>VZSG01000006.1:3399117-3437299 GCA_013398315.1 Nothoprocta pentlandii
GTGCCAGCGGGGAAAAGATCCCCCCCGAGGGGAGGGGACGGGGGGGGGAAGAGGGATAGGGAGGAGAAAAAGGGGGGGCAGAAGCTACGGCAGCTCCCGGCGACGGGGAGCTCGACCTGTTGCTGCTCGGCAATATATAGGGCGCCCGGCCGCCCTGGGGGGCGTGCGGAGGCCCGGCCCACCGGCCCCACTCCCTCCCCGCCGGCCGGGGCGCTCCCAGGGGCCGCTCCGGGGCTTGGGGCCCTCGGGGCGGGCGTCCCCAGGGGAGCCCCCCCGTGCGCTCTTCGGGGCTTAACTTTGCAGCCACCCTGCCCAGAGGAGGCCCTTCCCCTGCGGGGGAGGTCCCGGGGGGCGAGCGCGGCGGCCGGCTCCGCTCCCAGGTGCGTGTGGGGATTTGCTCCGAGGAGAAAAAATATTCAAAAAGAAAATTCCAGGGGGCAAACCAGGGTGAGCTTCACCTCCCGCCCACCCTCCAACAGAAAACCAGGTAGGCTCCTCCCGGGGCCCCGGCAGAGCTTTGATTTCGTTATTTTCTTTTCTTTCCTCTTTTTTTTTTCTTTTTTTCTCTTCCACCCTGGGAAAACTGCTCAGGCTCACCCCTGTCAGGGAAGGATGGAGCAGCTGGGAAGAGCCAGGAGTTTCTCCAGCCAAAGCAACCCGAAGGATTAGCTAGTTTGCAGCCACGTGGGACCCCTTGCAGAAAGAAACCTCATGGGGGCTGCCCACAGGTACCTCCCCCGTGGGTGCCCAAGGGTGTGGGACTGTGATAGCATTTGGGGGATGTCAGGGGAGGAAGACACTGCCACTGCAGAGGGACTAACCCCAGGGCAGAGGCAGGAGGAGGACACTGCACTGGGAAAGCCCTAGTGGGTTTCAGCAAAGGTTTCCCTATGATTTCGTTGGGTCCCAGTTGCTGTTGGAAGCCAAGGGCTTTCACTTCATCCTCTCCCATTGCAGCTGAGCACTCCCTGAAAGCTAAGTGCAATGCCCATGCAGAGCACAGCCCCAGCACCTAAGGAAGCCAGGGTGTTCAGATGGCCTAGACAAGCTGGGAGTGCTTTTAATTATACATGGCTCCTTTCGTATGTAGGTACATGCCCATGTCATGCTCCTGATGAGATAGGTGTGAATGTCACATCATGGATATGGTGTCTGATGAATCAAAATCACAGCTATCAAATCTATCACTTGGTTGAAACTATTTCCAATAGCAGAGCAGGATGAGAGCCCGTCTCTGCAGTCACAATTAAATATCTTGTCCAGATCGTCTCATCCTCCTCCTTTCCTTCTTGACCCCAAAAGTCTTCTGGAAAAGACACTCCATCCCTTTCATTTAAGTCTTTCCCATCCTTTTTATTTTATGGTTCAAATAATAATCAAGATTATATTACTCCACACCATCACTTGTTCCCTCACTTGCATCCATGCATGTGTTTTTGTTCTTATTTTTCCTGTGGGCACTTGTGGCTCATTTTCTGGTCTCTTTAGGGCGCAGGCAGAGAAGTAGGGGTGTAAAGGGTCCTGTCTTGGTCTCCCTCAGAGCAGCTGGAAGTGTTTGTATTAAATCCGCATCAGTTTCTCTTTTGTCAAATGAGGAAAACCAACAGAAGGGCACTGGGACCTTAGGTGTTGGCTGGAGCACAGGTAAGAAAGTGATAAAGGGTGAAATGCAGTCAGGAGCTCATCAAACACTAACAGATTTTTAGTAGAAGGTGCACTTCTCTATTGTCATTATTTTGGCTTATATAAAACAGAAAACATCCCTTCAAAGAGTAAATGCAAATCAAGAGCATGGCAGGACCTTGGGAGAACTGAGGGGGAAAAAAAAAGTGAAGATTCATTTATCTCTGGCAGTGTGTGTTTAAATCAAGTTGGTGTCTGAATTTTGGCTATTTCCCTCCAGTTCGAGGATTTGGACTTTTCCAGATGCTTTGGATTTGACTTTTCCAGACAGTGGCAGGACAGACCCCCACAAAGGTGAAGGGAATCAGCACTAAAAACACTCAGTGAAGCAGAAAGGGAAGCTACTGGGAAGAGGAGGTAGAAATCTGCTCTGCAGGCGCTAGCTGGAGTGGTTTGCACTCAGAGCCAGCAATTTCTGTGTTTTATGATCTAGCAAGAATCAGTTCATGGGGAAGGGGGTTCCTGGGTAGAAAGGAGGAACTGCTTTTCTCATTCAACCCCAGATACACACATTAAAAAAAATAAAATGCACTTATCAATCACTTTCTCCTTTTATATTGGTATAGATATCAGAAAAGAAATTGAAAAGCAGCACTCAGCAGTATCATTCTGCCTAGAGCTACCTGCACCTCAGATCACATCTACCCAAGGAAGAGAGGTCTCATGGGGACAGCAGGATACAAAGCTGCATGAAGGGTTTGGAGTCCTAAGCCCTGATCTCATGTAACTTTATATGGACAGAGGGAGAAGCTCTGGCTCTAAGGCAGGCTGAGATTCCAGCTGGCGAGTAGTTAAAGTGGAGGGGACCACTCAAATGGCACTCAGCTTTGCAGGATTAGGACCCAGATGTCAGACTAGTTCTGACAGAGGGAGAAAACAGCAGGATGGAGGCAAACAGGAGGACACAGGCAGGAAACAAACTGAGTTTTACTGTTGAACAATGAAAGCCAAACAAGACAGATGCCAATTCCCACAGATGTTCTATCACTCAAGGTGTTCCTCCTGCCTGGGATCTCCTACAAGAAGTCTGGAAGATGATAATAAAGACAGCTAGCAAAATAATGCAATCTGTGTCTCTCTTTAAAATGAAGCAGTGAAGAGGGAATAAATCATATTTGCTAAATATGTATAATTTTTGCCAGTGTCTGCTGCCTTCTGCATCAGTTCATCCTAACAGCGTGCACAGAAGAGCAGGGGTCGCGCAGCCTCAGGGAGATGCTGCTTCAGATGATGCATTTGATTTTTATCTGGGCTTTTTATTTTCTTTCTTTTTCCTCCCTTTCTCCCTCCAAAAAGACTAGTTAAGCAGCATTCACCAGACTAAGGAACAGCAGGGAAAGATTCACAAAGGAAGAAACTTGAACACCATCACCTTGGTGAGGATTTCCTTTTCATTACAACTGGTCAAGATTTTCCAACCAAACTTAACTTTGATTTAAAAACAGTGAAGTTTTGTTTTAGTCACCAGGAGATAAAGGGGATGGGAAGAACAAACTTTGTTATTATTGTTATGTTTACACCAAGTAATATCCTTAAGAGAAAAATGTATAAGAGACTTAAGCAATTGAGAACCATGATTCAGAAGCAAAACTCTGGAATTTTGAAGACTTCACTTCTATGAATTTTGTTTGGAGCTTCCTAAATCAAGAGAAGCCTGAAAATTTGCAGAGTAAATTTTTTTTTTTTTTTTCCCTCCTTCTTTCCCCGGGGAAAACAAAACACCAACCCTCTTTACATCCTAGCTCTATCCCTCATAGCCCAAACCCAAGATTTCAAAAAGACCAAACCCAAAGGACAGGCTGAGCCAGTGTCTTTCCCTGGTGGCTCAGCAGTCCTACCCAGTAGCTTCAACAAGTTGCAAAGAGCAAATCTCAGTCATGGGGGGGGACTGTGCAAGGAACATTTAGATATTTATTTATATAAAGCACTGAAAATACTCAAAGGGACCTTTATGATCATTATACCTCAATCACAGCCCAGATTTCATCTGGCAAACCTGACCTACCGAGGAGCTGCTCAGAGCAGGGCACAACCTTGACATCCCAGTCACCACAGCCTAAGCCCCTGACCTCAGACTATCCCCCCCATCACCAAGAGGATTCAGGCTACGCAGCACATGGACACAGTGAAAGAAACCATCACACCAAGATAGTGAGGACCTGCTCTGTAAGAAAACTTCCTCCTAAAGCACCTTGGTCTCCTTGTTTTCCTATCACCTCCAGTTCTGCTCCTTATGTAAATAGTCTCTCCGCAACACAGTGTTGATGACCATTGACAATATTTCTGAGCTTCTTCAGAGGACCTGAGGCAGGTGATCAGAGTGCAGTGCCCAGCAGGTCATGCTCTGAGGGTCATTCCTAGAGCCTCCCCATGGAATTCTGTTGCTTTCAACACGTAAAGAAGCAGTCAGGTCCCTGGCTCCAGGGTTCATTGTGGGGTGAGCCAGTAGCAAGGCTTAGATTCCCCCTAAGGGAAAATGGCCATTCTCCAACCAGTTTCCTGTAATTCCCAACTTACGTCCTTCTCCCTGACCCCACACATTAACCCCCCACTTCCGAAAACCCTTCCTCTGCCCCAGTCATGCCTTTCCTCCAGCGCTCCAGCTAGCTGCCATGTACGAGACAAGTTTTGTTTTACAGACCACGTCTACATGACAGCTCCATCAAGCCCCCAAATCCACCTTGCACTTTCCAATGAAATCAGGGGACTAGCACCTAAATGTCCTGGACTCCAGGATAAACTTTTCACTACAGTTTTCTCCCTCTTCCTTGCTTATTTATCACTCTCCTATAGCTGCCTGATTGATTAGCTGCAAGTCCAAGCAGATGGATAAAATCCCACCTTGCTGGCTGACTACCTGTTCTCTGTCTCCCCCCACCCCCCACCTCTGTTTAATGCTCCTGCCAGGAGCAATTTCATTCACTCTGAACATAATGGCCTTTTCCCTCCCCTTAGGCAAGGAGCACTCCCCTTGTCAGGGAAAATTTCCCTCTGTGTCCCTCTGTCTCGTACCTTCACTCCAATCTTCCTGTAGACAGACTGCCTTTTTTTTTCTTAACCTGCACTGCTTAAATGCTTTTGAAACAAAAGATCTTTAATCTCTTCAGCTCACCAGGCACCTCTGTCAAGCCTCTCCTGTCTGCGCAGGCTGAGCACAAAGTTGAGGGATAAGACAGCTCCTTTATGCTCTCCAGAGATGGGAGGAAGCCCAGGCTCTTCCTTGCTTCCTACCCAGAAAGGGGACACATCTCCACCTGTCTGTGCTCAGGCAAGTTGTGGAGACCTTCTCTGCCTCACTTCATAGATGACTGGTAACTGAAATTTCTTGCAATGCCTTCCAAGAGCACGTGTTGTAGGAAAAGGGTCTCCAGTCACAGCAGACCAGGGAGTTTATCACATCCTTTCCTCGTGATAAAGCAAGAGAAATGATTCAGACCCTAAGCAGACCAGACAACTGTGAATCACAGTGTTGTTTTGCATGCCTCCTAGACAAAATCATCGCTGGCTGGTGCTTCTTGAGACTGAGAGAACCAACCCAGATGTTTCCTTACTTCTGAGGTTCACATACATATAGTAAAGTCTTTTCCACATGCCATTGCAGAAGTACTGTGCATATTGGGGTGCTCGATCTGAGATGGCACCTCCATATCACAGCAGGGTTAGTGCAAGTAAGCAGCCAGCAGCAGCCTCCAGCTCCTCATCTGGCTGTCAGAGCCATGTGTGCCCAGGAAATACATTCACTGCTCATCCATCTCTGCTTGCTCAGGAGGAGTCACTCTGGAGGACTACACAGCATCACTTTTCTTAGCCTAGCGGTACCCCTCTGAACAGGGCACTCAAACATGAGTAGGGATGGATCACAGCTAGTCAAGATCAGGATCTTGCTGAATTGCTTCTCTTTTGACAAGAAACAGTCAAAGCCAGGCAGCAGGATTTTTGCACCAGTCCTGTTAACTAAGGAGACTGGTTCCAAGGAATGCAACTCTAGCACCTCCCAAACTGTCCCAAAATGAGAGCGCCATGGAACATCTTGGCATCTGCTTGGGCTTCACACACTTCTCACACCTCTTTCTTGGCTTTCTCTCTGTGAGCCTGCAGGTCTCACAACTATCCTGAAAACCAGGCTCCATGCTAAGAAACCCCAGCTCAGCCTTTAAACTCATGCTATTGATTTGATCTCACAGCAGAAACCCATGCATATCTCATGGCTCACACAAGGGCAGTACCTAAGCCAGTACCAAGGTATATTCAAGAAAGTGTGGACTCAGATAGCACTCCTGGTCCTCATAGTCTGCTCTTGTTGCCCGCTTTAGGCACATTATAGCCTGGACAATGGACTCATGACAAAAGATTTTTGGAGGACCACTTCACTTTTACTAGTGAAGCAAGCTGAAGCAGTCTCAGAATCCATCTATGAACAGAAGTTTAGAGGTAAGGCCAACTCCAAATGGAAATGAAATCTTGTGTACAAACAATGTGGGAGGTGAATGGTTATGGACTTGAAAACTGGCTCCAACCCAGATTCCTCAACAGCATCAGTACAGAAATGGACATTGACTTCCCTTACAAGTTTGCCCTGAAAATTCAGCCAAGGCCAGATCTCAGCTTCAAGGAGGGCCCATAAACACAGATCAGAGACCACATGACATCCATCTTAAACATCCTTCGTTTAGAACCCCCAATACAATAAGTTCTTGGAGAGAAGTCCTCCTTTTTCAAATGGAAATAGCAAGTGGAACATAAAGGACCGACTCATCTGGAGTAAAGCAGCAAACCAGTGGCATAAGCAGGACCAGAGTTCAAACATCTTATGATAGAAACAAGAGACATAATAATGTTATTTACAGATGCATTAAATTAGCATGTTTGGAAGCTTTTCCTGCTGCACATGATGTTACTTGAGTCACTCAGTGTATTTCATGGGCCTAGTTCTCCTTTTCCTCTGAACCCTCATTATTTAGCTGTGTAATAGGAATGTGGTGGTAGAGTTGTGGAGTTTCATGAATGAAAGAGCCACGGTAAAACAGCACATAGTTTCCCCCCACCCTCCATTGGAGGCCACTCAATTCACTTTCATTTCCCCCAGGTACATGAAAGCCAACACTCATTCATCTGTTTGGTGCCTACTCCTCAAGGAGATATCTTGCACTCTTTGCAGAGCAGCTTGGCCAGCATGGACAGTACTACCCGTTTGAGAGGAGAGAGCTTAGCAGTGAGGAGGTCACCTGCAAAAGACAGCAGGTCAGCTGAGACCAGAAATTCGAGATGTGAGGAGTGAGGGGTTTCTCTCCCCAGCATGACCAAGCAGATATTTGTTCTTGCAGAAGAAATAAATGAAATGCATTCAGGAAAGCTTTGAGATGTGTCCTAATGGGCCCAGCCTAGGAGAGAGAAGGAAATTATGGATTTGTCCCCAGGTACTAAGGTTTAGAGAAAGAAAGCCTTAGAAATATCATGAAAGCACTAGCTAAAAAGCAGCAATTGTTGGTCTCCAGGAGGTAACAGGAAGAGGTTTGTTAGAGATTTCTGCAAGTTAAAGAGAAGACAGGAGACAAAAAAGAATATCTGTTGATCCCTTTTCCTTTCCAAGCAATTCATAGGCTTCTTCAAGATTCACCCAGATCAAATATCATCTACTTTTCTTTCTGCCAAGCATGGAGTACACAAACATTGCACAGATTTTACTGGCTTATATCTTTCTCAGTAGGCATAGGATGTCTTGAAAGGCCTAAGATCTTCAAGATCTAAAAGAGCATGAACTTGTCCTCCACCATAGAGAGGAAAGAACTGAGGCACAGGGAGATAAGTAGGAACTGAGGAGTTTGTCTGGGAGTGCAAACAAGGAGGTAGACTCTTACCACTGTTATTTCAGTGTAAAGAGTCTGGGCCAGGTTTGAAAGAGTAATTTAGTTAGCCAATACCTAGCCAAACATTTGGAGTTAGGCACTTTTATCCTGTAAGAGTAAAAAAAACAAAACAAAAAAAAAACAAAAAAAAAAAGCAACAAAAAAGTAGTCCTAAGAGGCACAAACAACTTCAAGGCAGAGTGGAAGCCAGAAGAAATTTCTTGAGTTCAATATCAACAGTACATTGACACTGAGGATATGAGATTTAACAGGGCTGAAAGTTAAGGGAAAATCATGGCAAGCAGCCAGCAGCACTCTAGCATTTTCAGCAGCAGAACTAACATGCTGCAAACAGGTCTTAATGGTTTTGCATGGTAGACCTACAAAAAACAGGGACTGGTAGCCACCGTTCCCCTGCTGCTTACTCCCCCTGCTAAGGAAAAGGATGCCAGAAATCTGAAGCTTCCAGCAGTCGGTAAAATTCTGGCACCCCAAAATGAGCAAAAGTTGGAAGACTGCTGCTACCATCATATGTCCTTGCTGCAAGCGTCCTGTGGGAGAGAGGATGGTTTACTTCCCAGAGCTGCCAACCTCCATACTTTCACCACAGTGATCTCAGAGGGAAGGGTTTATTCAGATTTGATTTTTTTTTAACTTATAGTGTGGCTGAGATGTCCTGATTGAAAAACAAAAGATGAAAACTCTAACCTACTACTACATACACACACCACAGAGAGCAAAGAAAGATTCACTGTTAGTGGTGATGGTAAAAGCAGGCAGAAAGGGAAAAACACCCTGTTTCTTTTTAAGCCACTCTGAAGAATTTGGCTGATCCAAGCTACAGACCCAAGGTCTATGGGCCTTTGACTACCAGCTGCCAGGAGCACAATTTGTTGTTGATCAGACTCCACAGAGGAGATACATCAGCATCTGGTTGGCAAAGGGCTGCTGGTCTCTGGAGAGAGGCTGTCACTTCTACACCAAAGCTGAGACCAACTACTACCCTCCTTGCAGAGAAAGTGTAGCACATGCCATGTGCCACCCGGGAAAGACAGAGCACGAGCACCAGAGCCTTTGCCAACTGCTCTCACAGGGCTATTGGGTAGAAGATGAATTTAGGATAATTGCATCAAAATGTGTTAACTGATTATGGCTTTTTCTGTTTACATATGTACTAAAAGGGACCTCAACAAGCTGTTTATATTTATCCACATACAGCAAGATTGTAAGAGGCTTTGCAATGCTTTCTTCTTTCTGAGTGGTGAGAGGGAGATTTTATGTGGTTTTGACAGCTCTCAGCTGTCACATCTTTGTTCGCTTGGATGGGAGCAGAATCAGATCAGTACTGAGCACGTTCCACATCCTTCTAATACAGACCCATGGAGGAACCAAAGTCTCCTTCTATACATAGGGAACACTCCTGCAAGCTGCCAACCTGCCCCAGAATGGGACACTGGAAAGAAACTGCCACTTCACCACTGGCCTGGGCTTCACGTGGCACCAATTGACTCAGGTTTCAATTATGCCCCTGTATCTGCCCATGTCTCCTGAAATACAAAGCTTTGAGCCAGGCAGTTCCTGCCAGCTGAAACTTTATTATAGAGAGCAGCTAGTGACTAAGACAGCTCAACCTTCGAGTCAGATGCTAACAGCTTTGGACAAGTGTGGGATTTTTACACCCCTATCTACAGGAAAATCTGATGTTTTGTGCCCTGACTGTGAACAGGTCACCCTTAAACCTCTGAACATCCCAGGCAAAAAAAAAAAAAAAATGCCCGAGGGGAATTGTACTGGCTCTAATCCCTTCTGCCATTCTGCATATTCATGGAACATTGTCATAACACATCAGTGGGACAAAAGATCTGTCGGCACCTCCTCCTCATTCCTTTGATAAACCACTAGACAAATGCTGAGTAAACACTTGGAATCCATTCACTGCACTATTCTCATACGGATGAGAAAGGCCTCGTCTTTCTTGCAGGCCCAGAGCTGCTCAGCCTAATAAAGTACGGCCCACGGCCTGTGAAAAGAGAGGCCTATGAATGATGAAAACATGGATTATCTCATTTCACTCTCCTTGTATCAAACCCTGCTTGCATTCTGAGTGCACTTGGTCTGACACGCAATTACACACACACACACACACACTAAAAAAAGCCAGGGAAAGAGGGCATTTAGTGAGCAGGAAAGCTGTCCATGAAATTTCACAGATGATCTTTCCCTAGTGGGAAAGTAATTTGTTTCTGGCCCACGGCCTTCCCAACTCAACACTGGGAATTTTCGATATCGGTATCATCACCATCATTGCTATCCTAAATATCACAATGACAGGGTGGGAAGAGATAGGCTTAAGATGTAGCATTGCAGGTGACTTTAAGGGCCCCATTCAGACCAACACTGAGCTACAGGGAAGTCAGCGATATGATAGCAAATGCTCCCATTGCTTCTCAGCCAAGAGTTGGGAAAGGAAGAGCAACTTCTGAACCTAGGAAGGGAAGAGAACACTTGGAGGCTTTGGAATCTCCAAGCGGCATGACCTGAGCAACCTGATGAACAAGCTACAGCTTTTCCTTTCTTTCTCCATGCCCTCATTTCACTTGGGCATTAATAGAGGGAGGAAGGACAGTGGTGACCCTCTCATAGGACAACCTCTCATAGGACACCCTGTCTACTCTTGAACACCCAGGAAGGTCAGCAAAACCAGAATTGAAAAGAAACAGGCCAGTCTTGGCAGCTCACAGGTCACAAAGACAGGTTTCCAAATGAATAATAACCAACAAAAATTAGAACAAAGGCCCTCTTACCTTTAGACATTACATGACTTGACCAAAGTCACTCAGGAAATCAATGGCCAAAGTCATCCCAGATGAGTTTTCCAGCAGTTAGTGTCCTTCTCCAACATCTGAATTTCTCTTGGAGGCTAAGCCAAAAATATTGCAATAAAAACAAAAAACCCCTCGGAACTAGGAAAATTGTCTTAAAAAAACAATCTGAAAGAAATATTTGCCATTTAAGTGCCCCAGTTTACTTGGAAACTTTTACTTTTTATTTTGAAAACAAAAATTGTTTTTAGAGACACCACATAGGCAACGAGTGCATTCAATGCAGATTACCCAAAATAAATTGGGTTATGAATTGCTGTCAAAATTAAGAAACAGTAAACTGCTCATTAACCAGGATTTCCCTTCTTCTAAGTAGAAAGCTCCTAAATCTGTCCTCTAACATTACATAAGTGAATAAAATAAGTGAATTAGTTATAAATAGTGCAGTCACTTCTGTGTCTGCAGTATTTTTAGGTGCATTAGTTTTCCAATGCTAGCAAAAAAATGTTTTTTTTTTTCCTTTGGCCTGGCATATAGTTTGTGACTGTTGCATTTCACATATTCACATGTTGTAAGGTGTTTGTTACAAAACATCCTAGAGGACTTGAAGTCTCGCAGCCATGTAAAACACCAGTTGGACTTAGAACAACTGAGAGCCCCCAAGAGCTCTGAATTAAAGGAATCATGCTGTTTGTTTGCATTCCTACAAGCAGGTGACTCCAATCACTGAACAACAAAAGTGCAAAAGTTGCCAGTCTTCCAAGGTACTGTTAGTTTTGCTGCCCAACAGCAACCTTGGGGCACTGCTGTGTTTACACACACAATGGCCATATTTCTCTCCTCCAGAATGGGTCACAAACTGTTGCTACCTGCCAAACCCCTACTGCACCCTGCACAGTAAATTAAAATCTTATTACTCTGATAAAATCACTTCCTCAGCTAGATGATGCTTTTATTCCCCAAGTTTGGGCATTAAAAAAAATCAGTGTAGTTAATATCCAGACCTTTTAAGGCTTTTTAGGTACATAACTCCCATTCCTTTCCAATTATTCACAGCCACCTTTGGGATATGAGCCCCAAAGTCCTTACTGTCCAACACTTTCCAGACAAGTCTCCAGGCAGCTACCTGGTCTATGCAGTTAGGGCTCCATCCCTTGAGGCTTTAGGGCTCTAAATCCAGTCCTGTTGGTGCTGAACTCAGGATTTGTCATGCAAAGGTGTGGAACAACCTCTGTTCTCCTGCGATCTGCTGCTGGTGCCAGAAATCCTCACCTCTCTTCTCCCCAAGCTGGTATCCAGACGAAGGACGGAGCAGTTTTGATGGGGAGCAGATATGACTCTAAGCCTGCCCTGGGCAATTTTCCAGGCACTCTCTGCCACTTTCCATCAAGTCTCCCGTGCTGTTTCCCAGGGCAGCCAGACACTCTGCAAACAGGTCACCTGGGCTCCAACCCCAAGCAAAGGATATCCCAAGGATGCTCCACACTTTGCAGGGTATGACCCGTCCCGTGCCTCATACCCTAACACACCACCATAGGAACAGCCAATTCCAGCCCATTATCACCCAGGTCAGACTCTGACATCCTGGTGTTGAAGATAGATGAGGATTTTCCCATTTGCCACAGAGACAGGTTTGGGACCCATTTCATCCCGTCAGCAGCACTCAGGTTAGTCCACCGAGCCTCAAACTGACAACTTTCCTCTCAAAACCCAATAAGTAATTGGGGGATCTGCTAATAGGGCTTGTCAAAATCAATTGGGGTTAAACACCTTTAGCTACAATAACAGTTGTCTGACCCCAGGCTCCAGAAATTGCAGCGCTCAAAGGAACCTCGGGGGTTTATTCCTGGCTTCCCACTGCTTTGAGGCAGCTAAAACAGCAGACGATGCAGAGCCGGGTAATCCATTCAGCCCATCCCAGTGATGCACTGAAGTGACAGCTCCCAGAGTTTCTGCAGAGCTGGCTCCTCCTGGGAATTGTATGCAGAGGGGCACATTTGCTCAACAAAACCTGTGCAACCAGAGTTTTCTTAAATTCAATTGCCTGAAGGAGAAGGTAAATAACATTTAAGTGGAGGAAAGTGCATTAAAACCACATCTTTGATACACTGACTGATACAACCCATGCTGCCAATGTCAGAAATGATAATATTTTTTTTCTTAAATAAATAGTTCAGCAGCAGAATCCACAGGGAGGCTTCATGCAGCAGATTTGCAGCCCTCATCCCTGCTGTCAACACAGGCTTCCTCATTTCACACCAGCACCTCCTCCCTGGGAGCATCCTGCCTGTGTCTGTACAGCACCTGTGACTGCACAGGTACCACAAACCCTAGGGATGGCTCCCTGGGGACCTGATCCTTGCCCCGAGACCCCCTCCCTCTTTGCCTTTGCTTGGGGTCCAAATTGAGTCAGGAATGCTGGGCAACCCAGGGGGCTTGTCTGGTCTGCACAAGAGAAATGAAAAATTTGTTAGTCCTCAGCAGCCTCCTGGATCCCTGCATGGGCACAGAGCATCTCTGTGGGCTCAGTGGATATGGGGGGAAAAAAGGACAGATTGTCACTTTTTAACAGACATTGTTTCACATATGGCACATTTGCAAAAGCAAAACTGAATCCTTACTGCCCAGAATGCACTAGCTGCTGGTCCCCTTTGCAAAGGGGCCAGCAAACCCTCACCTCCTCATTGGCTCATTTCTACCAAAACCCAAGAATTATTAAACATGAAAGGAAATCCAGAGCTAATCCAAGAACTTTGCACAGCCCCACTCTGGCTGTGCTCCAAGGCAGCCAGTTTCTGAAGTCTAAACCACCCGTCATGAGCCAATGGGCACTTTATCCCCCAGAGCAGTAGCTGGTGCCACATGGAAGGTATTCTGCCTAAATTAACTCTCCCCTTAAAACCTGAGCAAACATTTTCAGCTTGAGACTTAATATCCCTGGACATGCCTGCTGTCTCCCAGGTGAATCCCCAGATAAACAAGGTCAGCTCAACCCTAATTTGGCTGTAAAAAGCTGTCAGTCAGCCTAGGAGGTCTGGTTACAAGGTCAAACAAGTTCTGTGGGTTGCTGGGGCCAAACCTGGCCTGTCATTCATTTTAAGTGCAGGAAGGTTTGTTTTCTCATTACAATGTCAGGTATCCCAAATTCAGGATTAGTTGTCAGCCACCACAACATTGTCTTTAAAAAAAGTAAAAAATAAACACGTGCATGCACATATCCCTGGCCCTAAATAATTCCACGTGCTGCTTAACCTGCTTGCAGCTGGCAGATGAAAAGCAGCCTGTCCTTCAAGAAAGAAAGAAAAGGGGTATTTTCTCACATTATGTGACAGTTCCCAGCACAAAAGAACCCACCAGAGCACATAGCAGCTTCCTTGAGTCAAAACACAGTTTTGAATCATGATATCTCTACCAGAATAAGCCACTGCTGAAAAGCCATTTTGTCCAGCAGGAGGGTAACAAGGCAGGGCACCCTTCACCTCAAGGTTGTTGTGAGCAGGATGTTGTAGCACAGGATGAAACCTTGGTGCTATGAATGAAACAGGGCAGCCTTTCCAATTGCATGAGCCCTGCATGTTGCTACCGCTACACATCATCCAGCTGGCAGATGCAGGAAGGATTGGCAGGATTAGATGGGCCAAAGGAACCAAAGCCAACACGAAAGGCTCCAAAGTCCAGCAGAACTGCACTGGAGACCCACTTTTGACAGAAGAGCAAAGAGGATAGGACAGGATGGTCCCACTCTGCTACTTAACCAGAGAAACAGTTTGCCTCTCTCCCCAAAGCAGCTCTGACAACTAGAAGCTCTAGGAAGTGGGAATGAAGCTGATGACCCAAGGGCATCCAGGCAGCCTTTGTTCTGCTCTCCAGCTGCTCTGCCAGTACCAGTGACACATCAGATCATAGAGTGAGCAAATCTTTGGGTAGTCACTGGATGGGAGCACAAGGGCTGTTCTCACCCAAACACCCAGAGTTCTCACTCACCAGGGAGGCACTGGGGGTTCTTTGTGCCACAGCCCTCAAGCTTGTGTCGTCCCTGCCTTGCTCCAATCACCTACGGAGAATGTCAGAGCAGGTGAGCTTAGTGCACAAGTGCAGAGATCTCTACCAAGCTCCTGCCCTGCCAGAAGGACATGGCATGAAGCAGCCTCGCTGGTACCATGAATCCCACACTGCTCCCTAGCTAAGGCATCCAAAGAAAAGGCAACCACCTTCTCTTTAGGGCACACAGCTTTGTTACGCAAGGCTGCCAAAAGAGCCTCTTCACACATAAGGCATCTCAGATTTTGTTAGAAAGTGGCCATTTCAGATACAATGACCACACAACTAAGAGCCTGGGTCATTGGATTCATTTATGGGAAGAGATCATCCAAAAGCAGGCAAATATTCACATACTCCTCCTCATTTAGAGGGAGAAGCCTTATTTCAGGTCTCGAAGACCTGGCTTACAAGGCAAGCTGCCACTCCAGCTGCCCACAGCTCCATGCTAGAGCTCACTGCTGCCTCCCACCATGGGAGTTTTGTTTGTATCTGCTTTAACTTGCATCATTTTGGCTATCCAGATAAACATGCAGCCTTATGAAAGGATTACAGCTGCACAGTATGGATGGTGAATTGTGGCACAGCTGGAACAGTAATAAGGCTGGGGATATTTTTGTGTTGGTCCAAGGGAAGAAATCATCTATATACCTAAAAGTCAAGAAGACCCCCACCTGGAGTCCAGTCAGGAGCAAACTTTCCATGTGATATCTCGTGATAAAAAAAATGAAGTAAATAGGAAAAAAGCTACAGAATGCCAAGTGCAACAACTCATTGCATGCAGGGCTCCATCTTTTCCCCAGAAAGCTTTCTCCTCCATCCTGTCCCTCACAGGAACATCCTACAGCTAGTTAAAAACATCCCAAACTGTTTTTCTTTCTGTTGAGTTCTCAAGTTGTTCATCTCAAGAACAAAAAAAAAAGACTGTACTTGAACCTTGACAGTTTTTTCAAATTTTACTTTGTTTCAGTATCTCTAACATTGTGTATTTCAAAAGATGAATCATTCTCTGAAACTGTGTTTTTCAATAGCTGAATCATTCATCTTTTTCCTATCTGTCCAGGACTTTATCTGGACACAACATTTATCTTCCTGGTCTCAAAGCCTAGGAGCAATCAGACATTTCTTTTGCTCCCACAAGACTTTCACAGCATTTTCTGGCACTTCCCCACCCAGGCTGTGAATGTGTTCAGACCCTGAGCTTTTCTCACTTTGCAACTCTGCATGAAACACCTGATACTCAATTTCTTCCCAAAAATAAATGCTTTAAAAATAAAAAAGGAGGAAAAATAAAGTAAAAAAAAAGCTGAATTGGTTACATGCTTGCCTCCATGTCCATGGATTTGGCAGCAGTAAGCTATCACATGCTATTTGTCCCTGGACATCCTCACTCATTCCTCCAGCAACTTAGAGGTAGACAGTTTCATCATCACCTGCACATTTCAGCTGGAACAAAACTCTCACTCTGGCAAAGGCAACAGCGCTGGTCCTCATCTACTAATATCAGAGAAGCTTTGGACAAAGCTTGGCTCCTTCTACACACTCCCAGCCTTCAGGAGATGTCTCCATCCCAGAGTGCAGCGTGATGGATGTGTTTGCCATCAGCAGCAAACACAGCACATGGTGCAACACAAACACGCTCGCAGTTTAGAGAGGATGTTCCCCACCTCTCCTCCTGCTGCTGCCTGCTTAAGTTCAGAGATGGACAACAACTATTAAACACACTGACATAAATGTTAGTAGATTGATTCTAATAGGAAACAAAAATGTTTTGAGCAAAGCTAATTGCCAGGAAATAAGGTCGTTCCAAGATTTCAGTGGGGGCTTATAAATCTCTTGGTTCCTGCCTTCTTCCAGCATTGAAGTTCTACAGATGTTGCTGTTAGGAGAAGGAGAATGATTGCAGATGCTTGTTTCCACTTTTCATTTAAAAGGGCATAAATACTTGAAGTTGAAGGGTGAATTTTCTTAAATTTTAATTCTTAAACACTTGAATCTTGTTTTATAGCAATATAACAAGAAAATCTGTATGGTGACTCCTAGAAATCTCAACTGTACAAAAAATCCAATCTGCTAGCAACTGACAAACACACTTCAGGTGGTCGCACTGACCACCAAAATGCTTCTTCTAGCCCTTCTTTCTCTCATCCTTTTCTCCCACTAGATCTTCACAGTACATGAGGGCTCCTGGCAAAATCCAGAACCAGCCTCATCATCCCTGCATTAGACAAGCAGGGAGAAACCACAGAAATGAGCAGCTCTTTGCAAGATTTATACAGAAACCCAAATTCAGCCTTTGGAGAGGGCAGGAAGAAGGCAAGGTAAGACTATTTAGTACAAGGGGAAGGCCAGGGTCTATGATACCTGGCTATCCAAACCCAAGCCAGGCATCAGGGAAACAAGAACCTGGACTAGAGCAGACCTCAGTTGTCCATGTCCACTACTACCATCCCAAAAGCAAGGCTGACTTAAATCCCAGGGAGGACATGTGCACATAAGCACACCAATTTACTTGGCTTTAACTTAACGAGCTAGTTTGTCATTCATGGGAGCAACTGTCACACTCCATTGTATGGTAATGACCTTTTCCCCAGCTTTCTTCTAACTTTCTTACTTTTAGCTCCTTAACGCTGCCCAAAGGTGGTCTACAACCACCATGTAACTCATCAGTACCTCACCCAAGGTGCCACGGTGACTCCAAACACAGCATGACACACAAAGGATCCAGGACTTCTCACAAGGAAAATCTGGACTGCCTTATTTTCCAGATCAGCAGCAGCTCTTTTCCTGCTGAGAAGCCTGGAGCCAGCTCTGTCTGAAGACCATAGGTCTGCTCCAGATTTATCCTCATTTCCTCAAGGGTTACTGCTGAGCTGTCTCATCCTCCTCTTGGCACCTTCTTGTACTTTGAACAGCAATAAAACCCCTCAACAAGGACAGCACCCACTGTACCTCCTTTACAGGTGCAGAGCAGCTGTGCCACTCCTCCAACCACAGTGTGGTTTTGCTGGGGACTTTAATTTCCACCAGATCTACATAGCATCCCCTCAAAAAAATATATAAAAGCATTTATGTGTGTATACATAGATATTTATGCATAAACAAAGCAGGAATAATGAGATGGAACCAGACAGCTGATGGCCAATAACTCCATCTTTCATTTGGGCAGAGACACCTGCATCCCTCAGAAACCTGGTGGCCACTGCATACGAAGATGCACAGCTGGGTTAGATCTCCTAACCTGCATACATTGGGGACTACTTTGCAGGATTCACAGGTGGAGACAATTTCAGGCAGTTGGGCCCAAGACCAACACCACACATTTGGAGAAGACCACAGGGAGCCAAGTTCCACTTCTGGGGCCAGCCTGGCATCCCCAAACAGCACTGCAAGCAACCCTCAGGAAACACAAGAGCTGGGCAGGCATCTCAGCCACATGCCACCACCTTTGGCTGGTGGCCCTTGGCCACAGGAGCCTCGCAGCTGCCAGGTGCACACACCAAGATGCCCATTTCAGTAAAACTCAGACCAGCTATAAATACCAGCCCTGACTTCACATTCCCTAGCAGCTCACTGCCTTCTTCCACCAGATGTGCCAAGACAAGCTGATGTGAAGCTCCCTAATCTGCACTTTGTTGCTCTCCTGGGGCCATTGTAAACCCAGATTAGATTTTACAACTGCCTCAAATGCACACACAACCAAGATAAGCTAGGACCACAAGCAACTGCAGGATGATTTAGGAGGCTGGGCCCTTGAAGTTGCCAGTTATTTATCTGGCTGATGATTCAGACAAACAGCTTTACTGGCCAAGCATTAGGAGAAACACGTGGAACTAATCAGGCTGCATTAAGAAAGATCAAATTAACATAAAATAAATTAAACTACACACACAAAACCAAACTTGATTTTTCTTTCAAAATGGGCACCACATTTAAGATGTTTGGTTTGTTTATATATTAATTTTTTTGCCTTTAAAGCATAACGCATAAAGCCTTTTCTGCGAGCACAACAAACAATCTCTTTGCAATGAAAGGTGATAAGTGTTTATTCAGGCTCACTATTTATGACATTCCAATTTAAAAATAAGAATGTCATAGAAATAGTAAAAAAGGAATTAGTTTGTTAGTATTATCCTAAAATACAGCAATTAGTGTGCAAATACATATTAATGAGCACATTTTCCTTTAGCAGGTGCTGCAAGTTTGGTGCCCATTAAAGAGGAAAGGCAAGATGGTTTATTAAAGGAACATGTTTGTTACCTAGCAGGTCTGGAATCCCTCTTATACCACAGAACACCTTGATATGCTCCAAAAAGTCACTTCAACTCATCAGAAAGTCAGATTATAGTCAGAGGCAGGTGTTTGCATTTAACCTCTCTTTTCTTTTTTTGCCTCCATCCTTCTTTTTTCCCCTCCTAATTTTAAGTTTAAAGAGCTGTAATACAGGGGCCACAAGTGAAGTTCTCCCAAATATCATACAGCACTTAGGACTAGAAATTAATCCTGAAAACACTTGCAAAACTGGATGCAGAGGGAGTTGTGGGATTTTTTTTCTTTAAATTAAGCTCTTAAAAAAAGAAAATAGAAAGAGATGACACAGAAATCTTAGCCTAATAAAATAAAAATGAAAGTTAAAACAAACAAACAAAAAACTTCCTACTTCTCCTTGTTATTGGAGAAGCAAGCAAGCTACAAAGAGAAAAAAAGCTTCAAAAGCTTTTTTAACCCAATTCCATGCTCTCTGAGTGCCTGGCAGAAGGCCTTCTGGTCAGACAGGCTTTGTTGTGCCCAAGTCCCCTTGGGTAACACTGAGCTCTTCAGTGACTTTGCAGAGTTTAGGCACAGTTATGCCACAGCAAATGGACCAAGAGGCAGGACAATGAGGTCCTGCAGCCCAGCAAGACCTCTGTGCTAGGGAGACCCAGAGTTTGGTGCCTGGGATTCTGCTCTGCCTCCAGCAATACTAGAAAAAAAAGAAAAGCCCTGCAAAACACAATGAAGTAACTCTACTATGTATACTTGACATAGATTAATTTTAAAAAATGCAACAAGTTTCATTCACGTGAAGTACTAGTCACACTCAGAGTCCAGAGGAAGCAGTAGTGGAAGCTTTGCCCCAGGATTTCCCCAAGCAAACCAAAGCTGTGACAACTAAAGCAAGATATGAGTCCTCACCTCTAGTCCTTGGATGCCAAAGATGCAGAACAGCATCTCCCTCCTCAAGAGGAACATCCTGACTGCCCACTTGCATTTTATGACCATCAGTGCCTTGAGCAGCCAATACGAGGCCAGTGGGGAAACACAGAGACACCTGGGAGGTGCTCTCTACCTGCTGGAACCAATTAGGCCAATTAGTAGCTCGTTAGCGTGACCTTTTGGCCATGCATAGGGCCACCTGCAAGTTTTCATCATACCCCCTTTTCTCTTCTCTGCCCTTCAGCACCTCCCATGCAACACCCTCATGTAACCTGTATGGCAATGTCCACTTGCAGCAGCAGTGACCTCTGCTCTCCTGGGAGACCTTTTGGCCCCATGAACTGTCAAAGTTTCATCAGCACCTTAGGAGATAGAGTGGGCAGATGGAGAGACAGCCTGGGGGACCCACCAAAGAAAGGGGCTTCCACGCTGGCCCTCTTGCCTCTCTACCTTCATCCTTTTCTTCTCCCCAGATCTAGTTTTGTAATGGGACTATGCAGCATGATATTTAAGGCAGTGATTAACTAATTGCTCTTGATGGAGAAAGGACAACCAAGCTAACTAAGCATCTTAATATTCCAGCTCCAGTGATGACACTGCATACTCAGAGAGCAGCAATTTACTGTTTTCCCCATCAATGGATGTACCATTTTTAACCAATTTTCAAAAGTGAGGTTTATCACCTTTTTTTTATACATATATTATCCCCTTTTTAAATATATATTAAGGTTATTTGTACATTATCATTTCAATTAACTTCTGTTCCTATTAACTTTTAAAATGCATGCCATCTGAGACATAATTTTCTAGTTTTTTATTCTGCAGTGGCAACAGACACTAGGAGGTTGGAGGGAACTACTGAGACGTGTCATTTCTCTTGGGAGTGCGTCTGGACTCTCGAACTATTTTTGCTCCTCAGACTTTGCCTGTAATCGGAATTTGATCTTGAGGCACTTTGCTTCCAGTATGAACAGTTTCCCCAGAAATATGACATTTATGAGTTTCCCAGGGGAAAAAAAAAAAAAAAAACCTTTAAATTTTGGGCAGTTTATTCACTGTCCTGCCTAATCATCCAAAAATAGTTTTGTGGTAAATCACCCTCAATCACTGAGCTGAGGCAACAGAGTCTCCCAGTGCCCTGTAAGCCTCCTTTTATAAGGGACCTTGCCCTGTTAACTGCATTGAGTGAGAAGCTAATTTGATTAGATCTGAGCACCTGCCCTTTGGAAGCAAGGGACACTTCTCCCTTTGCTGCTTTGTTGGCCTGTATTTGTGGCAAGTTTCCCAGTCTCTTTTTACATTAATTTCTGTACTATTACTATTTCTGTATTATTTCTGTTACTATCTGTAATAGAGGATGCAGTAGGTTGCCTAAAGATGGATGGGAATGACAAACTTATTGCAAGAGAATATTGCATTGTAACTTACTGCAATGGAAGTGGCACAAAACATCCCTGATAATTAGGTTGGCTCTGACTAGTTGCTTTCATTAGATGCAATTAAATAAACTGACAAAATAGCATGGTATGTTCATTGTTGCCAAGAAACTAATATAGCAAATCTCTCTGAACTGAAAATCAGTCCAAAAATATCTGTTTCTTTATTGGGATTTTTTTTTAATAGCTAACCAAACCTAAAACAAACCAAAACCAGACTTTCAGATCATGTCTTTCAATACATGAGAAGTGCTCCACAGCCTACCAAGGCCCCTTTTAACCTGCCTCCTACTCTCTACGAGCCTAGCACCCCTCCTCGTGGTCGATTTAAGCAATTGCGATATGAGTAAAACCACAACGCGAGAAACTGCGGGTCTGTTTCCAAAAACAGTGAGGCTGAAAGACTGAGCCAGGCTTCCAGGTTTGGCAGAGAGCACCGTCTTTTCCAGGTTGTGAACGTCTACAAGCCAGAGACATAAACAACTTTCCATCTCACTAAAAGTCAAATGTAAGTATGTGTTTCAAACATAATTAAACTGGAGGGCATAGATACGTGTGACACGTTGGAACAGTTCAACTACCCAATCTCAATGTTTGTTTAAAGGTTACTTTTGGATAAAAGCTGGTTACAGAATAAATAACAGATGCTGAAGGCAGACATTATGTATTTTTGCAATTAGCAGAAAATCTCGGTACTTTTCTTAAAGAACATACATAATTTTGTGGGATGTTTGTTGCTGGAAGCCATCTCTTCTCGCTGGCAAGAGCAGCATCCAAAAGCCCAGGGAACTTTTACAAGAAGTCACACACGGTAAGCCAAAGGCAAGGCTTGCTTCAGGAATGGTGCTTGAAGTCATGAGCTCTGTGTCACAAATAAGCAGCTGAACAAATGCATTTCTGCAGAAAATTTCAGAAGGCCAAAAATAAAATCAACCCTGTTCCTATTTTCCTGCTACGTTTCTGATTTAACCATCGAAAATGTGACTGCTGAATATATCTTTATATTCACAGGGTTGTACATTGCTGTTGTCTTCTCTGCCCAGGGGCTCCTCCTGTGATCCGGCTCTTGTCTCCCCTCCTGGGATAGGGAAATGTTCTTCCTTGGGAAACTTAGTCCATCCAGGAGCTGTGGCCTGGAAAGAAGAATCCAAGTATGGAAACAGCTACAATTTCCAGTGCAACTGCATTGCAGCAACTGCTCCTTATAGAATACTCAGCTTTGCTGCTTAGAAGACAACCACTGCCATCACCAAAAAAGACAGGCTCTGGGGTTAAACTGAACAGTTACCATCAACATGAGTTTTGGGTGGCAGTATTTGAAGGAAAAGAAGCAACAGTAACTACAAACACCTGCGGCAATTCTCTGATATCAGGTCACTTGGGATCCACTGGATTTCATGGCTTGGGAGCACAGAGAACTTCACTCTCTGTGTTGAGTGCAAGGTGGCAGCTTAAATTTGTACCATGTCAGTCCTCCTTGTGGAAGAAAAGGGACTGAGAATTCTCATCCCATCCACATGGGACCTCAGGAGGTATCAAGCATAACACAGACCTCAGGGTATTTGGTAACCGCTGCGGGGGACTTCAATGGGATGCTGTTTAGAAGACAAAAGGGGTAACACTCCAAATACCATCCTGAAGAGATGTAAAGAATAATAAGTAAATAATAGTCATGAGTAGTATGTAAAGAGAAACATCACATATTACACCCTGCAAAAGATGACTTGTTAGATCCTGGTAGTTTCTGAAGGCCTCCAAGAAAGAGAAAGCTTTACAGCTGAGATTTGACACAAATGAGACTCCTCCCAAAATCTCTTCTCACAACTCATGGTGTTAAATGGAAGTGTATGTTGAACACAAGCAGTTTCACTTTGTGTACACGGAGCAAGCAAATCTGCTCTTTGAAAAAACATTATTCACATAGTCCACGTCCTACATTTACTCTGGCAGCTGCACAGCAACCCAGCAGCAGGCCATTTCCTAGCATAAAGACAACACTTGCATTGTGCTAAGAAGCCCTCAAGAATACAGTAGATGGTATCTTCTGGGATGGCGCCCTGTGTTTTCCAAGAGTTGTCTCAAGGCAGCAGCTATTACAAGAAACTAAACCAAACCCTTCTATTTGTAAATTAGAAAGAAAAAGCACAAGTCGCTGGTATTCGGTTTAGGACTGAGTGGTTCACACAGTGCTTAAAGAGCATTTTAGACAAAAGCAATTTTTCTGCCAAGCATTTGAGGGGAAAGAGAAAATTTCTGCTTTGGTGTTTGAAAGCAGTTAAAAACCAGGATGACAGGGCAGCCTGGCACTGCTGCCCACAGCGAATGAGCTGTGCATCCAGCTCTTCACAAGCAGGACTCAATTTGTCTTCATTCTACCCAGTTCAGTTTCTACAGCTTTACCCTGGAGTCAAATTCTTGCTCCCACAGCTCCCTGCAATTGAAGGTGACAGAGACGAGGAGGGAATACAGCCAACTTGTAGGCAGCAAGTGCTTTCTGCGCAGCATAACTATGAAAGAATAAGCTAGACTAAATACAAGTATCATAGCTGTGCAGAAGAGCCATGTAGCTGAAGCTGAAGGCTGATTTACGAGGCAGAGTTGACTGGGCCTTAAGCACCTTCTCCCTGCTCCTCAATCATCTCCCTTGCACTCACCAAAGCCTAACAGGTCATCGCTGTTGTCCAGCAATTGAGGATTTTTCATGCAACTGCTGCTAAGCACGTGCTGACACAAGACATGCACTGCTCATCTCACTCCTACAGAGAGGACAACAGGTACTACTGTCATACAGATACGCAGAGATTTTCTATAGTTAAAATAGCACCCAAGAACTAGCACAACGTGCTTTAAGCCTCTTTTTTTAACAAACAGGGTATCAAACTCACTGGCAGAAACAGCAGAAGGTTCCAATTGCTCCAGCTGATGCTTTTCAGAATTTGTTTCTTTTGCAAGGCACATACTACCTGGTAATAGCACCCCTTCCCTCTTCTGAAGGGCTTCTGTAGATAGGAAAGGTGAGGAAAAGACATTAAAAGGCAAATTGCTAAGAGGACAGAGAAAATAGTTCAGCTGGGTAGATTAGAGAACTCAGTGGATATATCTGTTGTTACCAACAGAAATTATAGACCACAGGTGGAAAAATAAAACTAAATGATCCATGAAAAATAGACGAGAGCAGCAAGATTAAATTCACCTATGACCCTACATCTCCACTGGAAAATTAAGTGGTGTGCAGATGAAAGGAGCCCAAGAACTACTAATCTACAAAATCAAAAGTTATACTATTTTTATTACACTCTTATTACCTGCTTAGATGAATCATCTTCACATCATCTTGCAGTTTTCATTACTAGTTGTTAACTCCCAGGACCTTTGGATTATGTTCGCAGGTGACCACTGTCCAGGTGTTGCTGGGCTGCATCAGGAAGGAATAGCCGCTATTCCCTATTCCCACCTCTGCCAAGCCAACTGAGTAGTCACTGATTCAAACGGCTCTGCATCGCAAGAGGGACAGAAGTGGTACTGAACTTCAAACCAAGCTTGAAGTTGCACTAAGCTGAAACTTTCCTAACCATAACAAGAGAACAGTTGGCACCATCAGAACTGAGGTTTTTCCATTTAACTCTCTTCATTCTCCTCAGTGTTGGAAAACACGGCATTTTGTACAGGATCTTGGAATTCCTTCATGAACCATCATTTCTTATTAAGGGCAGATGTTTCTAGTAGGGGGCATCTTGCACTGAGGCAAAGCTCTACTCCAGGCTTATGGTCACAGTAAAGTCTCCCACCTCCTCTTCCCGTTCCCCTCCAAACCAGCACCTTTTAGACAGGGACTCAATACTCCCTCACTTGTGGCAATGGGAAAGCTGGTCTGGGCACAGACTAAACTCATTCCTACCAGTGTTTTAGCCTCAAAACTCAGCTCCCCAGGAGACTCCAAGTCCTCAGGGTAAGGTTTCAGCACTAGTGTTTAAAAAGACAGCTTTGGGATATGCACTTTTTCCAGCAAAAAGTTACCTTTACTACTGGAAAATTCCCTGCTTCTCCCATCACCACAATTCTTTCCAGAATAAATTTTCAAGCACAACATTTTGTTTATTGGAAATTTATACATCAACGAACAGCCAGTTTTGTGACAATTCTTTAGAGCCAAATGTGAAGGCTTTAAAAATAAGCTTGGCAATTTCTCAGTTTCTTTTTTTAAAAAGCCTGTTCCACGGGGCCAACGCCGCTTCCACCAACATCCATGAGACTTTCGTCCCTTGAGGCAGAACCCTGACCGAAGTCCACAAGTTTGTAGCTGATGCACATGAAAAGCACACATTTTAAAATCCTCTCATCATCTCTCTCTATATAAAAATCACATCATCTCTCTATACATAAAAATATGCCTGGGACAGATGATTGCAGATCAAGCACTCGCATTAAGCCACAAAACAATTTATTGGATATTCTCAAATTCTTCGTACAATTTTGCCGTGAAATGAGCACAACACATTTGTGTATTACCCTTAATCTTCATTTCAATCATTAAGTTAAATTTGAAAAAAATGGCATTACATTTAATGGCATCTTCAATAAATAAAATGACAAAAAAAATCTAATCTTTGCACAGACACAGTACAATCCACTCTAAATTCAATATTGTCAAAAAACTTTTCCAAAAGCTTGCTCTATTTTTTTTTTTTTTTGGTTTCTGCACTTAAATACACAGGAAAGAATATGTCGAGAAAAGAAATCATCTATTCTGAGCAGAACTTGTAAAAAATACAGTATTTTAGAAATAAAAGAAAATATCTCTCTAAGAGCAGAGAATCCTGTTTGAAGTTTTTCTGGAAAAATCCCAATTTTAACCTATCAAAAATGTAGTTTCACTGGATCCTATCCTATGTCAGTATATTTATACAGCAGGAATTAAATTCCATGATCCTCAGGGGGAAATTCATAAAGGGAAAGCAGTAGCCTCCTAAACTCACAGAAGTAGCCATGGTCCGTATTTTCTGTAGTAGTAAACGTGGTATTTGTGCTCAGTACGTTGTTTGTACCAATGCTGGACTGGAAAAAAACAGGGTCATTTTCTCTTTGCTTCTGCATCCATCTTTCCTCCCTAGTCCAACAATCCTAAGACCCTCAGTGAAATGAGACCATGCAAATACAGACCTGCCTACACGGATGGGCTCGCAGGATAAGGACCAACGGGCCTGAGGGCAATCAGAAGCTAGACTTAATTCAAGCTGCCTTGCTCTACGTAGGATTTTGAAGAAAAACTGAAGATTTTTCTTCAAGAAAGACTTCCAAATTGCATTTCCCTGTAGTTTACTGCATCTAATAGCATATTGCAAACCAATTACAGTGTCAGTTAATGTAGCAAAAAACACCCTATCGCTATAACTAGTTGAAATGCTCATATCCAAACCTTGTGGGGTTTGCTTCAACGAAAAATTAACTTAGGGTGTGTAAGGAATGCATGATTTGCCCCCCACAGACCTACGTGGATTAAAGCCATATGGGGAAAACCAGTTATTTTAAACAGAAGGCAGAACTATTCCACAACTGTGCAAACATTTAAAAAGCTGTTTCAGCTACTGATGCTGACTGTACCTCCCTGTTCAAGAGAATGCAGTAAAGAAGGACCTGATCTGTTTACAGAACTTTTTAATGCAGATTTTTTCCCCCAGCTGACCACATCTTAACAAAGTGCAATAATTTACAATACCCTTTCAAACAAACAGCTATTAAAATTATACAATTTTAGGGAAACAAACTCACATGTTTAACCATAAAAATGTTTCTGCAGGTAATAAACTTTAAAGTATTCAGTAACACAGTATTTCAATAATAATACAGAAAATGCTTTCCACTGGTTACAAAAGACACAATCAGAAGATTATTTATTACATACTATTTAACAGTTGTTCCACCTCGTAAAGACCATGCTATAATTAAGAACGTAATTATCATCCTAAATAAATGAGTACAGAGACACTGACCTGACTTTCAAACAATATTCTTTTGCAAAGACAAGAAGCCAGGGCCATGTTATCCAGGTACTCAAGGCCTTATGACAGTTTAAACCCAGAATTTTAAGAAAGCACCACTTTCTATGAAGTACTTTGTATGCCTACTGCTAAACAGCACATAAATACGTTTGTGATAACTGCTAAAGCAGATTCTCATACTACATGTAGTTTGATTCTCAGAATTCAGGTTTGGGGGTAACTGGGAAATGAGTGGCAAAATTATACTTGGAAAAAGAGCATCTCCTAAATTTGGTCCAAACATCCAAAAAAGTAAGGACACACAGGTCCCTCGTTGCTGTTTACCTAATCCTAAAAAAATAAAATGTGTATGGCAATAGGGTTGCCCATGAAAGGCACGGAACTGTGACAGGATAAGCAGTCTCTTCAGAGAGATGTTTTAACCACGTATATTTCTGCTGTGCAAATAACTGAACTAAAATTAATGAGGAACCCTTAAATTTGTCTATTATAGCCATGAGAAATGATTTCCTATTTAGATAAACAAATTGATTTCTACCTGCTTTTCCAATCATCACTGAATGTGTGAAATAAACTCTTAAAATAATTACAGAGAGTGGACTGCAGTAGCAGCTATCAAGCAAAATTCAAGCACAAGTTTAAGGTGAACCTTCAAGCTGGGAACTAGCCTTCTTTTTCGAAAATTTGTACAACTTTTTCAAACACCTAAAAGGAGAAAAATAATGGTTAATTTTATGAAGTGTTAAATAATCAGTTAAGTTAAACCAACAGAAAAAGTAATTGATGCTGTTTTTTAAAATGCATAACATGCAACATTAATGTATATATAAACATAATGTATACATATACAAATATACATGTGCCATACGTGTATGTAACATGTTGCATGCTTTTAGCATGTAACATGTATGTAACATGTTTAAGCATGTAACACAAAACATGTAAGTAACATGTATGTTCTTAACATGTTTTGCATGTTCTAAGCATGTAACATGTATGTTGAAAGCTTTAGTAGGCAAAAAATACATGTATTGCTTTTAGCATTTAACATACATGTAACATGTTTTCAGCATGTAGTATGTTTTAGCATGTTGTATATTCTTAGCATGTTTTAACATGCAGCATGCTCTTAGTATGTTTTAGCATGTTGCACGTTCTTGGCATGTTTTGGCATGTAACATGTTCTTAGCATGTAACATGTTATTATCATTGTGCATGTTCTCAGCATGATTTGGACATGTTGTATGTTCTTAGCATGTTTTCAGCATGTAACACATTCTTAGCATGTTTTTGGCACATATCATAAGTTTTATGTCTTTAGCATGTAACTTGTATGTTGTGTTTTCAGCATGTAAAGTATTTTGCATGTTTTCAACATATAACATTTATATAACATGCTTTTGGCATTTAACGTTTATGTAAAATGTATGCTTTATGTTTTTAGCATGCAACTGTATGTAACGTTTTTAAGCATGTAACATGTACGTTGTGTATTTTGAGTATGAAACATTTATGTAACATGTATGCAACATGTATGTTGTATGTTGCGTGTATTTGTGTCAGTGTGTCTCTACCTCCAACAGTCGAGGTATAAGAGGACTCTATATGATGAATTTGGATTATATACTTACCTCATCAACAGATTTAGAGGCATCCACTTTTCTGACTTTTCCCATTCTCTCATACAAGTCTATTATAGGCTTCGTAGACTGCAGATATGTATGAATTCTAGAGAAAGCAAAGGGGAGTTAGAAATTATTACATAATTTAAAAAAAAAAAAAAAAGGAAAAAGAAAAGTGGGTATGTTACCTCTTTTCCAGACTCTCACGATTATCATCACTCCTACCACTGCTCTTTCCCCTTTCAAGACAGCGACCAACACATATCTACAAATAAGAAATCCAAAGGATCATCACAAGAAATAATAACATGCATTCTTAAAAATACAAAGAAAACAACCCCCACCCTGAATTTAATACAGCTCTTCAAAAAATATTATAGAAGCAGGATATAAAATTTTGGGCAGATCTGACTTGCATAACTTTGAACTCATGACAGCTTTACAGTTCACCAGTTACAGTAACTGGTGCTCAAAAACATGACGGAGGTAAGGAAAAATAAAAGCTAAATCTCAAGCTTTGTGGGGTAACCTGGTGACATTTAAAAAAGAGAAACACTTGACTTCCATGGTGCGTTTAAGCTTTCTAGAAAGCATTAGCATATGCCTGAGGGGAGGAAAAAACAAAACAAAACATCTAAAACCACCACTACCAGATGCTCTCCCAAGAATTCATGTAAGGTTATATATTAAATTTTTAGAAGTTAAGCTGTTTTTACTTGATGCTGCTCTAATTAAGTTTTTTTTTAATCTAAATAAAAAATTAATTGTAACTATATTTAAACTACCAAATGAACTCAGGAAATTGGGACAAAGGATAAAGTCAGTTTAAGGTTTTGTGATTCTTGCATCTGTTTCTGTCCCTCAAGGGCAATGACATCTTAAAGAGAAAGCATAGCATGGCACTTGTTAAATGTATATAATGTATGCCTGTCAAAATGCCCTTGTAATCTTGTAATGACTTGCTGAGTAAAATGTTGATTATTATGTGTTCTAGCAGAGCTTACTGCTGTGAAAATTAAGACTTATGCTGCCGGCACCTCAGAACGGAACATTGGTAATGAATATCACAGAATATCACAGAATATTCAAGGTTGGAAGGGACCTCTAGAGATCATCTAGTCCAACCTTCCTGCTCAAGCAGGCACACCTAGAGCACGTGATTTGTGAATGTGAATTGTTAATGTGATTTGACTTCACATTAAAAAACAGAGTAGATAATATTTTCTGAAAATTAACCAAATAATTGTTTAAATACATATACACAAGTATTTATTTTAATACAGTTTTATAAGAATACAACTGCTTGAAGTACCTGTTCAATAGAATTTATTTGTACAAAATTTTATCAGGGATAATTAATAACTTGCTATTTCAAAAACATGCAGTTTTCCATCCCCTAAAACACATTGTTACAGATTCCTGAAACTCAGACCTGAGTCTTCCTCCTACACTTACACCAGTCCATTAACACTAACAAAAACACTGTTTTATTGTTCTCCTTGAATGATTCTCATAATAAAGCAAGTAAGGAAGTTACAGAACAGCACAATTCATTACCTCATTGTCACAGTCAAAAAAGAGAACAAAAGAAACATCTGCCTTTCCATCCATGGTCCTATTCCAGCCTTGAAGATTATCCTCATTTCTGGGAAATCCATCAATCAAGAACTTGTTCTTTTGGGAATTGGCAGCCATTGTTTGATCCATAGCCTGATGAAGATAATTCAATTCAAGGTCTCTTGCACGTAAAACTATTCTTCTGCTTATTAAGTTCCCCCCAAAATGTTCAATTGGAAAGCTAGCAAATTTATCAGGAAATCATTGCAAACGTTAAAAAAAAAAAAATAAAAAAAATCTGTTATCTTCAAAGAATTTTACTTATTTTACTGATGCACTAACATAGACTTCTTTCATACCGAATTCATTACTTTATAAGGCTCAAATTTGATGACACACACAACCATAGCCTTAAAAATTTATGTTCCACGAGATCCTGGAATGTGTTCTTACAGAATAGAATGTGCCAGTGTGCTCCTGGTCTAGAGTTAAGTCTAAAGGGGGAAAAAAAAAAAGAAAAAAAAAAAAAAAAAAAACACTTCAGCAAAACAGAGTTCCATGAGCAAGAGAAGTTCCTCCAGCCTCCTGGTAGATATTCTGGTGGGGATTCAGATATCTAATAAGGATAAAAGCCAAGCTATTCCTTTGGAGGGAACATTAGCTGATGTCTTCCCTTTACTTGGCTGTCCAGTTTGATTAAACTTACAGAAACTTAAGATCTTTAAGGCCTCTAGTCTTTAATCAAACACAGCTGAGTTGACCAACAGGTTCAAAAGCTAGCTGAGAAATAGAGAGCTACACAAGAATACGTGCATTGGCTCATTTCTTTAAAAGTCCTGTTCTCATTAGGTATCATACGGCATCACCTACCTGTTGCTTTCCAGCGAGTGATAAGCACGGGACAAGCAGAGCATGTGACACACACCTACGTGACTGTCATTTTCTCCTACTCCCATGGCTGGGCGGGGAGCACTTTGGGAACGTGCCCACTCCTTTGCTGCTTAGTCCACAGCAGTAAATCAGCAAGGAAATTGCCCTGTCCTTACCCTCTTCAGCAAGCTGATTGTTATTTCCACCGGTACGATTTCACCCTCCTTAATGTAGTTTTCAATGAGCTCTCCATACTGTGAGCCTGGCCTTTTTCGTTCGTCTCGAAGGAGGTCACCAGCAGACAGGTGTGTGTAGCCATATTTCTGAAACACAAAAAAAATGAACAGACATAAACACTCTTGAATAAATACACACACAAAGTTCTACCAGTCGGTAGTATCAGTCACATGATCTCCCTAACACAAGAGAAGCGGACTTGGAAGACCAACTTGCTAGCAACAGATCAGTCTCATCTCCATAAAGGCTGAGCAGGATACAAATTCCTGGAAAAAGAGTCAAGGTTAATTTGCCCACAGACACAACCCATTTTCAAAAGTAATGCTGACCTCTTCAATAAGGAGACAGTCTCAAAGTCACCAAGGTGCTTCTTGGAATGCTGCGCTGTGTTATTGGACACTTAGGGATCACCAGACTTGACAAAACCTACATTGCATCCTAGCAGTTCAACCACTTAAAGTGTTTAAGTGGTTATAAGTTACCGGATAAAGATAGAGTCTGCAAACAAGTAATAAAGACATTTAATTAGTGATTACCTATGCTAGCTATACAACCAAGAATACAAGACAAATTAAACATACAGATATTTGGGCTAAAGTTCTAAAACAACGGGATCCAAAAAAAGAAGACTTGATGGGTATCAGCCTGGCTACAGCTATAATGCCCCCAAAAAATAAAAAAGAGAAGGAGCCTGAGCACCATAATAATGGGACTAAACAGCTTCTGTGGGTGAACTTGGGATTTAGAAACCTGGCTACTGGAGTAAGTACAATGGAATTACTGCACAAGCCACTGAGTGACTTTAAAAGCATTTCAGTTACTTTCCAGTTCCACGCACAGAAGCCTAAAAGTTAGTTCTGCTACAGTCCTAATTTAAGAAAAGATATAATTACCTAAATCTCCAAAACTGTATGTAGCTGAAGGTAGGAAAAAAAGGCAAACAAGATTTCGCTCTAAATAACTTAAGAAAAAGCTCTACATACATTTCTTAAAGCTCATCATACTTCTGCTTACATGTGCATTGCTTTTCAATACGCCTATTTAATTGCAAATCCAAATATTTAGATACAAAATAACCAGAGTAAATCTTTTCTATAAGCACGAAACTTCATTCTGTTGAACGTTACATTAATATGTGGCTCTTCTTGTTACAATTAAAAAATATATATTTTTAACATTATATTTCCACAAAAGAGAAAATAGGAGACAAATATAATCCCTTTGGTTTTAGAGGATTACAAAACCATTTAATTTTCCTCGGCGTTTTCCTTTTCATGCATGAAAAGGAAATTGAGTCAGACAATGTTTGGAATTCTGTCCCTTAGCAAACTAAAGCAGTTTTGAATGGCTGAACAGGAAAGCAATAGTTAGAAGCGTTTTAAAGTGCTGCTGTATAAATAGATTTGTTTTAAATAACCGTAAATTGTATTCAAGAGTAACTTTCAGAATGGATTAATCGGGCTATAAGAAAAGATAAACTGCTCCTTGAGAGCTGAATGGCAAAATATCTATTTAATGAGTACGAGAGGCAACGACAACATGTCAGTTTAAATAACACAAATAAGCAAAGGAGAAATGCTTAACTCATCTGCAGTACTCATCTTATTCTTGCCAGTTTTAATCAAGCCATGTGTAGAGGGCCCTTATAGTTTTCTTTCATCTTAGGCACGATAAGCCCTCAGCAAGTGCCCTGGAGAGGACTAAATCTTAACATCCTCAAGAGCTGGTAAAAGAGACTGTGATGTTATTGAACAACAACCTCAAAATACTCTCTCATCTTGCTGAATTTTGCACTGTGACAACATGACTTTCCTTACAAGCCAAGCACATCTTGATGCAACCCCCAGAACAGGACCTACTGCAACCCCTGTCCAATTTTGCTTCTTTGAAAGCAGAAAAGAGCAGGGCTCACTTCCACATGTAAAAACAAACAAACCAACTAAAAACATTTTCTCCAATTCTTTTAGTATACATATAAATGATAGATTCATAATGCCTGCTGATAACTGAAAGGAAGACTCAAAATATTTTTATTTTTAATTCAAGATATTTGGATGCCAAGTTGCCAAAAACCTGGAAAGATTTTTAGATATTGAGAGGAAAAAAAATCTATTCTAAATGTATCTCAGAGAGTGGTTTCCACTATGCTAGTTGACCAGAATGCTCTTTTATAAAAAAAAAAAAAAAGATTACACTGCCAAGTTGCTACTATACAGGTTGATCTTGTTATTTCCAAAACTGTTTCTGTTTGCAGAATCATTATCCCAGTCCATTGCAAAGATTAATAATGCATGAAAGACAAATCAACTGTTTTCAGCACCCTTGTAAACATCTTTTGTTTTTGAAAGCTACAAGGGAGTGGAAAGGCAAGCTTAAGTTTTTTACAATCCCGTGACAGAGACAGGAACAGCACTTAGCAGTACTGCACGAAGCAGAGCAGACCATGGTTTGCTTATTCTTCCTGTTAAACCAGTCCCCACCCAAAAGAGCAAACAGGGAAATGTAGGTGGTAATTCCACGTCTCCAAACTCAAAACCTGAGACTGCAGTATCCTGGAATAATGTCTTCTCTCCGTGTGCTGCAGCCACTTCTATCTGCCTTCTGTCAGCCAGGACTTGCAACTTCCACACCTCGGACAAAAATGCTTTGCTTCCAGTAAATACAATAGATAAATAAAGAATATAAATGAAAATATGAGTCACAGTTGTGCAATGCCTGAATAAAGCAAAGTCTGCTCTATCAAATTTCTCAACGCACTGAGAAAGCATCACGGAGTGACGCAGCTGCTGCTGAGGCTCCTCGCAAAGCCAGTTTTTGTTTGGTGGGAGGTTTATTTCTGATTCAATCCCCTGTGGTCCAGCAACACATCAATGCAGCCGGCATGCAGTTCAGAACTTATTTATGTAGGTGAGCAGAAGCCAAGGAAAAGCAGGAGAAACAAGTTATTACTTTGACCTCGACTCCTATCTTGACTTATCATAGTTAATCAGAAAATGAAAGTCAAAGGGCTTAAGATTTAAACAAATAAAACAGGCTTTTATTGCCTCAGTTCTGGTTTGCCATATGTCAGGCAACCTTAACAAACAACTGAAATTTGTTACAAGTTCCAAGATACACCAATCAAGAACAAGTTTAAATGCTGCACAGACTATAGCATGAATATTCTAAAAATAAAACAAAAGACCTTTGTCTGTCTTACTAGCAATTACCATGTGGAATAACCTTAGGCTGCAATGTAGTAACAGAGGTGCTTTCTGCTTAGTCAAACAAACAAACAAAAAAGAAATAAAAAATGAAAAAACAAACACAGTTAACGAAGTCACACAAATAATTTTGGACTCTCCCTAATCTATCTACAGTAAGGAAGCCTGCACGGTATAAAAGAGAAGCACATAGGATAAATCTTGAACACCCACAAACACTTACCATGTTTCAAAACAGCCCTAAAGCTCAATTTACGAAACAATAATGAGAACCTAAGGGAAAACACACTGATAAGACTTGATATTCTTGGAAGAGAGTTCAAAAGTTTTTTTTTCTTCCAAAAGAAGTTAACTCTTTCCCTGTAGATGATGAGCAAGGGCAGCCAAACCTAAGTCAACTGCCACTTTTGAAGTACAAGTGTTCTCCTTTGCTTAGTTTTCTTTACTCTAGGAAAGCTGCTTATCATATATCCCACAGTAACTTAACACCTTGCATTGTGATAGTGATGTATATCCTTGCAAAAGGAGAAGGTTAAGCATCCTACCTTGTGGGATTACTTTAAATTTCAAGACAAACATACAGCATAGTGTTGTGGTGGAAATTAATTATATTTTGGCTACACAGAGATAGGGACGTCCTGCATGGCTAACATTCTTACAAAACAGCCTTGTTTGGAAAAAAAAAATACACAGCTGAAATGCTGTTTGGGATAAACGCAAATAGCTGTTATTCTTTTTTTTCTCTGAAGAGCTTTGTATTACATGCAAAGGTTCTTAACATTTAAAATTTAACAACTGCATACTTTGTACAGATTTGAGGCAGAATAGAGTTTACTTGCAAGATAGTTATGGCAAACTCAAGAAAACAAGTGAGTTCACAAAAGAGCAGCAGAAATATTCAGTGTCCTATACACATGCATAGGACCATCAAAAGCAGTAAGGTTATTGCGAGAGCCTGCGTTCAGGTGACAAGATCCAACAACCTGCTCGATTACTTTGGCACATGCAACAAGCTGTGCAACAGTTTCACATGATGTCAAACTCCACACAACCCTGTGGCAGAAGGTTCAAGGAGAGCTGATGATTTGGAGAATTTAAATGGAAGGAATGAGATATAAGGAGGGAATTCTACTTTCATCTCTTTCTACACAGGGTAAATTGGCACAGAGAAGCAATTATGCCAAATCCAGATTCAGTGAGAAATCTGTGAATTCTTAGAACAGACGCAGAAATCTGCGTATCAGAGGAAACTCTGCTGGTTCAAGTGTCTCTTCGACCCTTACCCATGGCAATAGAGAAGGCTCATCACTTACCTGTTGTTCTCTTTCGTACACTATGACAATATCCATTTCTGCTCCTTACTGCATCTTGCTCCCTCAAATCACCCCTTCATTTTAGTCCAAGCCTGGCAGGAATACCTGCCTTCTGCAGAACCAAGAACCCCAGCACACACATACTAAGTTCTCATGATTTAGGCTAATATTAGCAAACACATTATTTTGCCTAGTCAACTCCCTTTTCTCAATATTACAACATAATCAGCAAAACAATAATATTACCTCTTTGCAAGACTGTTGTGAGGTAACTTATAATGCCCCTTATTCCACAAACCACTTACAGTTAGCCTTGTTTTTAAGCAAAATCAGTTTAAGCTAAAATCATACAAGATCTCATCTGATTAGAGGTGATGGGGTGTATTCTGCCCCAAATCTCCTGTACATAGAGCAATCCAGAATATTTATAGCTCATACTGACTTATTTTGTTGAGCACAAACTTAATATTTACAGCAAGGTACCAGGTCAGATTCACTCCAAGCATAAACTGAAACAAAATGGTCCATTTACAACAAGTATGAATGGAGTTTATTATTACTCAACTACAGCCTCTTTTCTTCACCCTTCTCTGTGGCAAGCTGCCAGCGGGGGTTAAAATCCAAACAAAAATACACTTCCCACCCAAAGGCAGCACCAAGTACATAAAGACTATTCAATTGCCTGCATTAGGTTCTTTAGGGGGTGGTTTAAGAGACTAAGCAGGATGTGAGCTTGAAAAAAAAAACAAATAGGTGTTGGCCTCCCCAGCTACACTGCATCCACATTTCCTTGTTCAGGCTCTTGCAGGAAACGTTTTCCACCAGGCTGCAACCAGACCAACGTTCACTTCAGCTACCTGAGCCCTTCTCCCTCCAGGCTTAGGCAGCTTCTGCCAAGCTGGGCCCATGCGAGCAGAAAAGCCGTCACCTCTGCCCACGCGGGGCCTGCAGGCCTGAAACTCCCTGCCCAGAACACGGGACATCAGGAACTCCTTCGTGAGCAGGGCACGGGAAGAGCAAAATTAAAGCAAACCTACTTCTTACCATCTGGATTTCCCCTTCCAGGCTTATAAATCAAATGTAATGCAGTATGTGCAAGCTAACCCTTCCCCTCCAAACTTCGTTTTTAGATGAAAATATAATTTAAGTAGCAATGACTCACTTGAATACCTCTTACAAAAGCGATCTTTACCCAATTACATTAGGCTATCAAGTTCAATGTATTTATATTTCTAAACACAGGGCAGTAACCACACAAGATACTTCAGCCCTGAGGCTTCATTACAGGCTCAGGGAAAGCCTTTAATGAAAGCCTACAAAATTTCCCTGCAGCTTAAGCGCATTTGTTTGCTATGTTCCAGACACAATTTGACCTTAACAAAATAGGTTCATAGCTGTCATGAAGCTTTCATCCCACAATTCAATTTGGAGAATAAGGTGGTTTGAATGACAGCATATAATTTGAGGTTAAAAGCCTTCAGAGCTTGAGCTATAAAGGCATTTTTTCAGTCTGGCCTAAATGCACAGGGGCAAGTTGTGCAGCGGTGAGGGCCGGGATGTAACGGCAGCGGCACCACCAGACCCGGACACACAGAACGTGCCTGTGCTGGGACCTGTGGCTTTCTCCAAGGGGAGTTTCAGGAACGTGGGCGTTGCTGCAGCTCTTAGGCATTTCTCTAAGTGGAGGTAGGGTTAAGCCTCAAACCTTCAAAGCTTTCGATTAAAAAAAAAAAAAACTGTTCTGGAAAAAAAGTCTAAATCCAACACATATGTGCTGCAAAGCATTGAGCCTCAATTATTTTTGCAACTACGCAACAAAATACAATGCAATTATGACTTTTCCACACCACCTACGTATTTGACCTTCTTTTTTCAGGCAGTTGCTCTAAAACAAAATACTACCAAGAACTTCAGATGCAAAAAAAAAACCAGCAGAAGGTGTTCTCGCCCTGACTTTCAAAGCGCCCATTTTAGACGCTTTGACAAGAATGAGACAAATCCTATAGGCTGAAGGTGTATTTTAGCTTCCAGCATACTATTTTACAGACCAGATTTCGGCTTGGTTTTGAGGATTTAACCAGCGCTGTTTACGCGGGTGCTACCGGCGCGGAAAGGCCCCCCGCGGCCGCGTGCCCTGCGTCAGCCCCCACGGTTCGGAGACGCGCCCCACAGCACACGGGCCTCGACCCTGCAAGTCGCAGAGGCGCGGGGAGCCCCCGCGATGCCGGCAGGGCGGCGGGGGGCCGGGCCGCGCTCACCTCCACGATGCGGGCGCACTGCGTCCCCTTGCCCGCGCCGGGCCCGCCGAGCACGAACACGACCACGGGCTTCATGAGGAGGCGCAGGCGGCGGCGCAGCAG
>VZSG01000006.1:3437950-3458893 GCA_013398315.1 Nothoprocta pentlandii
GCGGCTCCCCGCGCGCCGCTCCCGCCGCGCTGCCATGGCAACCGCGCCGCGGCCTCTGCGCCTGCGCGCCCGCAGCCCCGCCCCCTTGACCGTTTATGAGACCGCTGCGTTTTTAAATCCCCGGCGCGCGCGCGCTGACGGTTGGACCGCGGAGGGGGCCGCGGTGTGATTGGTGGAGCGCGCGCCTTCCCCCGCTCCCATTGGGCGCCAGCGGGCGGAGGAGGCGGGAGCGCGCTTAGCTGTGCTTCCCCATTGGTCGCGAGGGCGTGGCGGCGGGCTGGGGAGGCGCCGGAGCGCGGCGGGCTGAGGCGCGGGGCTCCCGCGGCGGCAGGTGAGACGGTGCCCGGGGCCTCCCGCCCGCGACGCGGCCCGCGGCTGAACGAGCCGCCCCGCCGTGGCGCTCGGGTCGCGCTGCGGGCACCTGGCGGGGTCGTTGCTCTGGTGCGCGCTGGCAAAACCCGCCTGGCGCCGCTGGAACCCGCTTAGGCGGCGAAACGTCCCCTGACGCTCCTGCTGCGCGCGGAGGAAGCTCTGTGCGGGGAAACGGTCGTGAGATGTCGGCCCGGTGTGCAGCACTTGACCTAAGCTAACGAGGGCTTTAAAATCCTGTTTGTGTAGGTCAGTCTGTGACTGTAGCCTTAATTTCTTCAGGTCAGGCTGGGGTGTGATCACAACCTGTGAATTACCTTGAAGAGAATTCTGTATTTTAAATGTCTTTGCAGCTTAAGGAACGACTGCTGACTCTAAATATGAGTTGAAGCTGCATGGGTTTGGGTGGCTGACCTAATGTCACCTAATTTCATGAGTTTCTGTGTCTTGCAAGCTTGTGTTCTGGCCTATATGCTTTTAAGATCGTGTGAAGGAACTGTCCGGGGGGAATGGCTGTGCCCCGCTCACTTTGTGTTTCATATCCTTGACAACTTTGTAGAGCAAAGTTTCTGCTTCGGTGATTGGGCATTAGAAGAGAACAAACAAAAAACCCTTCGGTAGCCTCTTTGTTTTTGCTGTTGGTTTACTTGGTGCATTTTGATAAATGGTGCAGGAACATACTAAGTTAACTCTGCTTTCCTTTCTTTTCTTCGCTCTCTTCTCCCCAGATTTGTTCCGGGAAGGATGGTCCCGTTCAGTTTTCCGTTGTCTAAATGTGCCCTCTGGGACCCCGTCCCCATGGGAGATGTCATTGGTTCACATATCAGCTATTACAGGTATAAATAACTTCTTAAGGCAAATAATGCTTAGATCATGAGTTTTGAGTCATGGTTTATTTTCCTCTTTTGAGCCCGTAGTAAGGGATATAAAACAAGAACATCTCTCTGAAAAACACAAGCATATTCATAAATACATAGGGCTTTTCCTTGGAATTACTTGAGGATTTCACTTTGGGGATGTGTCACACTCATTTGAGTTTGAGGTGCCCCATGCTTTCTTTAGCCTGCTTTTCCTTGTCTGTGAGCAAGAATGTTTGTAACAGTTGAATACAAATAACATGCTTCCAATATGAGTCCACTAGCCCTAGATTTAGTTAAAATTACTTACTTGATTGCCACTAACTTAATGTTGTTAGTTAATTATTTTTCTGCAGGTGCATATTCTTGTGTTACTGAGACCGCCTAAAAAGAGTCTTTGCATTGTTAAGCATCTGTACTAAATACTCTGCTAAAATGAAAGAGCTCTGTGTTAAAATTCGTTAGGCTTTTTTGACCACTGTGTTATTTTAATAGACTTCTTAAAGGTTTTGTGTTAGTTTCTAACTTCCTCCTCCTATTAAGATAAGTCATAGTTGATAAATCTCTATTTGTTCTTGTAACCATGATGCCCTTTAGCTGAAAAAGCTCTTCTCTTATCTCATTATCCTTTCTACATAAAGAATTATTTTCCCCTTTTTTGTTCAGCTAAATTTTCTTGTTGGAATGATCTTGCAGTGCATTCTCTTCTAGTTACTATACTTTTTTTTCTTAACATTAATGATTCAGGATATACACAGAATACCAGATAAAATTCCACTGAAATTTTATAAATATTGCTGACTTTTCCCTTTCTGCTGTTAAGTACGTTAGGCTTTTCTGTGTACTTTATTTTTATAAGACAAAAGTCCTGGTAGTTCTTGCAATTTATAAAATCTTTCTGTATAATTAAAAAAAAAAAAGTGAAAGATTAGCATTAAACTTGCTCATTGTCTTTCCTTAGAAACCCAAAGTTATCTGTAATGGAGAAGACACTGCGTCTTGCCTATCGTCATGCTAAGCAGAATGAAAAGCAATTGTTTTCCTGTTTTTTACTTGGAACTCTTTTAGTGGATGAAGGTAACTTAAAATCAGAGAGGCAATACTGGGTGGGTAGCAAGCAGTTATTTGACACTCAGGAATTTTGGTATTTTTTTTAATATTTATTTTCTTTCTAGATGGGGAAGGCGTAACAGTAACAATCGACCGTTTTGATCCCGGTCGAGAAATTGCCGGTGGATCAGGCAAAATTCCAACTGCTGCTCTTCCTGGAGACTTTTTGATCCCATGTACAATTAATTCATGGGGACCTTCTTCAGATGACACCATAGTTCACAGTGCTGAAGATATCAGTTTGGCTTTTGAGGTAAACCTTGCAATTTCTGGTTTGTTTATTATACGCCTCAGTTTAAAACTCATCCAGGTAGCGGATTTGAGGTGGTGATGCCTACTTGAGGTGCCTACTCAATTGTGTGAAATGAACTACTTGGTGATCATTAAATATCTCCTTAGAAACTATTAAAATCTGTAATCTTCACTTATTTAAGGATCACACTTCTGGATATCAGACTAAGATCTTGTTCTCTGACCATAATTTTCTGGCTAGCTGGACCACCAAAACTAGCAAGACAAAATTAGCAATACAAACTTAAAGAAGAAAAAGCATTTTTTTTAAAATGCATTATGAAGGAGGCGCAGTGGGTAAAAAGTACTGCTAGGTAAATAACTTGCAAGGAAATCTTTATCTGTGTAGGCTAAGTAGCTATAGCTGAAGTGTATCTCTGTCTCCTGTATTTTGCGGTAAGTGTACAGCCTTGTGAATACACCTTCCATTCCTGTAAACGTTTTCTTATGCGTATGTTTATAGTAAAAAAGGACTTTTGTTTTCCATCTAAACTTTTTTTCATGGTACACTCACATTTAAGATACAGATTTATTGAGTGCAAGTAAGTTTTACCACATCATCTTTAACTTTCTAGTTGTGTTTTGTTCTATTGGCTTCTTAGCAAGTAATTAGCTATTAGCTACTTAGCAAGTAATCTCACATTTTCAAAAGTATTATAAGTAGTATTGATATGCAAAATTTAATAAATTTTGGAAGTATTTTGTACTATTACTCATGATATTCAGAAAAGCTAACAATTTTTTAGACCTGTTTTTTTAAAAAAAAAAAAAAAAAAACAGTACCAGTTTATTGCAGTACCAGCTATGACAGATTATTTTAAGTTTCATCTGTAATAAAAATAGTGTTGAGCTAATGATATGAAGCAAAGTCTCTAACTTTTTTTTCCTCTCCTTTCCCCCAACTTCTAGGAACTGCAGCGCAATCTATGCAGTAAAGACTCCCTGGATCTTTCCAAGCTGCTCACTGTTAGAGCTCACATTGTTTTCACAGAAAACCTAGATAATCTAAATTTTAATTTTCATTGGGCTTCTATAACTGCAGCAAATATCTTGGAATACACCCCTCTGAAGTCTGTCCCAATTATTCCTACAGCCCTAGCAAGAAACTTGAGCAGTCCTATGAATATTGCACAAGTTCAAGGGACTCTTAAATGTGGGTAAGTAAAGGTTATTGCTAAAACTACCAAAGTTGTATGCTAGTTGGTTGCATTTCTTGAAACCAGAGAGATGGGAACCTTAACTAGTGCTTTGCATGTTAATAAACTAACTGGAATTAAGAGTATAATTTCTAATACCTAGAAAAATTTAATACAGAAACGGGGTAGAGGAAATATTCAAACTGTTCAGCAGGAGCTCTTGCTTTTGATTTCAGGTGGGACAGGTGAGAGGAATAAGACATTTCTAGATAACAAAATAAGTATTAAAAGCATCCAGCCTTTTGATCATCAGTGCTGTCCCTAAAATGAATCAGGTGAATGTTAATAAAAACTTACCGTGTTAATTAGGCTTATAAGATCATATTGGGGGAATTCTCATCGTGACTCACTACCAATAGGATTACCTGAAATTATTTTACTGATCTACTCTTTAAGCGTTTACCTAGCACTTTATTTGGAGAGGCACTTTGTAAAGCCCCCTGAAAGTTGCTCTTCATGTTTAATACGACTTAATTTCTGGATTTGTTGGGGCTACCAGAATATTATGTAAATGTACATAGTAATGCTTGGATATGTAGGGAATGAAACACTGAAGAGTTTCAGTGTGGAGGAATGGTCTAACAGTTATTTTTTGCAAACTTGCTGTATTTTCTAAAAATGCATTCATCCTGCATTTTTTCTTTTTTAAAAAAAATTTTAAAAAACTTGATTTCCAAAACACTACGCACACACAGGCAGAAATTGAGGGGTTTTGTTTGTTTCAGCTACCTTACCATGGACCAGACACGAAAGCTTCTTTTGCTGCTTGAGTCGGATCCCAAGGCCTATGCTCTGCCGTTAGTTGGAGTGTAAGTGGCTGCATCTGTGCAACTTTACCTTAATTCACCTGTGGATTTTGAGTTGTACTTGAATGAGTGCGTAGTAGAAGCTTGGTAGTGTAACTCTGATTGGATGCTTCTTTTTACTTTTAGTTGGCTGAGTGGAGTTACCCATATCTGTAGCCCTCAAATCTGGGCCTGTTGCTTGCGGTATTTATTCAGCTCTTCAATCCAGGAAAGGCAAGTGACTTTGATCTCCAAAACAAACTACTGACTGTGTAAATGTATCCACCTGTATTCATGCTAGTGTCTAATGCAACACTGTCTCTGTTCAAGGATATTTAGGGGAATTCTGTGATTCCTATGCTTATATAAGAAATAGAATTATCTGATTTAATTTTCATTCTGTTTTCATTTCCTCTTCACTAACTTTCTGAAAACTAAATCAGTACTGTGTTAGAAAGTTGTGATAATGTTCCAAAGAATTAAGAGAGTAAATATTAGTATTTAAACTAAAATGTTGTGACTTTAATGATAAGAATCAGCAAGCCGGAAACCTCAGTTTGTATGGGAGGAGGGTGGGTCAGGGGGCTTTGGTTTGGGGTTTAAACTTTTCTCATGAGTGTTTTCTTTGGCAGAGGTTTTCTCCTGGGTTGGTATCTAACCAATGAAGCATATTGATTTGCTGTTAATATTGTCTTTTTAGTACTTGCTAAGTACTTTATTTATACAGTTTGTGATTTTTGCCTTTTTTTTAGTAAATCTTCGTTTTCTACATCTTTTTTCACTTGTAACATTAGTAAGGTTCTGTTTCTAAGGAATCTGTAGAGGAGTTGGTGCTTAACTGTGGTTTAAAACTGTTCTTCAAGTAACTAAAATTTTTATATATGCTGATATATTAAAATTTCTTCTGGTCAACCATGCTTGCTTTTAAATTATGAAAGAAAAATGTTAGCTATATTTGAATGTATGTTTATAACTAATGATTAGACTTTTTTTTTCCTGAAGAATTTAACTACCCTAAAATGCAGATAAGGGTCCAATTAGATTATATGATTGAGATAGGCAAGTTAGATGCTTGACTCTCATTAACTTTCACTGATGCCATCTTGGAAGTGGATTAGGCTGATTCGGTGAACCATGCAAACAGAATTAACCTCTGTGCAGCCTCCTTAATCTCTGTCATAAATTCTTAATTCTTAAGATGTAAGAGTAATTTAGATTGTGAATGTTTCTCAAGAATCTTCTTCTTACTACTTTCTCTATTGTAGATATTACTTCTGACAAACAAACATATTATAAGTGTTACAAAAAGAAAAAATATTCTGAAAGCAGTAGTATCTTTTTTTCTGAAAAGCCACATTACTGTTTTCGTTGTTCTTGATTGTTTTCCAGGAATTTATTTGAAGTACTAAGTGATCCTAAAGAATCTAGAAAAATCATTCCTCTTGTTTCTTTAATTTGTATTGATTTTTACACTTGGCAGCAGTCATAGTCAAATACTCTTTCTGTAGCTCAGTAAAACTCAAAATGTGAATGGTGACGCACTCTCAAACTATGGCGGTTGTGCCTGATATACTCAGAAGCTAAGGACTACCTGTTTTTTTTTAAATGTCTTAAAGTATTTTTTAAACATATATCTTTTCTATAATTTTAGGGTTTTTTCAGAATCTGGGCGTTTTCTTGTTGTGCTTTACTCGCTGACACACAAAGAACCAGAGTTTTATGAGTGTGTTCCTTGCAGCGGACAGACTGAACTTGGGTTTCAGCTCTTAACTTGCAAGGAAACAATCCACCTCTTCAGAGTAAGTGGCTTGGTTTCCTACTGCACTGTGGTAGTTTACATTAAAATTCAATATTTTAGTACTTCGCGAGAAAGTCACGTTAGCATCAGCCATAGAAAACTACAGTGTTTGAAAATGATGTTGTTCTACTAAGCTAAGGGGTTTGCAACAATTACAGTAAACTCAGGATTTGCCTTTATCTGAGGGATGACATTCAAAGTCCAGACTGTTTATTTTTCTAATAGCATTATGAATTTGTCTTTTAAAATGCAGCGTGCTATATTCAACTCTGATAGCGTATTAGTGACCTTTTGGTTTTCTTGGCAGAAATTCTGACTTTCTACAGTATTTCTAGGTCTGCTATACTGTGTGCTTACTGGCTATTTATTTCAGGAGAGCAATGCCAGGTAGTAGTGCTTTCCTTGAAATTGAATGCAAAAGGGGGATAGATGGTTACTAATCTGCCTGCTTCTTGCTGTGCTGCTGTAACAAAGCACGAGCAATTTTGTTTTTGCTCAAAGTAACCACAGAAAGCTTTTCATTGATACTGAGCCTGAGAAGTACATGTAGCATTTGAGTAATTGTAGGGAATCTGCTGCTTAGATGTTTCCCTAGCTTGGGCAGAACCTGATTTTGAATTGCTAAGTCTATTCAATATATGCTCCTATGGCAGAGAGGTATAGGAGCCTCCTGTCCTGCGCTGTTCTGCTTCACATTGCCTTCCCAAACATTTTATTCAGGACTGTGTTTTCTAGGTAAACTTAAGTACAGCTTACCTTCCTGAGAATCAGGAGGGTCTTAGTAACAGATGTGAGCTTCTGCAGTCTCCAAATCTTTCCCAGCTGTGATGTCTGTAGCAATAATGTAAAACAGTTGTGCTTTCCTATGTTGGTGAAGGTTTGTGGAAGTGTTAACTAAGCAGTTACAGCAAGGAAGCATCTGCTCGTGGTTATAATTAGGCCAACAACTTTACAGGATAGCAGGGGGAGCAGCGTGAAAAGGGAAAGGAAGTTGCATGCCTCCCTGTAGTGGTAAAAGAACTGAGAACTGAAAGCAGAAGACAGGCAAAAAAAAAAAATCAAATATGAGCTTTTTTAAAACTACTCCTTTAAGTAGTTTTAAGTAACACTTGAATAGTCAAGAACTGCATATTTTGTGCTTAATAAATATAGAATTTCATTTCAGAATGTTGAACCTTCGGACAAGAGTCCAATCCGGTTTGAGTTGAATGCAGAGAAACAAAATGCAGAGACTGAGTTCTTCAGTAGGATCTGCAAGAAACTTCCCATTAGAAGGTAAAACTTTCTGATGTTATTTATACACCAAAAGCTTAACATTTGGCCTCTGCTGTGCACTGTTGCAGGTTAGCTGTGATTACAGCACTCTTCTGACACCCAACTCAGTGAACAGGCTTTTGCTTATTGCTAGAGTTAGTTGTCTTTAAGATTATCAACCTCATCACATTTCTAGGAAAACTACTAGTTGTACTCTTTATTAATGGTTGCAGTTGCTGTGGTGATGTTTCTAAAAAGACTTTACTGATGGGGCTTAAGTTTATTCCATAAAGCTTTCTGTGAGAGTCTTCCTTTTAATCTCTAATTGCAGTCTGTTGAAGTTGGTTAAATTTTTCCTTTTGCTCCTTTTTCAGAGCAAAAACCTGTGTAGGCTAAAACTTAAGGCTTGTTTTGGAAGCTACCTTATCCACCTAGTTTGCACATTTAGTGGCCTAAAGGCCACATTAGGATGGCCTTTATCCTCCTTTAAGCAATGTCACAATCTTACCTTACACTTTCAATCTTTGTAACGTAAATCAGTGTTTCAATGTTAGACTGGCTTTTGAAGTGTGTGTATGTTTGGAGGCTGTCAGATAAGGTTAGTAACTTTTTGCCTAAAAAGAGCATTTCAACTTTCATTATTTGACTTGGGAGCTGTTTGCCTGGTGATACTCTGGCTAACTATGAAAGATGTATAAAAACTGATTCTTGAAAAAAATAGTTCTGCTACAGTGTGTATCTTTGTGGTTAAAGAATTTGAAGTTTCTTATTGCAGCAGTTTAACACGCAAACATGTTAGATTTACAACATGCATTGTTTGATTTATATTTTTCAGTCCTCCCCAAGGCTCTTCACCCAGTAAGTTGTCAGCAAGTGATCATGACTCTGGTGTAGAAGATGAGGATTTATCCCCTAGACCAATTCCAAGTCCTCACCCAGTGAGTCAGCAGGTAACTTAAATAATTCCTCTTGACTTATCAGATCCTAAAATGTGTTGGGGAAAAAAATGCTGGCTAGGTTTAAGGAGGTAGGAGGATATGAAGTTTAAGAATTAAGTATTAACGGGTTAAAAAAAAAAACAAAAAAAACCAAACAAACTGAGGAAATGGAGCTGAAATCCTTGCTTGTGCTTAGTCATCCTGTCTTTGAGCCAGCAACATAGGCTGGCTCATCTTAGTCCTTACATGTGCAAGTGTTTGAGAACAGAGATAATAGCTTCTATTGTGGGACTCCTGCTATCAGTTACAAAGAAAAGCTGCAATGTCTTTGGCAAAGAGAGAGGCAGTGAGCACCACTGCATGTTTCTGTGTAGGAAACAAAAAACATCCTCCAGTTGATCCTTTATTTTGCCGGAGTGTATCTAAACATAAAAAAAATTATCTGCAGCAAAGCATATTTGATAATCCACAACAGTCATGTCCTCCTAGACCTGCATAGACTGGAGACTTAGAGGGTGCTGTTCTTTTTATGGATAAACAATAGTAACAAGTTTCCTTTCTGAAGGGGAAGAAATCCATATCCTGAAATTTCCTCTCTGCCAATGGAGGGAAGAACATTAACTGAGTAGGCAGGACTGTTATTCCATATGAAAGGTGTTTTGCATTTTAAGGACATTAAGAGTCTTACTGCTATTTTTTTATGGTTCTCTTTTAGAGAATTACTCTGTGTATTATGAGTTTGGAGCTGGCATTGGATAATTGGTTGATTTTAAATTGAAACATTTTATTTGACAGGTACTAGGTAATACAGCATATGAAGAGCAGAAAGGCGTAATTCAAATGGTATAAAATTTGTTTCTGTCATCATCCCTCTAGGTTACTAGGATCTTTCCTTCAGTTCCTGAACTCTCCCTTGTTTTGGATGGAAGCTTCACAGAATCAAGACAGGTGCCTAAAACTGTGGGCACTTCAAGTGCCAAAAGTCTACCCACAGTGCTACAGCAGCCTGTAAAAAAGAAATGGCCTTTGGGATCTACACATCTCCCTGCTCAGTGTTCTCACGACAAAACAAATTTTGCTAATATAGGAGATTCCTCTCCAAGGCAACTACCAAACCATTTAAACCAGAAAATTCCAACGTCAAGGGCTCCGAGAGGAAAGCAAGCTCAACTACAGCAACAGTCTCACTGTAGGAAAGTTGCTCTTCAAACAAGGAAAAGTTCCGGATCTTCTTCCTCTTCTCCTTCAACCCCCTGCAGTGGGCCTTCCCCAGATGCATCTGTGCATCATCCCAAGAGGCTATCAGAAAGACTCGTGTTAAATCCTGACGGAGCCACGCAGCAGGAAGAGCCTGCTGTCAGAAGAACCTCTGCACCCAGTTCCAAGCAGCTTTCTTCTGTTCCCCAGCCGTTCCTGCACAGCTCTACTTTCACACCCCAGCCCTGCAGAAGGCCACCAGAACTGCAGGTGCCCGTTCAGGTGCCATCCTGCTCTCCAGCCAGCATGTGCAACTGTCAATTCTTTGCTCCTGCCCAATGTAATCCAACAAACTCATGGCAACGAATGGGGAAAATGAGCCCCAATCAAGGAGCAGAAATCCAACCGGAGATGGCTCAAGAGATTCCATGTGCAGCGTTCCATCAAAATATCATTTGTCCAAATACTTGCTGCAATGCAGGATATGCTACAAGTAGCCCTATAAACTTGGGATATCATGGGAAAATGGGGAACTGTGCTCTTGATAATAGCTTATCTCCTGGCGTAAGGCTGCCTTCAAGTGCGAGCCCCTGTAGCGTGCAGTGCTGCGCAGCACATTCACCGTGCACGCACATGCCTGCTTCCAGAGCAGGATCAGATAATGGGATGATGGGATTATCTCCAGATGCTTACCGGGTTCTTACAGAACAAGATAGACAACTAAAATTGCTTCAAGCTCAGGTTTGTTGAAATGACTGCTTTCTCCTCTGCCCTCCTAGTGCTTAAACACGCTTTGAAATCCTTTTCCTCTCTCTGCTCTTAGAGGAAATAAGAAAATTGACTGTTACTTCTTCTCCTAGGGACAAGAGAATGTGTGAGAGCAGGACCAGTTTGGGGTTCCTGGTTAACTCTGCTAATTGTCCCTTACAAAATAGGAAAATGACTCTTTTATAACTAGACTTTTTTTTTTCATTTTATGCTTTAGTACTATAACATGAGAAAACCTATAACATGTTTATTTCCATTTTAGAAGACTATTCTGTAATCTAAATGATTATATTTCTGTCTAAAGTCAGCTTTACAGCTTGGGCCGTATACTTTGGAATTATTGCAAGCATATGGTAGAGCAGAGTGTGGACTAGCATGCTGCTTTGTGCATGTTGAAGCCTGCAGCTTCCCAGGCTTTTAAGGCCATTTCTTAGCAAACTTTAATAGCCTGTCTGCAGCAGACTGGCAGTGTTTGTCAACTGTTTATTGTTGTGTGCAAGCTGCTTTTTGGTTGTCTCGTGTTTGAAACAACCTGGTGTTTGGAATTCTGGTATTTGAATGCCAGACTGTTTACTCGAAATAACAACCTGTGGCGCTACTGGCTCTATTTCTCGGTGTGAATTTAAGCTTTGTTGCTGGGATGGATGGGAATAGGAAAGCTGATGCAGTTGCATTCGGCACGTGGCTTTTCCTTCTTTAAACTAGAACATTGCAACTGAAATATGCTTTAAATAGATTTCCTGTATGTAAAATCAAGCTCTCAAAACATGGACTGTGAGTGAGGGGGAGCCTCCCCTTTTATTGTGTAAGTGCATTAAGACTCTTTACTCTTACGGTGCCATGCAGAAGGGGTGTGGATTAATTGGTGAGTGGGGTAGGTGCAGACAGAGTAAAGATTTTCTGAGTGACTATAATTCTATTGTTTTTAAGTGTTTAATTCTGTAATTAAAGCCAAGTTGATCCAGTATAGAGTAACAACACCAAGCATACAAAATGTTTAGCTCAAGTGAATAATAGGCCTTGTGAATGAAAAGGACGAAAAAAAAGTGTAATGCAAATAGTCTTTGAACTTTCTTTGCGTAGTTCAGCTACTATGCCTAAAACCTTCTATTTGCTAGCTTTGCCAGCATAAAAAATAATATTTTGATTCATGCTGCATGCTCTGCTGAACTGAAATGCTGTCAGGCTTCTGTGGCAATGCAGTCTGGATTTGAATCCAGATCTTAGAAGAGGCAGACTTACTAAATCGGTGTTGCCTGTTCTACTTTATATTTTCCTGTACAAATTAACCCGTTCTGCCGTTACAGATCCAACGCTTACTGGAAGCTCAGGCTCATCAGGCTGGTCCCTCTGCAGCAGCTCCAGCCGGCAGCGCTCCCCAGCTGGAGGAGAAGCGAGTGGAATTGGTTGCTATGGAAACTCAGTGCTCCCCGGGGCTGCACATGAGAAGAAGTGTGAGCATTGCTGTGAGCACAGGTAATGCTGCTCCCGAGGAGCAGCCTCGCGTTGCTTCCCGCGTGTTGCTCTGCGTGGCTGTTTCTCTTAATGCGTGGAAGAAACATTTTGCAGAAACTCTTAAAGCACAAACGTGTATCTAGAGGCCTGAAACAACTGAAATGTCTGAATGTCTCCCAATTTTTTTAGCAAATATTTGCAAGTTGGGGCTGGAGCTGCTTTTGGGCTGCAGTGGCAGTGACTTGCTGGAAGACTACTTTTTTTTTCCTCTAAGAGGCAGCAAGGTTTGGTGTTTTAAATTGTGACTGACTTGAAGGAGAAAGGAAAAAAGCCTTTTTTTCAAAAGTTTCCAACCTGTCTGATATTCTATTAGACGTGCTATTAATTATGTGTTTTCTATAAATTGATGTGTTTGTTTTGAGGGGAGGCCTTCTGAAATCTCCTTAATTTTAGAGTTATGCAGCTGTGATTGGCTACCTATTAATAGAGGGGATAGCCCTTTGCTAAATATAGTTATTCTGGAAGAAGTCTGAACTTGAAACTAAATCAATCTTGAATACCACTATGAAATACTTTAGTTATTTTCTAACCGCATGTTTTTGAAGAAACTATCATTTAAATACTATCTTGGCTGTTTAAAACCTTAAATCACTTTTATAATGGTGAAAAATAGACTAGCCGTGAGGAAATGATTGCTGAAGTTTGTGGAAGCCAAAATATCTCAAAAGTCATGATCTTCCTACATGGTAAATCACTAATTACTCTCTTCTAGGTGCTAGCTTATTTTGGAATACACCCTCCGAAAAACAAGAGGAGTCTGTCCCACAAGGGAAGAAAGAAGATGAAGAAATTTCTAAGGAAGATATAAATCTTTCAATTAATGCTGAACAAGATGCAAGTAATACAAGCATTGCTTCTTCTTTAAAGGCTGTAGACATACCTAGTTTTGTAGACAGCATTCATCTTATTGAAGAAGGAGCTCATCAGAATATGTTCCAGTAAGTAACTAGAAATAGCTTATACTCATATTAAAGCTAAATTGCTTTTATTTATTGATTACTTTTCAATCCATTATAAATGGTCACCTGATTTCAGTTACTGTGTTCTTTTCCTTAATTTTTTCAGTCATGCCTCCAGTTATACAGTTCACTGGCACACAGCTGCCTTCAGAGTTTTCCTGTCATGCACATTTGGCTGGCCCACTGATGAGCAGCAGTTCCAAGTTAAAGGCTTTTACCATGCTGACAGTGTTTCTTAACTTAAATCTTGAGGAGAGAGGAGATGTCATTTGTTTTCCTACAGTGTCAGTATTCAGAACCCTTTTAATTAAGATGATTTTAGGTGAGGACTGAGGATTATATATCTATCCTTGGAGCTTCAGCACATTTCTTGCTTAGTCCCTTTGAATTTCTGTGTTGAATACAGGTGCCAACATCCTCTTGCTTATTTGTAAACACAGATTCTTCAGCACTGTTGCAGCAGCTGCTCTGAATCAAACTATTTTTTAAAAATATTTTCATTTCTGTGTATGGATGTTGTTTCTACGTAAGGGAACACCTCAGCAATTTGGAGCTTAATGATCTAATGTTCTCTGTGAATATAAAAGGCAAAACAGGGAGAATACCCTTCCAGTTAAATTAAGTTCTAAAATAATCATCTTGGGAAAGATGTTAATGATTAAGCTCTCACTTAAATATTCATAGTCCTTGATTACAGTATTATCTGCAAATATATATTGCTACCATAAGTGTTACTGATTCTAATCTGTCTTTTGAACATCTCGTTTTAAAGAGATGGCATCCTAAGATTCTTTTTTCAGCTTGAATTTATGCATGTGTAAAATGACTTTGAGTATCTTGCAAAAAGAACGTAGAGTACCACTCAGATTTCTTTAAGGGAGGGCATTTTAGGGAATGATGCGTAATTCCTAGGACAGCAGTAAAAGTAGGTTATCAGTTGGCAATCTGCTTTGACTATCTAGTATGGCACAATTTAAGTATTATCACTTTGAACACAGTCAACTGATCAGTTAGGTTCTGAAATTCCATTATCTTAGACTTGTGTTTTGAGGAGGAACTGGAAGTAGAAGGAGGGTGACCTCAGGATCTCTTTGATATATTTGATGCATGTATTTTTGACATGTCTAATATCATGTCTTAATAGGATATACCCTATAATATAAATATACCAGATAGCTAAAAGGATTATAGGAGACCTTGTTAAAACTCAGGTATATTTACTATTTTTATGTGCAAGTCATTGAGCTTTGGTCTGTTTTAACTGATGCCTAGCAACCAGCTATGTTTTAAGCCATATTTTGAAAAAAGAAAAAAAACAAATCTGACTCCTGCAGTTCCACACAGCAGTGTGGTTTCTCCAGTCCTTGAATCATTTTGACTCCTTTTTGCGGTCGTCTTCTTTCTTCAAAGTCTCAAGTAGAAAACAAACCAAGAAATCTTAGAATTTATTCATAAGACTTTTTTTTCCTCTTCTGCTCTATATAAAAAAGATACTTTACCAAGAGTGATATTTAATTCCTTTAAACAGGAAGCAATATCTTGAATGTTTTCTTTCAGAAATACAGATGTTCCCCAAGCACTTGTCCAGAAGTCATCATTAGAAGGGAGCATAAATGTGTCTTTACACAAAGAGCCAACAGAGGGAGCGAGCAACCACTTGGCAGTAACAAGTGAGCCAAGCCCAGAACCCGCTGTCTCCTTGGTGCCCCAGCATCCATCAGAGGAGCAGAAGCTTTACCAGGACTTACTGGTAATTCAGTTAAATGTGATATTTTGAGCTAAATGCAACAGTCAAAATGACAGTACTGTAGTTGCAATGCAGAACTGGCATGATTGAAAACTGCATGTAGTTTTCAAATGTGTAAGTTATGCTCTACAGAAAAATATTTCAAGCTAATTTTTTGGCTTTTAAGGCTTAAATGGTTAATGTGCACATCTTTGGGAATGCCTTGCAAATAATTCTGCACTTTAGAAATAATACTGAGCATCTGATAAATTTGCCCAACGTTTAAATGGTAGTACCCAACATTTTACCCCAGAAGGGCTTATATCAGATGCTTTTATCTTGAATAGCTGCTTGCTGTACTTTCAAAATGAGAACCTTTTTTTTTTTTTTACAGAAAACTTGAAATTCAAGGTATTTCAGTATTTCACTACAGTGCTTAAATTTACATAAATGTATGAATAGGATCCAGATTTGGCTTGACTGTCAAAGTACACTGTTAACCTATTTAGCTGTATTTGAGGTTGTGCAAGAATAAAACAGGATTCTGGATTAACATAATTAACTCCTGCATGTCATGATGTTTTTTCCACGCGCTCTTTTTTCTCGTTCCCTTTTCTCTAGGGCCAGGTAAACCACCTCTTGAAGTCCTCTGAAGAACAAGACCGTTTGCCTGTGAAAGCAGGGTTTGCTCATGATGGTGGTCCCAGGTGTCAGAATATTGATGATACGAAAGAAAAGGACCCAAAGTCTGACACGGATGTGGTGGATAAAGAAGATGTGATCAGTGCTACGCTCAAGCAATTGCGGAATCTTGGAGTGCCAATTGAATCGCCTGGTGACATGAGAGCAAACACACACAAAGTGGAGAGTGCCAGGTAGAATTCTGCCTTTGAGTAGCAATTTTTAGATCCAACTAAAAATCAAGGTTTGAGTCTTCCTAACAATGGGAGAACACTATTGTCTTATAAACTGAACAAACTGAATTTGTTTAAATACAACATAAGCACTGTAGGAGTGGCAGGAGTTGGGTTCCCTGACTGTTGTGCAGAGCATGTAACAAATGGCTGGAATATGCCAGAGCTTGTCCTTCCAGCCTTAAGCTAGGTACCTAAATATATACAAGAAATGAATGTGACAAGTAAGTATGAATATTTATTTCAAAAACTAGAAGTTTCCAGGCTTTTGGAAGCAGTTTTTTTTTTTTTCCCCAGAGTTCTCTGTGATTACAAAGTCTGGAGTTAGCATGCAGTGGAGAAAAAATAAAGTTCTCAGGGCTTGTATCTTTTTATCTAGATATAGATGTTGGTCTGGATGATATCATATCAATGAGCCTTAAGGTCAAAGGCATCTAGTATTAACACTTGCTGAATAGAATATGCCAACAGCTTGAACTTGTTTTAAAAAAACAGCTGAAACTTGCCAGAAGCTGGTGCTTCTTGATAGAACAGTTGTGTTTTGGCATTGAATGAGAATTAGTTCCCTAGAATAGTGTTTGGATACTATAGGTGTGACTTGCTAGCAAAGTGTGCTTTAGTGCTCATGATCTGAGCACTGAGCAGTATCTCCTTCCCTTGCAGTGGAGAAATCCACATAGTGAACCAGGAGAAATCAATGAATTAAATTGTGAAACAGATAATCCTTTCACTGTAATGCTAAACTAACTTTTTTGTTGCTTTAATTTCAGCATTTTAGCACGCATAAATCCTGATGCGGTGGTTCCTGGACTAAACTATATGTCATTTGCCAATGTCAGCATGTGTGGCTTAGCTCCTAACGTTGCGGATCTGAGCATGGAAGCCAACGCCATAGCACTCAAGTATCTCAGTGAAAATCAACTCTCTCGACTTTCTCTCAGTCACTCGAGCCGGAATCCTCCTGCGGATTTTTCTTTCCAAGATGTCTTGCATACAAATATGGACAAAAGCATGGTGGGTCTTAGCTTAATTTCCCCCAACAATATGTCTTTTGCAACAAAGAAGTACATGAGGCGATATGGGCTGATCCAGGGCAATGACAGCAGTGAGGATGAAGAGGAACTTCAGGTTCAAGGCAGCGATACTGGTGCTGTCAGGAGTGAAAACGCATTGGACAGCAACATTAACCGTGTGCTGGAAGGCTACAGCTGCTGGACTGAGCTTTCCAAAAGAACTGGTGAAAAACTTCCCGTTCATCCAAGAAGTCACAGCAGAGAGGCAGCTGATGATGCATCTCCACCAGAATTGAACAGCCCTGTGTTTATGAATATTACAAATGAAATTTTGCCTCCTAAAGCAGAAAAATCAAATGAAAACTCGATTCAGGTTTTGAAGGACTTAAAATTGAAACGCAAATTGCTACCTGGGAAAGTTGAATTCACTGAGCAACCTGGCAGAAAAGATGCAGGAGATATCCAGGTTTTCCCTGGGAAACTGCCTGCACCAGCCCTTGAAACACTGAACCATTCAGACAGCATCAATTCTGTTGGCACCATTCTTGACGTAAAGCAACTCAGACAATTACCAAAGTTGTTCTGACCATCCCTTAAAACTTGTAACCCTTCTTCCAAATGTAAGAGGAATTCCTACTTAAACTGCAGGAAACCAAGGATTAAGCTGTCTTTTGAGAGGTCACTCACTGGTAGTAGTAAATAAAACTTGGAAACTGAGCTTTTCTCTCTAGTTCTGAGGCAAATGCTCTAGTTGATGCTGACCAACATTGAAATATGTGGGCACTTTTGTTTACAATTAAACATATTTACGTTTCTGAAGGTGGATCATATTGGAATAACTTGAGCATAAGATGTAGCCTAAAGTACTTTTAGCAATGATACTGACATGTTCTGTTGACTTTTATTGAACACTGACTTTTACTTGTCTGTGCCAGCCATAGATACCGTGTGTGGCAGAGCAGGCAGTAGCAGAGGTAAAGCACTAATTTCTAGAAGTTTGCTCAGGCTGGATTGCTGTTTGTATGGGGATTTGTGTGGAGTGGGAAGGGAAACATAACCATGGCCTTATTTTGTGTAATTTCTTCTCTTTTTAGACAAGATGTCCCAAGTAACAGATTCTGTATATATCACAAAAATCTTGTAAGGAAATTTGAAAAATTAGCACTTTTATACCTTTGCAACTTTTCTGAATGAATGTTTTCTATTTATTTTTAAAGTACATATTGATCTTAAACGGCAAAAAATCCATTAAAAATAATTTTATTTCATGTAGTCTTTTTTTAAAGATACTTGCTACTTCCAAATCTTTACAATGGTTAACTAGAAAAGTGAATATGTCACCTAGTGCTGAACTTCTCAAGAATTCTGCTGTTGGGTGGCAGAGTAAGCAAAATAATTGGTTTACCCTCTTTTGCATTAACATACGAAGTAGTCTGTCAACTCTAATATGTTACTGAAATGACCTTTTTTTCCTAATTCTATAATACTGAATTCATCCATTTGTGAAATTCTGCATTGTTTAAATGTTCCAATTCTGTTAAAAATGAACAAAAGTCAGTCTTAAGTGTAGTGGATATTATGGGGATTGTTTGGCAGGCTACTTTATACCCAAAGCGAAAGGATTAAGACTTCATACCCTAGTGGTAATGGAAAACTGACCTCACCTGCTGCTGGTTTCAACTATTTAGGTGCTTTTAGCAGCCCTATCTCTGCCACTCTTGCTCAGCAAGTGGTGCTTGGGTGTATCCTGTTACCAGGAGAGCAGAAATGGGTACTGGAAGGTACAAATTATTCTCGTTCCTAGTCCTCATTACTAGGAAAGATGGAATTTAAGGACAGGAGAGCCCTGAGTTTTCTCCTCAACTACAGGGCCTCCAGCAGCGCTGCTTGAGCTGGTTTGTTTGACAACAGCTTGCATTTTAGTGGTGACAGTGGCTCAAAGTGCCACCTCTTCCCCCTTCTGCAGGGGTCAAATTAGAGGCTAAAACACCCCACGTTAGTCTTGGGCCTCTCCAGTACAAATTTGTGCTTTAAGTGGATCCTAATTAATTTATTGCAACAAAACCAGACTCTTCTTTCAGCATGCACCAGCCAGGTAAACTTTGTGCAGTGAGAAGTGGGGTGAACTAAGCTGTTCTCTGCTCCAGACTGGGGAAGGCAGCGGCTCTATCCTGGCTCTCGGGCACCATCCAGAACCTTTTCCTCTCACAGCAGCCTGTTCCAGCACTAGGAATATTTGTTTCCCTTCAGGAAAGGTGCTACTTTTTCACGGGTGGTGGAGAATGGGGGGAAAAAAACCTTTCTCTGTCCCTAAATCTAATGGCTCTGGCATGAGCTTAGTCTCTGGCAGCCTTTCTGCTGAAGTAGTCAGAAAACAGTTAATGTTTTTGGACATTCCAGGGCGATGAATGAGGCAATTCATACCTCTGCGCTATTGTTTTCGGGGTTTGTTCTTTGTTTCCTATTGTAAAATGTCTGGAAACACAGGAAGATGACAGTTGTATTGGTTCATATTTCGAAGACTTTCTTCAAATACTTGAGGGCTGTACAAACAGTTAGGCCAAAGCCTAAAACGTGCCCCTGGCTCAGGCTGGCCCGGGTGCTATGTTAAGTTATGGAAATTGTGTGATCCTAGAGAGCAACTTCAAGCAAGTGAAACATTACGGTGGGGAGGAAACGTTGTTAAAACTATTTTTCCTTCCATAGTGCATCTGTCAATGACTTAAAGATAGGGCAGTAGGGGTGTTTGGGGGTTGTATGTGTTTCCTTCCCCCTCTAAAGTGTTTATTACAGCTTTAAATAGACCCCATAGAACCCCATTTGTGTCCTGTATCCCAATGTGGGTCTGAGTTTTTTTTTCTTAACTCTTTTTGCTGCCTTCATTGGTAACGACTCTTTGATGCTGCCTTTTGCAGTGCAGGGGAGGATTTGAAACCAGGCTTTGAGGTTTGCCGGGTGTGGGGCAAAACTCAAGCAAGCGAAGTACAGAGAGGGCGGCTCTGCTTAAGAGGTTGGGGAAGGGCGCTTTATTTTCCTTAAAAATAAAATAAAAAGAAAAAAAAACGAAATTAAAAAAAAAGAAGAAGAAGAAGAAAAGTAAGAGGAGGAAGAAAACTGAGAAGACTGTTGTACTTCTTGCTTGGGGAGCCTTGGACCGGGTCGGAGCTTCCTCCTCCCTTCTCTTTCCATCCCTTCTGCTGCTGTCCCTTGGGCCGGGGTCTTTGTTGGGCCGGGCCGGGGGCGCGGGGAGCTGCTCTGTCTTTGGCGCTTCCTGCCGCCCGGCCTTTCCTGGCGCGAGGCACGGAGGGCTCGAGCGCGTCGTGACCGGCGCTCACGGCCCCGCGCCGCGGCCCCGCACGCCGCGCTCGGCGGCCGGGGGGGCGCCGCGGGAAACCTCTCCCACGGCCGCGTCCAGAGCGGGAGGCTCGGGGGAAGGAGGGAAAGGAAGAATAACAAGAACAGCAGCTCCGGCATTTCCCGCCGCCGGGGCGCGCGCAGGTGGCGCCGGCGACAATAGCGACCCCGGCGCCCCGGGCCCGGCAGGTGCGCGCCCCGCGCTCGCGCCCGGCGGCCGCGGGGGGGACAGCGACACGGTGCCCCCGCACCAGCCCGGGGACCCCCACAAACCCCCCGGGCTCCCCTCGCCGTGCTCAGCCCCCGGGCTGCCCTCCCCGCCCGCCTCCGTTAGCGGCTTCGTTGACATTTGGCTATCCGGGTGCGGGCGGTGGACGGGGGGGGCACGGCGGGAAACGTGCCCCCAGGCGATCGAAAATTGTATTTGGGGCTCCACTGCCTTGCAAGAAGCGGTGCCCCCCTACTTCCCCCCGGGTCCCGCCCCGTCTCGCCCCCCCGCCGCTCTCCCTGCTCCGCCGCTTGGCCCTTCCGGGGCGCCGGAGCCCCCCGGAGCCTCCTCCTTGTCCCCTTCCCACCGCCTTGGCCGGGCCCGTGTCCTCCGGGCCCCGCGTGGGCTCTGCCCGACCCCGCTCGCGTCCCAAAACCGTGCCCCCCCTTCCCGCCCCCCCCCAGGGCTCGGTCGCCCCCGAGGGTCTCGCGCGGACGGCGGAGCCCGGGCAGCGCGGGAGAGGGGGGTCCCCTTTCCCCCAAAACATCACCCCTCGGCTGTGCTTTATTTACCTCCTCACATCCCAAAGCCACCTACACCCCTTCCCTCTCTCTCAGCATCCCCCGCAATTTATTTTGGCTCATTAAATTTAATTAAGAACAGAGTAGGTGTTCCATATTTAATCAAAAAA
>VZSG01000006.1:3492312-3543353 GCA_013398315.1 Nothoprocta pentlandii
GAAGGAAGGAAGGAAGGAAGGAAGGAAGGAAGGAAGGAAAATAACTTCCATAAAAGCAAAGAGCTCAAAAAAAAAAATTCTAAAAGGAATCAACATCCGTGTTTAGAGCCGTGTCAAGCAAGAACACCTTTTAGATTCAGGAATACCTTTGAGCAGATGTTAAATTGGGCCTAAAAGTGGACATTCATTTGGAAGAAAAATGCCATTTTAAGGAACACATCAATATATCAAGCTCTGGTTTTGTACAAGACATGCAGTTTGGGCATGGACTTGGGCAAGGACTTCTATGGGTCTTTGGGAAAGAACTGGACTGGGTCTGGCTCCCCTTGTGCTTTAACTATTTGCCCATTTGCAGGGAGATGTTCCCCTTTCCCTGCCTCCAGTGACCTCATCTATAAGACAGAAGTGCAAGGGTTTGTCTCGCCATGGGTCCTCTGGGTTCCCTGGAGCCAGATGACCTGGTGTGGGCACCAGGTTGTTCCATTTGTTTTGTTTTGTTTTGTTTTGTTTTGTTTTGTTTTGTTTTGTTTTGTTTTGTTTTGTTTTGTTTTGTTTTGTTTCCTCAGGGTGGCAGCAGGACTGGGTGCTCTAGGTTTGGTGATTTTAATTCTTTTGTTCTAGACAATTGTTTTTCCTCTGGGTTGTGCAGAGAGGTAAACACCAGCACAAACTCTGCACTCTTCCCCTGAACGGATAAAGTGCAAATACATCATTAGGCAATCAAAGTTCACTCTCATTTTTACCCCTTTACAAGCCAAACCTAATTCCTTATTATTTGTAACTGAATGGCTTTTATAGGGCCATATTGTGGGCAGGTCCTTGCTGTGCCTCATCTTTCCCAGGAACAGCGCAAGGAAGTTCCTGGCCTTGAAGAGTGTGTCAGCAAGAAAAACAAACCTCAGGGCTAGGCAAGAGGATTGCCTCACTTCACAGGTGGGTCTTGCGCTTCTCAAGGCAACTCGAGCTCATTTTTGGAATAAACAGCATGCCTTTAGACCCAGAGGAAAGACAAGGAATGAGCAGAGAACAGCTCATACAGTGCCAGCTGCATGTTCCTGGAGGATGTTTCCAAACGAGTCCCTCTTCGGTGCAGGGAAGTTTGGGAGGTGATTTGTACATCCAGATCTCTTGGCTCTTCCTGATGGCTCTTCTCTCCTCCCATCCCCAAGCCTCCCTCTCCACTTTGCTCTGGCTCACAGCCTAGGTGTGATCTTCCAAGGATGCACCACCAGTCCTGGAGCTGGGGAGCAGGAGCTGCCACGATCCCGTGCCGGCAACACGCTGAGCCCAGAGGAGCGTTCACTGACGCTCCTAGTCAAATCGCATGCAGGGCTGTGAGATAGATACAGGAAGGAGAGTGCTAAAAATGAAAATGTTGCTTTGCAATTTTTTAATTTCTTTGGGTATAGCTGCAGTGGTGTGGGTGGGTGCACGGCGAGCTCCCTCGTTAAATCCCTCAGCTGCAGCGCTGCTATCTGTCGTAATTAACCCCGTGTCTCTACCTCAGCTACACTCAAGAAAAAAAAAATGGAAACAGCCCCAAGGGCTCAAAGAAACGAGCACTATGTGTACTAAGTTTAGGGGTTTTGGCAATGATCTCGATGGAGCAATCCGTGTTGAGCGCGGCTGAAGGGGCCGTTGCCACCTTGGGGGATTTCAGCTCCCGTTGGTTCAACCGCATTCCCCAAACTCCCCAGTCTCACCGGAGAGCTCTCCTTTCTTCCTTCTCGGTCAACGTGGGCACTTCTGTCCCCCTCCAAGCCCTAAGGGAAGTGTCAGGTTCAAGTCACCTGCCCCCAAATCCGCAGCCCGCCCGGGCGGAGCGGCCGGAGGCACCTCCCTCCGGTACGTCCCAGGGCCGGATTGGAATAGCCAGGTGCGAGCGGCGGCCTCCCTCCCGGGCGCGCTTGATAACTCAGCCGGCACTCGCTCCTGCTGCGGGGCTGCTCCCCACAGCCCTTCCCATCCCCGCCGTCATGCCGACCCCGCGCCTCGTCGCCCTGGGGCTGCTCCTGGTGCTGGAATCTGCCTCCTGTCAGGAAGGTGAGCCCACTGCTCCAGGGAAACGGAGGCTCGGGGCGAGCGGAGGCTGCGTGCGGCAAGCCCAGCGCATGCACTGTGGCTCTGGGCACTGGGGGGACCCCAAAAGAGTTGTCCGCGGAGGGGAACCGTGAAATTACCATGCTTGGAGCTTTGACTTCATGTACGTGGGGGCAGAAGGGAGGTTCGGTGCTACAAAACCTCCCCCGAGATGAAGCACGGGCAGTTTTCCTCTTATTCAGTTTGGTGTTGAAACTCAGGGCAGAGATTTATCTCACCTGGTTACACAGAGGTAAAAACAGCTCTGATTTATCTCCGCACTGTGATGAGTAATTTGTTTTCTTAAGGCTTGCTTTTTCTCTCTCTCTCTCTCCTCCTGCTCTTCCCCAGAAGAGCCCTGTGCTCGGTTGCTTTCCCTGCTCACTGATACCTCATATATTCTCCTGTTAATCTTTAATGCCAATCGCTGCTGAGGTGGCAGGGCAAAATATTTCCTTCTGCACACTGAGCTTCCACTGCCTTCCTGAAGACTTGATAGAGAAGTTTCCTAGCGCTGTCACAGTAGTTTTATGCCTTTTGTGGAAAAAAAAAGGGGGAGGAAACATGAAAGAGTATAACCAGGAGTAATTAAAACTAATCTGATGCTGCCAAAGTCCTGGAAAACTCCCTCCCCCTTTCTCCTCCTGATGCCCCAACCTTGACTGCGCTTCCTGCATTTGTTTACCAAATTGCTAAGGATTTAACAGTGTGGGGTCTCCACTGTCAGCAGGATTAAAAGGTTTGCTGTTGCCTTGAAGGGGGGAAAAAAAAAGGCTGTAGCAAGAGTTTAGAGCCTGCAACGACTTTCTCGGACGTGACAGAGCACAGGGAAGGGCCGGTTTTCCGAGCACTAGAGGAAGATGCATCAAGGCACATGTATGCGTATTTAAACAAGCCTGGAGTATGAAAGAGTCACAGCAGGGGCAAGAGCTAATATTGACATTTTCCTTGGTTGTGTTCATGCCTGTAGATCCACGGGCACTGACGCATGGTCAGCACAGGGGTGCACCCGAATTGCTTAGTTTGTCCAAGAAAAAACCTTAGAGGTGGGAAGTGGGTAGCTTGGGGCACGTCTTGGTGGCAAGGAGATGAAGCTGGAATTTGGAGCAGGATGTCTTCAGCTCCTGGGGTACGGCAAAGCTTTCCCAGGCTGAGCCAGGCTGCCCAGGGCACGTGCAGCTTGTGGGGACACTGCTGTCCTCGGCCTGAAGGCTCATGAAAACAGCTGCTGGAGTGAGATTTCACTGGAGGAAAAGCACTTGGTGCCTCCCAAGACTTGCTGGCTGGAAGTCTCCTACCCATTTACCTCTTGTGCTGAGCAACCGGGAGATGAAAGTTTTGAGATTTTGGTCCCCCCAGTACAAGCTTATCCAGTTTAGTCTTGAACTCCCTTAACCTCAGCAGCAGCCTCACCAAGGGCTGGGCCCGGGCTTTGCTTCTGAGGCTCGCGTGGAAAGCCCTGTCTCCAGCAGGAAGGATTAAGTACAAATAATAAATAAATCTGGCAGCTAAGGACAGGGTGAAGGAGGAAGTGGGGCTGGCCACAGCCAAGGGTGGATTTTGTGGGTGTCTCTGGGGCTGCACCCATGCACAGGACCTGCTCCACTGCCGTGGATGCCCCAGGGCAGTGCCAAGCCGTATTCCTGCATCCAGCTCATCCCCTTCTTGCTGGCAACACTAGCTGCTGATGCAGGAGGTTTGCAGTTGGAGCACACTGAGACAAGAGGGAATTTCCGCCTGCATTCCTCTGAGTGAGTTTGGCCCCGGGACTCCTCAGTAAACACATTTAAGTACTTCTGCTGTTTTGATCCAAATTCTCAGTTTGTTAAATTGAGTTGTGTTTCACCTCCAAGAGGAATTTTTTTTTTTTTTTTTGCTGCTTTTGGTTTTCTAAAATCCAAGGTCCTATTGCAATGATGTGACCCCAAAATCGGGGACTCCTAAAAGGCAGCCATCCAACAGTGATGGCACAGCTGTCAGCAGCAGACCCAGTGTGTAGCTGAGTGTGGACATCTAGCCTGCAATTAGAGCTTGCTTAGCTGGCCTTTATTGCCTCCACTGAAGATCATTTGCAGTTTATGGCAGAGATTTGTCTGCTGCAAGCACCCAGCTGCTGCACACCTCCAACGCCAGAAGGAAGCCGCGGGGCAGCGGTGCTTGCCAAAGCGGAGGACACCGGTGACACCGTTCAGCTCTGCTTCCCATGGCTGTCCCTGTGCTCTGCACCTCTGCAAGGGCTCCCAGCACGCGGGTTGGCAGCTGGCACGGAGTGGGATCTTGCACAGGTTGAGGTCTGATGCTCGCGGGCAGGGAGCTCTCCACCTTCCCCTCCGCCCTTCCCAAACTGGGCTGCAGCTGGGAGGTTTGATTTATGCAGAAAAGTTTATTTTTAATCAACAGAAATGAGAAAGGCCTTGCCTGAACAAAGCGATAACCAAGTCCTAAGAGGATGCAACTAAACATTCTTTAGATTTCTCAAGTTCCCCTTTCAACACTTAAGGATGGGTGCAGGTGTGCTTGAGTATGACAGTCCATGAGAAGTGTTAAACCAGCAGTTCAAGCAAAGGACTGGGGACCAACATTTTCCTTCTCTCTTGGTGTTGGCCTTGAGTTTCTTCTGCATCCTGGAACACATCTCACAGCCCTCCTGCACCTCTGTGAGTGTTCATGGGACTAGACCGTGGCTTGAGCATGGTTAACAGAAGAGCAAAACTCTCTTTTCCAGATATTTTTGTAGACAGACTTCTTGAACCAAGCCAGGCATGTGATTGTATGCTAGCAGTGCCAGTGGATGATAAAGTCCTGTCTGGTCAGGGTTTTGCTTCCTCCTGGTCCTTCTCTAGAAAGCTTCATGTCCCGAACAACAGCCAGGCAAAGGCAGTGCTGCCCCATGTGAGGGACTGTGGTCAGCGAGGGACCAAAAGGCAACAAAGTGGTTTCACCAGCAAGGTTGTCTTACAGGTCCCTGCCTCTCAGCCCTGGCCATCTCGTGGCTAAATAAAAAAACAAACAAACAAACAAAACCAAATTGTATATTGTCACCATTTCGGGGTCCTTGTTTGACCAGGCAGCATTTGGAAAACAACAAGGAACATTGTCTGTGGGACCTTGGTATCCAGAATAAACAGTTGGTTGAAATCCCTCTTCCTTCCTTCCCCCAGCATTTTAGACAAATACTATCATTTTATCAGGTCCATAGCTTCATCTATTAGTAATTCTGGTGTTTGTTCTATTTAAACTTTTCTCCTCCTTTGCATTTATTCACAGGTGTTTAAGAACTGGCCTTTAGATTTGCTACCTCTACACATAGCAGTGTTTGTGCTTAGGCTCACATTATTAGGACAGTCAAGGTCTGCCATGCCCTTCCTGGGAGCCCACACAAAAATGTCTGTGCTCTTTGTGACACTTCCCCCTCAATCTCTGATTTCTTCTGTTCCAAGTCAAGGATTTTCCCTCAGTTTCCCTTGCCAGTGCTGCTTTCATCGCTTAAGGGCTGTGCTGATTTAGCAGCATCATGCTCTGCTTGGCTTTGCAGGGCTGAACTCTTGACTGGACACCACTGAGACTCTGGTATGAGGAAGCTAAGGTGACCTAGTAAAGTACAAGGATGTGCTTTTAATATGTGTTGTCCTTTCCTTCTGCAGCCCGGGGCGGCCTCCAGCCGTGGCTGCAAGGCATCATCGCAGTGGTTGTGTTCCTAGTCCTGGTGGCCGTTGCTTTCATGGTCAATAAGCTCTGGTGCAAGGAGAAAGAGTAAGTGCTGGGAGTCCCAGGCACCCAGGGGTTACTTTGGGCTTGGCTTAGCACTTGCTGTCCCAATGTGTCTGCACGGGTCACTTCTAATTGCCCCTTAGATCTGTGCCAGTGCTGGGAACACAGCGACCATTGCACACAGTGAACCAGAAACAGATGGGATAGACTGCCCGTCCTGGCTCCGGTCACAGCTGCTTCATGTGGTCAAGATTCCTCTTGGGTCTAACGTGAAGAAAACAGAAGAATGATCATCAGAAAGAAGTATTTGCCTGAGCATGATTTGCTAAAGATTTGAAACTGGTGGACTGAATCTCGAACCGAATTTTACTACGTCTGCATCATGAGCTGATTCTCTATGAGCCATCAGAGGAGAGTAAAACTCTTCCTGAGAAGTGGGTGTTTTCATGGCTTGTTGATGACATCTCCCTTGGTCTTATTCCCAGTGCATCTGCCGTGTGTTTGCAGTGTGCAAATTGAACTCATGCAGAGAACCCAAGTGGGAATTCATGAGCCAGGCAGCTCCCTGTGTGGAGCCTGGGGCACAGGGAAGCTAAATGGACGGATCTGAGCCCATTGGAGAAAGCTGGGCATGGACAGTCATGCTTGGTTTACTGCAGGCTAAATGAGCACGCAGGCTGCTGCTCATCCTTGCTGACCCAGGACTACTTGCTAAGCTGCAATAACCTGATCTTGAATCTGAGCCCAAAGCCAAAGAGGCAGAAGAGGGACTACAGCTTGTTCCCAGTCACTGTCCCAGTACAGGCTCTTTGGGCTTTGCACCAGTGAGAGGTTTCTTATATCTATGCAGCTGTGCAACCTCTGCAAGTGTGAGGAGAAAGACCTAGTAGGACCTAGATGTATCACTGTGTCCACATCATCTTCCACACATTCGGCTCCAGTGCAAGCAAATATATACGTATACATGTATTTGCTTATATATCTGTATATATTTGCATACATATGCATATATATTTGTGTGAATATGTATACATATTCTGATTTTTAACTGGTTTTACTGTCTCTGGAGACATTCTGCAAAGGCTGGCCTGAGCTAAAATGCAGTCTTTGTTTGCCAAAGAAATACCATTGTCCCTAAGTTGAGTCAAAGGATGTTTTATCCCACAGAACACGCATCAGAGGTGGTGTCTCCCACCCCTGCCCTTGCTTGCCCATGCTGGGCTGCCTCTGCCCAGGAGCCCGGAGGTATCCCTGGCTCCAGCATCAGGGCTCGGCTCTGCCAGCAAGGCTGGCGAGGAGGCCGGGGGGGATGGCAGCTTGTTTTAATTAATCTGGCCTGTCTTCAGAAGAGATGCTTGCAAAGCTCAGCAGCCTGGCATGCTGCCAGCTCGGCACTGTCACTTTGACAGCAGTTATCAGCTTAAGTCACTGCCTGTTTATGCCATTCTGTTCCTTGAAAACGTCTCAGAAATTGCCCTTTAGCGAGTGCTGAAGGAAGCAGCAATGTGCATATGCAATGGAACCGAGTCCACCCGCCACCACCAAGCACTTCTGCACCTCTGGGGCCATTCAGTCCACGGGCTTGTTCCCGTCTGTGCGTTTTGGCTCCAGCTAAGGCTGTTCCTGCCTCACAGTTCCCTCTAAATAGGATTCAGACCTAGATCCAAGTGGAAACCCTTGAGCTGAGCCTGAGCGGATGTACCCGCACACAGACACACCCTTTGGGACGGCACGGAAGAGTCTCTGCACCGTGTGTCAGGGACTGTAGGTGATTGTTTTGCAACGGGCCACAGTGAAGAAAGCTGGAAAAACCTGTTAGCAGGAGAGAACAATCCCAAGTATTGATAAATGAGTCTGACTGAGAGCCGCAGCACTGTCACCAGTCCAGACTGGTGCTGGGAGTGCCAGCAGCAGGCACACAACTGGGTTAAGATGGACCTGGAAGAGCCCAGTCCAGAATCTTGGGACTCCATGTTTAGCTGGAGGTGCCTCTGACTCACAAGGTCGCTGGTATCGAAGAAGTTCTCCCTCCCTGGTGTTAGCAGGAGCCCCCGCTGCTCTTCCCTTGCCCACATCTGCAAGGCTTTTCCATTGTTCTGCCTCAATTCCTACCAACATGCTCTTTCTTCTCCCCCTCCAGGGAGAACGTTGAGGCGGTGGTGAGCATCGGAGAGAAGCATGAAACTGTCCTCTCCAATGGCCGCGAAGGGAGATACGTAACCGCAGCAGACTTCAGGTGAAAGCCTTGCTCAGGACTTTCTCCTTGCTCTGGCTCTGCTCTGGGCATGCAGAGGCACAGCTTGCCTCCCACTCTGGCTCTCACAGACCCCATGTACCTGGTTATTCTGCCCAATATCCATCACAGGGGCAAAGGACTGGGTAGTGAGGAATCATCCAGCCCTCCCTTTTCTCTGCTTTTCCCTGCAGCCAAGCCCCATAGTCCACCTACCACCTTGTAACCTGCTACACCCTGCTTTTTGGTAATGCTGCATGACTCCTTTGAACAGGGGAGGTCAGAGCCTCCAGATCCCGAGGTCTCCAGACCTCCAGCCCCAGGTCACCATTCAGATGCTGGGTGTCAAAACAGTCCTCTCTATAGCACTAGGTGCTCTGGGATTCAGTTGTCTCACTCTGAGAGGGATCCCTATCTCCAATTCAGCTTTTCCCTTTGCAGGTAAATAGTCTGTGAATGAAAAACCTTTAAGATCCTGTGGTGACCTCCATGCTTGTAACTTCTTACTCTGGTACTGCTGCAAGCGTAAAGTCAACCAGTACGTCTGACACGTACATGGCCTTACAGTGGGACTTGGTGGTCTTGAAGGTCTTTTCCAACCATAATGATCCTATGATTATATGGCCAGGGGCCTCTGCAATATCATGGAGGATGCTGTTTTTGCCGGAGTCCAGTCTCACCCTGGAGTGAGCTAACTGTCTCTGCCTTCCTCTCCCATTCCAGATCCAACGAAAGCGAGTATACCTACGAGAACATCGTGGAGCCTGAGGAGAAGGTGGTCACCACTGCAATGTAGCACATACACTGGTGATCAGTCCTTGTTCTTCCTCTCCACCCCCGACTTTGCTTCCCTCTATCATGAGGGACATTTTCACAGGGACCCTCTGCACTGACTTCCCCCATAGATGACTGATACATCAAACTCTGCATGTCCATCGTTTTTTGACCTTCTCCCTTTCCATGTCCCACGTGTGGGGTGGCTCATGATATTCTGCATCTCATCAAGGCTTCTCAGAAGCTGGTATCCATGCAGGGATCTGTCTCCAGGAGAGTGAGCTCCTGCTGTGGGATCACCAGACCCCTTAACTAAGGCTGATCTTTCCTGATCCCAGACATGGTCATGGGCCTGAAGCCAAGCATGGGAGTCTCATATTGGCTGTATGGTCCTGTGCCAGCCCTGAAGGCATTTGAGGGGGTCCTATCTGGCTTAACCTAGAGAAAGGAAGGGGAAAGGCCTCAAAGAGGGCAGCCAAAGCCTTGGCACCGATGCAAAGAGAGGTCAGGAGAAACCCACCATCCTCCCCACCACTCCAGGCACAGGAGAGCCTGGTCCTGAGTCATGAATGCCCCTGCCCACCAGCATACCCAGCAGCCCCAGGGCTGGTTGTCCCTTCACTGACACGTTGATGCTGTCACCTCTCATTACTAGCTCTGCAGGGACCTGGCTGCTCTGGCTATGGGATTAAATAGGGTAGAGGGCTCCTTCCACTCTCGCCTGACCCTAGTCCTCCTGGAGTTGCCGATTGAAATCTGCAATCTTCTCGGTATTTCACCTTCCTTTGGACGACCAAAGGCCCTGAACTGGGTAATTTAATTTCAGAACAAATCTCTTCCTCTGTATATATTGTTCCTATGAGCAATAAAGTGAGTTGTCCTTCAATACAACAGTAGCATGACCACAGAGGATCATTTTTTGCTAATGATGCAGAAGACTTAGTGGCATCCATCAGCACTTCCAGCTGGCAGATGCCTGCAAGCAGGGTGAGCTGGTGTGGCCATCCCTGGAGGAGGGAGGCTCTGGGATAGAAAGGGTGTGCAGGGGCCAGGAGTCATCCATCCCTGCACTCCCCTGGTCTGAGCCTCCCTCCTCACCTGTCTTCATGGTCACCTCTGGGTGGGATCCATCCATTATTCCCTAGCTCAGCTTGCTGAGTGTCTAGCATGTCTAGGAACTGACAGGGGAGAGGAAGAGGAGAAAGCTTATTTTGCTCTGCACCTTGTTGCTTTGCAAAGGTAAGAGGCCAGTGGATCCTTTGCTAGGGGTTGAAGGAGAGACAAGATGACTCCGCCAGCCCTTTTCCCATGGTTTTAACCTACAGCAGAAGGAGAAAATAGGGACTGTGCCATTTCCCTCTGGTCATCTGCAGGGGACTGGGAATGCCTGAAGGGGCAGCACCCCGGCTGCTTCCCAGGCGCAGGCTCTGCTCCTGGCCTGGGGATGAAGCTCGCTGCACGTCAAGTCTGGCTGCAGGGATGAGCAGTGCCTGCTCCTGCCCCAGCCTTGCCCGTAGCCTAGAAGGACCTTTGGGTGCAGGTGAACCTCATCACTCTCTCTTTGCGGTGGGGAAAACTGAGGCACGGCGCTGATTCAGCACTTCCCTGAGGATGCTCCATGAGCAAGGATGTTTGAAAAATGTGTTCCCCTGAGCCCAGGTCTGGAGCGAACGGGGCACCTTGTGCAGGGCTGGAAGCCACGTGGAAGGCGTCTGCTTCACTGATGTTGCCAGGAAGTGGTGCCGGCTCCGCTCCAGGCGGTGCCACCAGCTGCTGGTGTGAGCTGTTCCCCCTGGGCTGTTCATTAACCAACTGCCCGTGCAAGGGTCTGGTTTTACTGAAGCAGAGATGGCACTGGGGAATGGATCAGGACAACCCACATGGCTGTGGGCTGATGGCACCCGCCTGGGACACCATCCTGGGAGTAACGGGTGGCATCCAGAGACTGAAACTCCTTGAGAAGGTGGTGGGGAGGATGTTGAACCCCTGTGGCATCTCTCTTGCTGTCACCCCTGTCCATTGCTGAACATTACCTTGAAGGCAAGGAGAGGTGTTTGACCAGCTGTGAAATGCTGCTTTGAGTGGGCTGAGATCTGCATGGTCAGAAAGTGTGGGGACCCCGGCCTCTCTTCAGAGAGCCTCATGGAGGCTGGTTTTGCAGATGCAGCAGAAGCAGGAGCAGGGCTGCTGGGGGAACACACAGGGATATTTGAGATATCACTTTGTTCCTCAGCAACACAGGTCTGCTCTGAGACATCTCTGCTCCGCAGATTTCACCCTTGAATGGGCCTTTCTGCTGCTGGGGCTTTTCCCCCCACATCTACTCGTAGCCAAAAGCCCTGACCCTCTGGGAGAGGAGGTGTTTCCCCAAGCAGGCAGATGCAGTGGGTCTCCTCCCAGATGAATGCCTGCAAAACACCCTGGAGCCTTCTGATATGCAAAACTGCCAGCTATTCCCCAAAGGCTACAGCTAAGGCATGATGATGGTCCTGACCTGATGGGGAGCCCAGTCAAAGGCAACTGCTCTTGGCCACGGAGAGCCCTCCAGCAACAGAGTGGGAGAGGGGAGAAGGGTGCTGGGAGCAGTGGATATAGGTTGGACTGTGGTGTCCCCAAATGATGTGAGCTGCTGTCTCCTTGCCCGTGATAGTCCCTGGCTTACAGGGGTGATAATGGGAAAAGGCAGGTATGCAGGACATAAGTGTTTTGGAAATAGGCCTGCCCTGCTGAACTGCACTGCTGCGCTGAGCAGCCTCACGTAGGCAAATGTTTAGAAAATGTCCTAGAGCATCCACACTTAGAAATCACCATTTTAGCTGAGAAATCTCCTGGGGGGAAATTGACAGGAGGTTTGGAGGGATGAAATCCTTCCTGAGGTGACATGAGTCAGTGTTAGGCTTGGGAGGGGCCCCATCCTCATCATCACTCTGCGCTGAAGCCATTTTCTTTAACCAATATTCCTCTGGCAGCTAGGGGCTGATCCAGCCTGAGACCATCTTCTGGGAATTTGGGGTCTGTCAGGACCAGCTCTCATTTCCCCAGCAGTAGGGAAGCATTTTCTTTCCCTGACCAATAAATGGGTCACTGCTTCTTCCTACGTGTTCTTCTCACTCGCCCTCCATAATGGGTGTCTTTCCACTGATTCTGGGTGCAAAGTAGCATGTGAATTCAGAAAAACAAGCTCCCCGGAGCTGGCTGGTAATGATTTGCTCAGCAGAACTGAAGGGGGATTAGCCATTGAGCATTCCCACTGTGTCAGCACTCTGGCTCCCGCCTGGGCGTGTGGTGAGAGGATTGGAACCTATTAATTTTTACCTCTCAGTTGCAAAATAAGTTATAAACAACACCCTTCTCATGAGCAAGAGTGCCAGGTTATCCCCCGTCATGTGCATGGCCTGGACGTGAGGCAAGCACAGAGGTTTATTGCGGGAGCAGGGAGGAGCTGAGCTGATGTTCTGGAGGGGTTTGGCGCTGGGAGCCACAACTGGTGGCACAGGGGGGTGTTGTGTGCTCAGCTGGGAGCAAATTGGAAGTGCAAAGGGATCCTTTCCCTGGAGGAAGCCAAGGAATGCAGGGACACTGCTGCAGGGTGGAAATCAGGCTGTCACTAGTCCTCCCAGTGCTGTGGGTCCAAGGAATCGGAGTGAAGGAACCTGCTTGCTGCCTGCTTTGGAATAACCCCAGGAGCATCACTGCTTGATCCTGGTCAGAGTCCAATCACTCTTCCAGTCTATTAAGAGTCCACTTTTCCAGGAAAGCCTCTTTTGCAAGAGTCATTTTATGTGGTTCATATCATCTCCCAGCTACAGCCTCCCTTCCATGCTGTCAGGTATTCCGTCCTGCCTCAGTTTCCCCAGTCTGTGGAGCAGGGCCAGGAGTGTTTGCGCAAGAAAAGGCTCCTCTGCCGAAGAGCAGCGGGAAGCGCGCGCAGTGCTGAGCAGCCAGCTCGCGGACGTTCTTGGTGTGATCCTAAAACGAACAAAAGAGAGCAAGTACAAATGAAATTTATTGTTGGGAAATCTTAATTAGATTTTAAGCCCCAAAGGGAGAAAAGTGAAGTATTATCTGACACAGCTAATGAGTGTTAAGGGTCCATTGTTATATTTCTTGTTTACCTTTCTGTGCTGGCTGATACGGCCTGGATTCTCGCCTCTATTGCCATAATTAGGATATCTCATCTCTTGCTGATAGGGTCGGGGATGCTGTTTAAAGCACAATGCTGTTTCATCCCTCCCTGACAAGAGGAGCGTGATTGGGAAGACAACTTCTCCTGGTGTCCCGGCACTCATGCCAGCAGTGTTGACCTTGTGAACTGGGGACATCTTTTTGAGAGGCTAGTGGGTACCTGATAACATGCAGGTGATGGACATCTCTGGTAGTCTGGATGACCTCTCTGATGAGCCCCCATCTATTAAAAGGTAATCGAGTGGCAGTTAATGGTCTAAGCACAGGGTCAGGGGTATTTCTTTGGACATTGTAGGGCAAAGGTGGTCATTTTGAAAAGACTATTGCTGAGCAAGCATGTCAAAGGGAACTGTCCAAACGTGACCAGACCATTGACCATTGATGCTCTTGAAGGAACTGTGCTGTCTCATAAAACATGATTCAAGGGATTCAGCAAGCAGGTCTCTCTTCCCCTCACCTCCTAAGGAGCCACCTAAGGAGGGCTCCTGTTCAGGCATTGAATATTGGGCTAAACACTAGGACTGCTCTGGCTCTGCTTTCCCAGGATGGGCACACAAGTTTGCATTAGCTGCATTCACCAGCCTTCACTCCTGATCTCAGCCTTGGGAAGCCAGGGAGCCACAAACCCACTTTCATCTCTTTAGCTCATTCTTTACAGGGACAACAACTTTCTGCTGGGTAGCTAGAGAATACCACTTAGCCCTTCAGTCTCTGGACAGCAGGGTACCTTGCAGAAAGGCATGATTGTCTTGACATTCCTCTGAGCTCCTGATTTCTCAGTGTCAGATCACATATGTAATGAGATATTACAGCTCCTTGAGATCAGATGCAACTCTGTCTAGCATCCGGGCACGTATTTTGTGCAGAGAGAAGGGGGTGTTCAGAAATGGTTCCCAAGCAGCAGTTTTAGGTTAGCATGTGATCATTTCCAAGGGGCTGGCAAAAGGCATAGTCAGTTAAGGACTCTTTCTTCTGATCTTTGTGTGTCATCATGTGTGCTGTGCACTGGAGAGCATATACCTCTGCAAGAGCATTGCACCCTGCCAGTGGAGATCATCTCCTCCTTCAACCCCATTCTGTGGTTATCTGTTGTGGTGTTGCACCCCCACATCACACACATGCACACTGCAGGGAAGAGCTGAGATGGAGCAAGCAGGAAAAAGGTTAGCAAGGCTCTTTGGCTGTGGACACTTAGGATGCTTCTGCTCCGGCTATGGTTTCCTGGAGCACTCAGGCAAAGCCTAAACCTTTCTTTGGATGCCCAGGCACACTCCAATGCTGACAACAGCTTTAAGGCACCAGCCCTGCACAGCACAGAGGACAAGGAAATTATCAAAAAGTACTTTAATTAAAAGCTTACTGTAAGCAAATGACCTAGAGAAGCCAAGGCTTGGAGTCCGTGTCCTTTTGGTGAGTCATGAGGAGCCCATGAAGGGATCCTAGGAAGATCCAAGGAAGTGTGGAGGGAGCCAGGCATAGCATGGAATGGGAATTGCAGAGGGAGAAGAGCAGACAGTAGGTGAGGGCAAGGAGTGATGCTACCAGGGCAGGGACGATGCTACGAGTTGGTGCTCCTCTGGGAAGGGGCAAGGAGCCCGGCCTCAGCAGAGCCAGCCCAGGTGGGAGCACATGGGGAAACATGTAAGGTGGCCGGGAAGTTTTTGGTCCAGATTCAAGCCCCTGAAAGCCAGGAGTAAAATACCATCCATTGTTGGTTTATACACCCGTAGTAGCCAAACAAACATCCCCGGAGCCTGTCCTTATCACTTTATTACACCTGCTAGAATGAATAGATTAAAGAGGCCGGGGGAGGGGGGAGAAAGCAGAAGAATCCAGCAGAAAAACTGGGTTTTGGGATTGTTAATTATTCTCTGGGGTCTCTAATCTTTAACTGGCAAACAGCATCACTAACTGTCTTAAAGCCCCTCCTGGAACATCCTGATAATAAGCCATCTGCATGAAGGCACCCCGTTATCTGCCCTCCTCCAGCCGTCTGTGACATGGCTGGAGTGGGAGATAATGAATGTGCAGCGTGTAATAACGACACGTCATTCATGATTATCGGGCTGATACCTAACCTTTTAGCTTCATTGTTTGTGCTAAAAAAAAAAAAAAAGAGAGAGAAAAAAATGAAAAAAAAAAGGAGGAAAAGGAAAAAGAAATAAAAGGAGGAGGAGGGAAAGAAAGAAAGGAAGAAAGGGGAATTTTTGGTGCTACAAGCTGGGCTTGGTGTCTCTGACGCGTCTCCCTGCCAAAGGGGCTGGCTCTGAGGTGGCTGGTGGCCCCCTGTAAGAAACGGCCGGATGATTGGCAGCTGCCGTAGCCATGGTGACGGAGGGAGAAAGCCGAGAAAGTGCCGAAATGTCACCGCGCGGCACGGGGACGTTTGGGGCAAACGGCGGGGCCATGAGATCGCTGTCACGGTGCCCCGCCGGGCTCCTCGCGCTGTTGGTGCCTCTCTGGGAGCCGTTTAACGTCGGCTCCGCAGAGCAGGGTTTATCTTGCGTCGCCTTGACACGCTGCCGGCCAGAAACTCCCAGCATTTAAAGGTGGCAGGGGTGTTCAGGTGGCCTGGCTTCGTCTGGATAAGATGAAAAGTGGAAGAATTTTCTCTTGGTTGTTATTGCGCTGGGCCCACTTCTGAGCCTGGGGGTTAGTGATATGTGGACAGTGGTAGGTCTTCCACCAAAATGCTTGGACCTCATGCAGACATTTCAAACCTGGGTTCCTGGTAGTTCTGCCCACATGGGAAGAGACTTTTTAAAAGTGTTTGCTTCAAGTTATTTTGATTATTGTCAGAACTACCTGGAAATAAGGTCCATTTTTTATCAAATCTTGCTAGGCTTACTTGTGTTTCCTGAGCAGATTTCCCATCACCATTTCTCCAGGAAAGGCCTTAGATCACAATCATCAAGGTCTGGCCACTCATAAAAATCAGACAGACTGCTGAGAACCAAACAAGCAGCCTTATCTACAGTAATTGATGATTAATGCGGTGACCCTAATAAGCAGCTCCTTGCTGCTGAAGATCTCAAGGCACTTTGCAAAGCTGAGCTTGGAGGGAGAACAGGGCACAAGAGGGCCCCAAGGTGAGAGGTGGAGATCAGAGGTGCTGTCTCCCTGTGTCCCTTCTGCTTTAACTGCTTCTTTCCTGCCTGTACTTGGGCTGAAAGTCCTGTGGAGATCAGTTTTCAGTTGCATTTCTCACTCTCCTGTGTTTTCAGCCCTCTCTCCTCCAGGTTTTCCTGGCGTGACCCCCTGTGCAGACACTGCTTGGGTTTGCAAGTTGGGCTGCACGATATCTTTCCAGGCAAAGGACTTGGACTGCAGGCTGGATGGTGGGTTGTCAAGACATACAAGGTGTCTTTCTTGCTCCTTGCCTGGTGATTTAGCCCTGATACATGATGAAAACGGCAGAGCAGAATTAAAGCTCATTGTCCTCATGAAAACAACACGTGCCCTGCAAGTAACACACCAGCTCCAGCGATTAGACCTGCGGCTGCAAGAATGGTGCATTTCTCCTTTCAAAACAGCTACTGGTAATACATATTAAGGCCTCCCCTAAGCACCTGGGATGATTTAACCTTTCTTTTCTCTTCCAGTCAGTCCCATGCCCAGTGCAAGAGGAGCTTTCTGCTACCTGTGTTCAGTGGGATAGGTAGGGCCGTGCTGAGGAGAGCTCAGCACAGCAGGCTCCCAAAGCAACCTGCTCTCCAGTCATGCCAACAGTTTTGTCTCCAGCTGTGCCTCAGTATTTCCCTCTTGCTCTAAAGACATGTCAGCCTTCCTATTGATGTTAATGAAGACAAGGCAGTGCCTGGGAGATTTGCCTGTATGAGTCTTTCTAGTAATGCTGGGCAATGCTATTGCTAGCCTCACCTATGGTGAGGTCTAGACTAGTAGCCTCCTTCTATCCTTATTCTCTCACTGTGGTGTTTTAGGCATGTGTGCAGACCTCAGTGCCTTGGTGTTCCCGTATATGCTGAATACCTTGGTACCTGCAGTGGCAACCTGAAAACTGGTGCTTCAGCCTTGCAATGTGTAGTGGGACTGCAACAGCAGCACTCTGCTGTACTTCCTGTGCAGCTGAGGACAGAGATGTTGACTCATTGCTGCCCTGCTGCTCTGCTGATGGGTGCTACAGCCAGCAAGCAGGTGGGCATAAGGTGTGGGGAGGGAGTATGTGGTCTCCAACAGAACTGGGGTGGCAGCAGGATGTGTGCTTGGACCCAGGGTGTCAGAATAGCTCCAGTATCCTGGATCCAAGGCACAGCTTGAATCTTTGCAGTGCGTCAGATGTAGTCCAGGAGGATGCAGACTCTTGTGTGCATGGTACCCTCTGATCTGCCCAGGCCACCAGGCACAGAGTGAGAGCTGATCATGGACAGAGATGCAAACTTGTGCTAAAAGGCATCACTAGGAAGTACTGACCGGTGCTTACAGATGACCAAACAAGATATAATTTGCCATTCACAAGTATATCCTCCTTTTTTTTTGGTTTTTCTTTTTTTTTTTATTTTTTTTAAACCGTATGAAATCGATCCTGTCTTTGCTGGAGCCGTGTCCTGCTGTCTCTAGCCCTGTCAGTTTGGTTTAGCAAAGACAGTGAAGCACTTCCCTGAACACAGCTCTGGGAGTGCTGCAGAGCTCTGGGCTTTTCCGCATCTCTCACTGCCACCTAGTGAGCTGTTTTCCATCAACCTCTGTGAGACGTTTGGGTCACCTTACCCTAGGGCCTTTCTCTACTGCATGGCCACATGGATGGGGCACCATTCTTAGCCTATGCAGAAAAGGGGCTGAGAAGAACCCTTGCTTCCATTTGGGGTGCTTTTTGTGAACTGATTTAGTTGTTGCCACTGCCAGGTGAAGGTGATTATTGTTTTGCTTTTGCAGGATGTCTCAGTGATGTGCTTTATCACGCGAACCAGAAAGCCAAAAATGGCTTAGCAAGCTGTGACACGGGAGAAGAGGAAAGCAGGCTCATCAGACGGTAAAGGAGAGCAGGAAGAGTCTAAACAGTATTTCCTGCTTGAGAAAACACTCACAGAATTGCACTCTCACAATCCTGACTGCTTTGGCTCCTTCCCACCTCCTCCAGGTTTTGGAAAAGCAATGGGGCACGGGGCAAAGCCTTATCTTTGGGCTGCGAGGCCTCATCCTGCACAACCTCCCCCACAAATACAAAGGAAACCGTGTTCCAAGGGCACTGCATTTATTCTAGCTTCAGGTAGAAGAGGAGGATAAGACTTACAACTCGTCTGTTGAGAACGGTGAGTGCTTTCTTTTTCCAGAGGTTCTAGCAGCATGTATCTGAGCTGCTTCCTGAGCACTCTCAGTTCAAGAAAGTTCATCACTATGTCAGAAACAGCCATTGCCTTTTGTTTCCATTATACACTGCACAAAACCAGTCTAGAACTGTTTAATATGGAAAATTTCTTCCAGCATTCAATTTGGAGGGTATCTGTGGGTGTGACGTAGTTTCAGGGAGAAATTCTCTGCAAAGCAGATGCAGACCTAAGTGGTCCAGGCATCCTGGGCAGGTTTCTTGGCTTACTCTCTCTTTGGAATGGGAGATGAAGGAGGCTACAGGGCTGTCACAGGCAGCATGCAGGATATCCTAGGTGAAGGAGACCACTTGCTGCCCCCATGCTACCCTAGGTCAGCAAATCTTCTTCAGGTGCATATGGATCCCATTAGCAGACTTGAGGACAAGCTGTGGTATCAGAATGGGAGGCCTGGATGCGTCAGGAGTGAGTTCAAAGTGCTTCAGAGTCAGGGCAAGAGCCACCTTCATCTCGTTCATGGCAAACTGCTGCCCGATGCAGTTCCTGGGGAGAGGACATCCATGGCTCAGATTGAAACCTTCATCCCCAGCCATTCCCAAGCTCAGTGAAGTCCCTGCATTAGCCACCATCAGCTTCTCAGAGCTTTGAGCTGCTGTGGCATCTCTGGCTGCTGCCACAAGGCAGGTACCTGCAGCACAGCTTATCTAGGGATCTCTTCATGCCACATCAAAAGCCCTGCTGCTCTGGGGTGGCATATTGGTGTTGCTTGGTAATAAGCACAAAAACATAGAGAGAAAAAAAAGAAAAAAAGATATGCTTTTCAGAGGAGTATGCCTTCTTCACCAGAAGGTGCTGGAGAGCTCCAGGCCCCAAACCATTCACCTCAAGAAGGTCATTTTTGGCTCTGTTGGCTCTGTGAAAGTTACTAACATCAGTATCCTATATCTACTGGATAGGATCTGATTAGCCTTGGAAGCAGTGCTCTGGGTTAACTCTCCTATGTGAGGCAACCTGTGATGGGGGAGGCAGGGAATGAAGGAACTCTCACCTGGGTCCAGCAGAGAAAGGCAAGAAAGCATGTGAGTGCCTCTGTGCTGCGTTCTGCGGAGAAAACCTCATCGGGTCAAACATCTGTGGGAAGATCAGATGCTATTAGATCAGCGGTGGCTCCAGCATGAGCAGCTCTGAGTTCTCCTGTGGTCCCAGAGCTGGACTGAATGTGACCTCTACTGCTCATGGGGAACTGCAGCTGACACTGATCCCTTTGCAAAGCCACCAGATGAATGAGGACTGAGAACGGGGTGGTTGCTGCTGGTGGGTTTATCCCAGGATAAATGAAAGGTCAGGGATGAGGCAGGTGGCTGTGGATTGTCCCCATTAATCAGTTTGCTCTCTCTCACGCCCTCTGCACCACCATTATCCAGGGCTGCTGAACGCAGTCTGAATACTTCTATATCATCAGGCATGAAGGCAATTAAAAAAAAAAACCTTTTCCAGCACTTTGTCATGTTCAGATCCTTTGCAATGTTTGATAGTCTGTTGAACTTTGCATTTAAACATAGACTGTTGAAATAAGAGGGGAAAATAAAAACAAACACACACACACACACACACACGCACAAAACTCCAAATCCAATGCAGAGAGGTCAAAATTGTCTTACTAAAGGAAGTAAATATGTGGACTAAGAGCTCATCTCTTCCTTCTTATTATAAAGGTAAAATACCTCAGGGTCTTCCCACACATCCCTGTTCCTGTGAACAGCAAATATGCTTACTGCTACATAGCTGCCTGGAAAAGAAAAGTGAGAAAAGAGTTCATGGCTATCAGAGGAACGTAAAGACACAGGAGAGGTATTTGTGGGATGCTCACTGTCCCCGGGCTCCACAAGGGATTTCAGAGGAGAACTGATAGGGGCATTTCTCAGCTTGTTTATGAAGGTCACCTCCTCATGTGGAAGAAACAGTGGCCTCAAAATGAGGACTCATTTTGGTACCAATGGGTGCCAAAGGTACACAGGAGTATGTTTATTGTTTTCAGAAGAGCTTAAGGCTGTCTGTCTCTTTCCATCGCATTTGTTGTGACTATAGATACAGCGGGACCAAGACTTGGAGTACCCAATTCACTGCAGTGTTTTGGAGGCCCTTGGACCTCTCTGGATGTCCTTCTGGGCTCACTGTGAACCATGAGTTGTGGAAGCCCTGTACTGCTTGTGACAGAGAGCGACAAAACGAAGGGACAAAGTAAACAGACCTTCTGGTAAGCTGCGCCCATCGGAAAATGTTACGGGTTTGGAGAGGTACCGTGACACAATAGGAACTGGTGGGAACAGGCGCAGGCTCTCTTTGATGCACATGGTGCAGAATGTCATCTTCCCAAGGTCCTCCCTGGAAGAAAGCCAGAGGGAAGGCTGTGTTTGTGTGGCAGCAATGGGGACAGGTGCCCACCTGCCTTCTGAGTGAGCTGGTCCCCACTGGAGCCATCAGTGGCTGCTCCTTCTTGGAGAGCAACTGCACTGAGGGATTGGGATCAAAGCTACAAGACAGGTCACTATGTGCAAATACAAGATAGGCAAAACAGAGCCTCGTTCCTAAGGCATGTGGCCCACTTCTCTTCGGTCTTTCTCTTTGTCCTCCTTCTCCTTTTGCTGTCCAGAATGGCTATGTGAAAAGCAGATTGCCCTAGTGCAGATACAGCATAAAGTGAATGCATTTTTCTTCTCAAAAGAGATAAAAAGAGTTCAAAGTGAAGGACTAAAACATTGTAGCTCACCACTCAACGGTGTCTCGGTCTCCCAGTATCTCCTTGACCTCTTCCCTACACCGTTGCTGGTACTCCGGGTATAATGACATGCAGTAAAAGAGCCAGGAAATCCCACTGGCTGTGGTGTCATGGCCTTCAAACATGAATGTGTCCACCTCAGCACGGAGGTCCTCATCAGACAGCCCAACTCCATTCTCATCCTAACAGAGAGAAGAATATAACACCAACATGTGTACATGGGTTGGAACCTGCTTCTTTGTGTATAAAAATCACCACAGATGATGGTGAAAAAAATGATTTGACAATTCCACATAAATAAGCAACTAAGTTAGTAGAAGATATATCCAACATAAGTGAAATTATTCAGGCCCATGGACCAATGACTCTGCAGTCAGTAAGGCTACGGAGTTTAGCTTTGGTGGTAGATCAAATCACAGCCCTTCAGAGGGACAACCAGTTTGTTCCCTACCAAGGCAGTAGCTCTGGGAAAGCTTGAGTGATATTTTTTTCTCTCTCCTGAATGCCAAATGGCTACTGCCTCTGGAGTATGTGAAGATGTCTGGGAAGGCATAGACTCATGATGGCCTCTTTGTAATCTTTCCAAAGATTCTCCTCTGTTTTCCAACAGCTCAGGTCTTTCAATCTATTTATGTACTCGACAAAAACGAACAACGAAGATGAAGTTCCACTTATGCTCAGGCTCTCTCACATGTTTGTATTTCCTTCCTTTCAACCCACCTTTTCCCAGCCTAGGAAATATGAAGTGCGGAAGTTTCTGTCATTTATGCTGGGAAAGGATTGTGAGCTCCCTGCTGTCACATCCTCAGCAGAACACAGGTATGTCCCTTGGCATTTGATATGATTTTTTTTCAAACATTCACCTTAGCACAAAGTAGAATGTCCAGAAAATCCAGGTGTCTCCTTTTCTGGATCTTCTCCCGTTCCTTCTCACTGGAGAGCAACATCTTCCTTTCTTTTATTATTTTATCTGTGTAGAAGAATGACCAGTCTATTAGATACACCCTTTCCCTGCAGAAGGGTCATGCTCTTGATCCCCCTCAATCAGCAGCTCAATCTCTGTTTAATGTGTAACCCTCTGGTCACTGCCTGCTGCAACCCCCCTCAGAGCTGCTCCAGATATGAGTGGGTGAGAGCTTCAGCTAATAAACAGGACCGGGGAGAGAAAAGGAGAGAAAGAGAGAGAAGCACCTGTGTGGATATGGGCCAGCTTGCAGGCCTCCTGAAACTGTCGGCCGTTGCTGGTCATGCCATAGAAGAAATCACTTACATAGAAGCTCCGGATTCTCTCAACCACAAGGTAGCTCAGATCATAAACAGCTTTGATGTAAAAGTCTGAGTTGCTGAAAGGAAATCAAGACTGAAATCAGCATCAGCAATGTAAGGTGGGGAACAGGAGCACTTGTTCTCTTAGAATTTAGGAGTTTAGCTACTGACCTCTGAGTCTGACAGCTGGCATTGTAACTGAAGGCACATTTCATGATAGTGTCCAGTGTCATTAGGCTGACATCATGAAAGAGCTCTACTGTCTTGCTCTCCTTGTTCTTTTCCCATTTGTCCTGGAGTTGGAGACAAAAGGAAGGAGGAAGAGGCAGTCAGAATGGACTTGATATGATCAGATCTGTATCTGCCTCTTTCCAGATCCACTCTGCTAATTACTTTCTCCTCTGTAAGCAGAGGTCCTAGTTCACTACATATTCTGTGAATTTAATCAAAGATGATTTTTTCCACGTTTACCACTGTGAAGATAGGAAAAGCTACTCTAGCAGTGATTGATTTTTCTGAAAAGAAGAGGAAGAGTAGAATTAGTTGAATGGCCAAAGGAAGTCAGAAGAAACAATGTCAGAACTTTGAAAGGATCAATAAAGTTCAGATTCAGGATATAAATTTTAGGAACCAACTAATAATTCCACTCTCCTGCCACCACCCTGGCCCAGGCCTAATTATTTTGAACTGGTGCATGACTCAAAAGTAGCAGGGCTGATTCTTACCAACATCACTTTGACTGAGTCTGACATCAGGCTCATGTACGGTTTCAGCACATCATAATGAAATGCTGGTGTGAGCAGCTTCCGATGTTGAAACCATTTTGCTCCACTCGTGACCAATAGTCCCTCTCCTGGAGATGCAAACAGCAAAGACACAATCAGCTATTTCACAGTCACCTCAGTTTTGACACCATCGCTGGTGCTTTTGGCCAAGTGGCTACCTCCTAGCCAACAGACAGGATGTGGGGAGCTGAGGATTGGTGGTGGAGTGTCTGTTGTGGATCCAAGTCTGTTTGTTCCAAGTTTCGTACAACAGTGTGGCTTTCTCAAGCACAAGGGGATTGAAACAGGCAGAACTGGTTCTTGTCACTGGCTCTGTCCTCCTGTAGAAAACACCCGCCCCACAAGCATAAAGACAGAAGCACAAAACTTACTCTTGCAGATGGCTTTTTCTGCCCTAAGTGAAATACTTGGTTGCATTTTGCAGCACAAGCTGAGCTATGAGGCAGTTAGCTTCCCAGAAGGCTACCATGAAGTAGTATGCAAGCCATGAATCTGACTGTCCTCTGATGCCTTAATATCTTTCACCCCTGTCATGTGTTTCTGCATTCAGTCCCTGAACAGTCTTGTCCCTTTGCTTTGCAAAGGCCAAGGTAAATCCAAGGCAAATCTGGTTGATGTGTCCCACAATTATGTGGACAGTAGTATTAATGATTTCACCTAAATGAACCTTCTCATAGCAAAAACAACCTTCTGTGATTTTGGGATGGAAGGAAACAAAATAAATGAAGAGGGAAGAAGATGAATACAGCCAAAAGGGGTAATGAAAGAAAATTATTTACCTATCCAGGGAATTAAGAACTTGTAGGTTACCAGGGCCTTTGGGTCTGTTAAAAACAAACAAAACAAAACAAAATGTATATATAATGAAACAGTATAAATGACTAATGAATTTCAACCTAACAAAAATAAAAACAAACAAAAAATCAGAATAAACTGGCATTAGAATCCATCATTGGGGTAAAGTTTAAACATGGTCTGCTACAACTGTACTCTCATTGTAATCTCAGTGGTCTTGAGAAAGTCAGAGAAGGCTGAAACAAGAGATATTCATGTAGAAAAGGAAGAACGGATCTCAAAGTTGAGGACAGTGGATGAGAGTTATTGGAGAAACCCATGTACCTCATGAACTCTGGAGCGGAGAAAGAAGAGCACAGAGGAAGAAGAGATGTCTTCTTAGGGACGTTTACTGGGCTAGCTCACACAGCTTACTGAATTTTAGTGAGAAACATAGGTATTGAGGTGGTAGATACTCTATAATACAGTAAACCCAGCAAGAACAGACACAGTGCACTAAGAGGGTCACTCACTGGCTCCTCTCTTGTGTGAGAATGTCAGCTGCTCCATGGCACCTGTCTGGGAGTTTGAGAAGGAGGGTAAAGGAGGAGCTGCTATATGTGTGAAAGAAGCAGGAAAAAGGGACAGCTCAAGGCAAGCTTTGTCTTAATAGGAAAAGTGTCAATGAGAGGACTTTCCAAAATCAGATAAGACTTACCTCCTCGGCCAAATATAGTTTTGACATATTCAGGGTGATGGATAATTAATGTAGGTAATGGTCCAAGCCACCTTGGAAAGGCATAGGGAAACTCTTCTGCCCACTCCATAAACTGAGCTAAAAGTTTACGTTGAGAAAGCTGCAATGACAATTAAGCAAGGACTGTGTCAGGCAGAGAAAAAAGAGAGATGCAGCTGGGAGAGCAGAACTTGCCCTCTTGTGGACAGCATATGCAAGACATCCTTGCTGGGAAAACTGGGAGCCAGCGGGTGGACTTAGAGCAAGGGGCTTTCCACTCTGCAGGTGGAGGAGATGCTAGGCAAGGCAAAGGCTGTGCCCTGGTGACAGTGCACAGCCAGCGAAACTGCCTCAGTTACTGCATCCCTCAAGTACAAGGACAGGCAAGTCCCCTTGCTGGGAGACAGCAGTTCAGCTGCATTTGCACTGTGTGTAATCAGAGCATATCGGCATCACACTCTGGGTCTGTAGTCATCATGGACAATATAGGAATACTTTATGCCCAATCCACAGGAGAGCAGGACTGATACAGTCCTATCATCTAATTTCAGCAGTGCTAGGAGGGCATGCAGTGTGAAACCAAGGACATTTACTCTACAGAATGGTGAGAATGGCTGCAAGTAAATGATCAGCTTTCAGGATCGTCTCCTAAGTGGGTATAGAAGGAGACACTTTTATTGTTAAAAGGTCTGATGCAGAAGAGAGATATTTTACCAAAATGATAGATATCTCATAACCAGGTACCCTTCCTGCCTGTGCCACAGAAGTATTGGCACTCCCTGTACAAAGAGATCCCCTCCTGTAAGAGGGGACGCGCACTCCTCATTCAGTGCTTTTCTCCATCCCTCATTCAATGCTCTTGTCCTGAGACTTATCTTGCACAGGTGTCAGGACAAACCCTCCCTGCCTGTGCCCTGTGTGAGCCCATCTCTTTACGTACCTGATGATTGTGGCCATACAGCCAGTGCTTTGGGGGTCCAGGGAAAGCCTCCAGAGCTTTGACAACCTTCTTCCTTTTCTGGTAGAACTGGGCCGCCTTGAGTAGCACAAAGATGAAGCCCAGCACCAAAGATAGCTGCAGAAGCACAGCCGGTTTGGCTATGTTGTCCAGCAGAGCTGCCATGCTGCCTCTGGGTGCTGGTTACTCAACACCACCTTCTCCTCCCTCCTTCCTCTTCTGCTTCTTCCGGGTCTGAGTCTGATGAAGAGCTCAGGTGCAGATGAAAAGATCTCTCTCTTCCTCTGCTAGAGCTGTTCCTGCGAACTGCCACCGCCAGTGTTAGCTGACAGGGATTTAAAGCATGAGCAGCTCTCATAAACAATATGTCACTTTGACCCAGAGGCTAAGTCCGTGCTTGCTCCCCGTTCATCCTTTTACCCACTTTCAGTAACATGTGGATAGAGGCAGCTTGTTGAGAAACAACCTGGTGTTCTGTACACAGAACAATCTGCAAATATTGACAAATTTTTCTACAATCAGCAAATATAGTGCTGGTAATTAGCATAGGGCTCCAGCTCTGCTATTTGCATCCATGCACAGGTGGATGAAGCCATCAGAGGCTGAGAGCTAGTCATGTGCTCCGCCTTGCCTTTTGCCCTACTCAGGCAAGCCCATGTGAAGTGAGGAACAAATGGGTCATCTCTACACAACACACAGTGCTGGACAGATCCAGGCATCTTTAGCTGTAAAAAAATGTGCTATTCAAAACCTCAGCAGCTTTAACATTGGACAACACAGCTGGCTTACAGTCAAGTGAATGTATATAACCTAATCAACATAAAAGGGAATTTGTCCTTCTTCTCCAAAGGGTCTTACTATATGCAAGCCAAGAGGAAAAATATGCTGCCCAGAAGAATTAAGTCTGTCAATAGATAGCAAATGGGAGCATAGCATAGTAGGAAAGTGAACTGTAACAAAATTGAGGATACAACTATCTCTTAAATGAAGGAATTGTGGTAGAATCATTTTCACCAACACAGTCTGGATGAGTTTTCCTTCTGTCCCTGTGGTACCTCATGGTCCTTGAAAAAGGGCCCCACGTTCTGGGTCCATTAGAGAGTAATTGGGGCAACCTGGAATGGCTTGGAAGGAACTAGTGTTGGAGGACTTCACTAGAAGCCTGCTACATTTGGGTAATTTCCAGGCATATGGCAAAGAGGGAAATGCTCAGATACACGAGAATCGTTTCCCATTTGGATGTTATAAGGATCAATGGCTCCCTCCTGTTTCACCAGCTACCAAACCTGGTAGTTTGATGTGTAAGTACATAAGGGCTGCTGAATTTTGTGGATGTTTTTCCAGCTTGTACATCTCTAAGAAAAGTTTATTCTAAAGTTTGGACACTTTCCTATAGTTTCTAGTCTAAATTAGTCTACAAACAATTGAAATTCTTACATTTTTATTAGTAAACCCTTTTATAGGAAAAACACATTGTCTATCTTGTATTTGCTGTCTAGATGTATTACTTTTGTAGCAACAGAGACATAAAGATCTTTTGCTGAAGTGAAATGGCACAACTCTGCAAAGACATTTAGACTTTTGAGAAAAAAGGTGCATGAAAAATCTTATAGGACTCCTTGTCTGCAAGTTACCTGATCCTGGAATTTTCTTTTCTGAAAGTGAATTGGAATTCACTCCATTGGCTTTAGGACCATTCATTAATTTCATGATTGTAAAGATAGAGCAATAGGCACAGTCGATAAGATTTATATTGAAGTCTAAAAGATATTTGAAGTGGTTCAGCTCATAAAAACTCCTGTGACTCATTGGGCACTTATCTGTTGTGGTGCGTTGCTCCTTGAAACCAAACAAAACTCAATACGTGCCTGTCCAGATACAGTATGGTAAGGTCCCCGCCTAAGGAACCTTAAATCCCCTTTTGTAAGAGAAAAATTAATAGACCATAGAAATATTTAGGTGAGGCATGTGACGCTCCTCAGGATTAAAGCAACTTTCAACTGAAATTTTCATACACAGCTTCTACATACTCTCAACTTTTTGGGGGAACTCACTGTATAAACTCCCATATCTGAGGGTATCTGAGGCACTTTTAACTTGGATCTGTGTAGACTCTATTGAAATATGCGATTTAATTCTGCACTGGCACCATGTTTTTCTCTTCACTGGTGGGTAAACCAGAGCCCAGAGCAGAAAGAGTGGAGTGCTTTATTCACAAGTGCTTAAGAAAAAAAGCATTGCTGGGACCCCTCAGTCTGACATCTTTTCTAAGAGGCAGTGCAGTCTTTGTGTGACTCTTGGCATTTTTCTAGTTGTGTCACAAGGAAGATTAATTGCCTCCCTCTGAAGGACCCACAGACAACTACCAGATGCTGTGTCCTACAAAGACTGAACAGAGATCATCTTGGTAGAATTGTCCATATAGCTGTGTAAGCTTCATGGAAAGACTCTCTAGGCTCAAGTGGCTTCATCTTCATGTTCCAATGTCTGACTGAGCAGCTTTTGATAAGCTCTCTGTTTCTGCCCTGTCTTGGAAGCTTAGGTATGAGTTTCCTGGGTGAACATCACTCCTTCTAATGATGTTAACTAGTCTGACATGGTCTCCTGAAAGATCAATTGTGATCTATTCCTGAAGTGGTAATGAAAAATTTTGCTAATGCTTGGGCATGACATATTGGAGGTGGCGGTTTCTAGTAGTGACTTCTAGCACTAGCAGTGATGGAGCATCTGGGGTTCAGGTTCTTTAGTTTATGAGGTTGGTGGCTGGATATTTCAATGCCAAATGGGATGAAAATGCTGACATTCAGATACCTGCTACAGTGGGCATAAAGGCCATTGGGCATGTCATGAGAGCTAAAAGTCTGCTCTTATCATGCCTCTCTGGAGGCCTGATAATGTTTCAGCTGGAAATTGGCTCTGTTCATTGCTATTGCATGCTGCTAGTAGAAGGCTTCTGCAGAAACACACACTTACACTAAAAGACATCCCTTTTTATTGTCTATTCTCAGTCTATTCCAGAGCTGCAAATATCCTTTCGCTATTCTTCCAAAATTGTCCACAAGATTAAGTTTCTTTGGTGTTTCCCTGGAAATAGTTATTGCAAAGAGTATCAGGTGGAGTAAGGTGAATGTACAACCTTTAAATGTGAATAATTTTTGAAAATCCCTGCTCACCTGCAGGTGTGGACGTACTACCAGTTGTGCCCTTGCTGAGCTGTGGCTTTTCACCCACCAGCCATTCTGTTTGTAAATAAAGTGGCAGCCATTCTGGAGATAAGTGTGTTACGTTTGTGTAGAAGTTCAAGGATGATGAGAATTGCTTGGAAAGTGCCAGCTGGCAGCAAGTAAAAAGAAACTCAGATAGGGAGAGGCCAGATTTTCTCTAGGCCTGTTCTAAATGGACATGACTGACAATGGAGGTTTGGAGTGAGTTGCTGTGGGCTAGGTAATTTTGAGATGACCAATTATCAGTATAAGCTACGTGAGAAAATTAAACATATTTCAGGATAGATGCTATGGACAAACCCTCCAGCATCTGACACCTTGTCCTGAGGCCAGGGATCAGCCCCGTCCTCATGCTCTAAATCAAGTCTAGATGTATGATAAGGGACTTGGCTTGCATCGGGAGGGATGATGTGGACCTCCAGTGTCCCACCCCATCCTCCTACTACAGTAAATGTTGGCTGATCACCGCAAGTGACGCTTGAATGCCAGCACAACTGTCTGCATGGGACTGTGTTTTTGGTAGCATGGTAAGAAGTTGTAATCCAAAGAGCCATGATAACAGTTGAAACTCTCTAAACACCTCCTGACATGGGGGTTGTAGTTGCTTATGCACTGTCCTAACACATTTCTTCATCTCCCCTGTTTGACTGTGCCCTGAGCTGGATCCATATAGCTTAATTTAAGATAGAGCCTCTGGTTATTTAGTGTGGGAGGAAGAAGAAGGAGAATTAATACCCTGTGCCTGCCAACTGTCATTTCCACAGTATCATTTGGCTTTCCCATCACAACTCTGTTGACGTATGGTATTGTTTGACCTGCAGGCTGCTGAGTTGTTAGAGGCACACCAGTCATCAACTTTAAACTTTGAAGAGCTTGCCAAGATGCCCAGTAGAGCAAAGGCAGAACTGGAGCTGCCGCCCTCAAGAACTCCCCTGGCAGGCACGGAGCACTGTCAAGCTTTTTCACCCGTTTGGCAGGGCTCAGGACACAAAGTGCACGTTGTTATGACAAACCTGCTGGACCTAAACTAAAGTTCAGGATGGATTTAAAAGCTGTCCTTCCGGAGGCAGAAGATTGCAGTGTGTCAGCTTAGTCATTTTTTGGGGAAGGATTTAACTGCCATCAGAACAAGAGTCATCCTGTGTCTGTTGTGGTAAGCTGGCATTCCGGAGCAGGAGTGTCCACCTCCAGAGACCACATGGTCCTAAGAGACACACCTCCTTCCCTCTCTTGCACATTACTTCCAGCTTCTCCTGTGCAGCACTGGCTTCCCATGAGGAGAGGATTCAGGACAGGCTCTGCTTGGCTGGCCACTTGACCACTTGACCACTTAGCAAACTGGCTGGGAGATGTGTGGGTTGTGTTTGATTAGCTGCTGATGCTTCATGATTGGCCTTAAGGATGTGGAAAAGGAGAAACAAGCACCACAAGGGAAATCTTTTGGGCTTCCTGTGCCAGATTAATGCCTCTACTGGCTTCCTTCATGATGAAGGACTTGACTAAATGGATAAGGAAGGCAAAGGGTGTGAGAAGGGCAATGTTGCTGTAGTATCCTGGGGACTTTTGCAAAGAGAACAGAGCGCACAGGCTTGGTGTCCAGCGTCTCCTCAGTCAGCACTGATGGATCGGTTTTGGGTTGTCCCATGGTGCCAACTAGACTGTAACCAATGACACCTTTCATCAATCAGCTACAAAATGACCCAGAATTCCCCCTGAGATGGATGGAGAGGCCAGGCCAGTGGAGCTGCAGGAGCTACATCACACTAAGCCTTTTCAATGAGACAAAAACTCTTGCTTCTGACAAAGTCCCCACGTGATGAGTTTGAGCATATGTTATTGAACATGGTAGATTGTTGCCCATCTGGTTCCCTGCTTGTTATTTAATAACTACAATACTACAATTACTACAATAGCTACAGAGCACAGAGTGAAGGATATATGAGCTGTACTGAAGATCAAGGGAGATGTAGATCAGTGCTGAGAGAGCCTGGACAACACTTCAGATGTTTTTTCTCAGCTCTGTGCAGAAGGATAGTAAGAAAAGAGGGAAATTAGGATCCTTGTGTCTTTGCTGTTAAGCTGAGGTCTCCTTCGAGTGATGCCTGAGGAGCTGTGCTGGGAGGCACTGGTGGAGCAGGACTGGTTGTTATCCAGCTCCACACAGTGTGGCACTCTCTGCTTTTAAAACATGGAGTTATTGGCACTGACACACCCACTTTTATGGGAGTTTGGCACAACAGGCACTGTTGTGCAAGTCTGACACCAGTCTAGGCTCCATCGTGTGTGTTCTCTATTTCTCTGGTGGAGAAGAGTGAAGTGCCTTTGTTGCAGTTTTTGGAGATTTCATAGCAAGAGGGGCCAAATGCTTTGAGTATTTTATCTGACCCTTTAAAAACAGCCCATGGAAGAAGATTCAGAGATTTTTTCAGGGAAAGAACTGTGGCAGTTTAGAAGGGAAAGCAAAGTGGCTATAGACCTGCAAGTGAAAACAAATGAAAGGGAACAGGACTGATTTGGTGGTCATAGGAAGGGACCAAAGTGAGGCCAGAAACAATCTATTTAATACTAGAAAAACCTACAGCCCTATTGCTCCCATACATACTGACTAAAGTAGAGAGTTGCAGAATGAAAACATCAGCCTGAAAAAAAAGATCTCATGACAGTTTTAGTAAGTTAGGATGGTGCAGAGATGCTTTGACATTTCTACTGGTGATTCTGGATGCTTCTGGACATCTGAGGCTGATGAAACTACATTTGAGTGTTAAAGGATGCTTGAAAGCCTGTGAGATGTTTGCAAGGAGTCCCTGCACTGCTACCTTGATGCTACACAGGCTCACATAATAGCAATGTATGTAATGACAGGTCATGCCATAAACTTGGAAGCATAGAGAAAGACTAAATAACTACCATCCTGTAGCACAGCTATGGAGACATAGGGCTGTGAAAGCTGTTTGGTCATTGCTTCCAGGTCCTGGGAGTCTCTCCACTCAATTAGAGACATAAGTTGGAGGAACTTTCAGGAAAGAGGAACTTACTTAATGCACATTGTTGGCACTTGCTGCAGAAGAACTGGTTGGTTGAACACATGTAATTTAGGTGGTGAATCGGTACTTTGCCCTGGAGTATGACCTTGCGGCAGCTGCTTTCCTGGGTAAGTGTGTGTTTATTTGGATAGGAAGAAAGCCGGGGCCCATCTGTCCTTGTGTGTTCCTGCAGCGCTTACTGTTGAGAGATGAAATGTGGCTGCAATGCCAACAAAAATAATAACATTTCAGGCTTCCAAAAACATGACATACGAGGAAATCACAGCAAGGGCCCAGCAAGTGTTGCAGAGTAGTGTGAACTGCCTGGATCCCGTCTGACCACACATATCTTGAGGATGAATTTATATCTGGAAACATTTAATACTGCTGTCTTGAAAATATGTTGCAATAGTTATTTAATTTCCAGACTTGTAAATTCCCAGTGGAGTTTACATGGAAATGGTTGCTGGCATCTGATAATGAACTGACAGGTGAACCTGGCCCTGACAGTGGCACGGTCCTGGGCAGGGGCTGCATCCCAACAAGCTGCTGTCCCCACTGGTCCTGCATCCTTGGCTGTGCTGCCAGTGCCACCATGTGCAGTGCTGTGGTGGTCTATGCGGGGAAAGCAATAACTATGTGAGCAAATGGCATTTTGGTTGTTATTGAAAGGCCAAGAATTTTGCTGTTGAGCTGTAACAGTAAAGAACAAGATCTTTTTAAGTGAAATGAATATTCACTCTGCTGTATCGAGCATAGCCCCTCTCATGAACAGTTAAATTATTTAGAAGGGCCAAATCAGTCCAAGGCCAGTTCCTCCTCTTTGGAATTACCCTTTCAACAGAAAGTTGGGAGTGATTACAGAACAAAGTAACCTGTAACCTCTCAGCACCTAGCCTTGATTGTCTTTATGGCTCTTAATTTTACATGCAGTGTAAGCATGCCTTTTTATTACTGCTAGGACTTCAATATCTGAGGGTGAGGTGGGAAGCTGTCTGGGAGGGAGAAGTTCTGGAAATTACATTCTGGAAACATCTGGCTCACTCTGGAGCTGGGATAAGAGTTGTCCCAGACACTGTGTGTAGTCTCAGCAAAGCTCTCCAATGCAAAGAGCTAGGCCCAGGGGTGTTGTGGAGCACCAGCTCTGTGGGACATGCGGGATGCAGGATCTGCCATGCAGGAGATGTGATGCATCCCGCACCCCAGGTCCGGCCTTCCATGTCCCTGCCTTATTTTATGCTTCAAGTGCAAAGCGGCAGATTTTACTGAGTCCTCAAAAACTGCTGTGCAAAATTAGGACAGCACCAAGTCTCAAGTTGCCCATTCTTCTGCCACAAAGCAGAAGCTTTTCTCAGCCATGTTTCACAGATCTCTCAGAGATGGATCACCCAGAAGTTTGTAGATATCAGACCAGCATCTCTTCCCATGAGCTCTTGGGCAGTACCATTTGCTGAGGAGACCTCAGCTGGTGTTCTGACTGAAATCCCAGCATCCTGTGCCAACAACATGTGGTCAGAGTCTGTCATCACAGCTGTGTGAGTCTTCAGGATGTCATGGTAAAATCCTGGAGTCAACAGTCTTTGGTACTGGAACCGCTTGAGCCCAGCCAAAGTCCATTCCCTGACAAAAACCATGCACAGGCAGCATTAGATAGCTTTCTCCCTGCATGGTGGATTTATTTTCAGCCTCTTAATTGCAATATTCACACCATAGAAATGGTTGAGTAGTGATCTCTAACATCAGTGGTCCTTAAGGAAGAGTTTTTCAAGTGTCTTTAGGGCCAAGGGCATCTGTGATTCAAAAGTTTTTAAATAACTCAGTGTCATCTGGTCACCAACACAGAGTACAGCTCTACTGCCCATAAATGTCAGGACTCTCTGGCTAATTTATAGTGTGTCCATGCACCTCTTGGGATCCCGTGTGTGAAGGTGAGAAGAGATTTTTTTCTTGGGAATCTTCAGTAGAAAATCAAAATGATCACTTTGGAAAATGATGTACTGATATGCCTAGAATATCTTGACCAACTCTATTTTCCGGGCAAGATATTCCAAGCTGCGGCCAAAATCTTCTCGGAGTCTCTTTTAGTATTTTGCCAAGTGTCAAAAAACTGAGTGCAAAGCTGAACACAAAATACCCGTTGTGTTACTTTTGGAAGCATCTGAAAAGCTGACTGCTGTTGAATGTTAAGGAATAGGAGCTATGCCTCACATTTATTTCTAATTTTTGAGCTCAGCATTCCCAGTATAACGCATTTCTATTCCTTGGTTGTGATCCCTCCTCTGCTAGGAGGGCAAGATGGAATTGTGTCCTGTGGTGTTTCTGCAGCTCCTTCCTTCAAGCCTCACATAGCCAATGTGTTGCACAAATTGAATGGCAACAGACACATACTGATTCATGGAATTAGGAAGTCATAAAATAGGTTTTGGGATCTGTGGAGGTGAACATAGGACAGAAATATATGAGTAAAGTGATTTGGAAATATGCCTATGGTGCTAGCCAGGTTGGACAAGGGTACCAGACCAGTGTATGTGAGGTTTGAATTTGTGAGTACTATATAAAGGTTCATAAATGACTGAGAGATGTAGAAGTTGCTATCATATCTGCACTATTTTGCAGCTGGGGACTATCAAGATTTAGGAAAGCTGCTCAGTGCAGTCAGAAGAGCTCAGCTGGTTTGCTGGAAAGTTTTATGATGATATCATCATCTATTTATTTCTCACAGGAACCTAAGTATGAAGCACAGCTGGAAGCCCTACCAGAAACACGTTCTCCTAACACTTTCATTGGTGTCTTCGCATGAGCTAGATTCTGTCCCTCTCCTCCACCCTCAATTTCTCCTTTTTTTTTCATAATGCACCTGCACATAGTCTTGATAAAATAGGACAGATTACCATCCTTCACATGCCAGCTACAGCATCCTCTTCTGCTGTAGGCAGTCTTGGCATATTCAGAGTGGTCAATGCACAAGAATACAAGATATTTCCCACTTACACTGGATGACAACATGGATATTTCTCTGGCTGGGGCATGACAGTATTGAATTCTTCTTGTTGAGATTGTGCTAATGATAGAAGTATATATACCCCAATATTTATTAGTGCTGCAAATAAGAAGGGTTTGGGGGGGGGGGCAGTCTGGTGGAATTAGGTCAAAGTACTTCAACATGGATAAAGTGGGAATTAGTGGAAAGCACAAATGACCCACAGATGAACACCATCTGAGAGAGCTTCTGGAACACACCACTCAGGGCACGAGGGTGATAAATCCTCCGTGCTCATTGCAAGGTAGTGTGAGTCACTGGTGTCACAGGTGCTTTTCCAGTACTCCCTTCTTGGAAAGTTAAAGAACCAGTCCTCAGGGCCAGCAAGGGAAGGACAGGTGGATTCCTGTCTCAAAACAGCAGTGATCTGTTCATATCTGAAAGAAAAATGCCAGCCTGCATCCATGCATGCTCACCTCCTTAGATCTGTGGCAGGGTGGAAAGTGTATGTGTGTGTGTGTGTGTGTGTGTGTGTGTGTATATATATATATATATTGCCAGTTCAGGGTTAATGAAATTTTAGCTGAATTTAGGATAAAGCTGAATGGCACGTTGTTATTCATGCACAGGGTGACTTTATTTCTCTTAGCATTTCTTCTGGTCAAATTAGCTGTAATGGCATTACTGAAGCACAGTAGTCACTGCAAGGAAAACTGAAGGCTTTGCTTAGGGAAGGAATTAATTCATGGTTTTAGTGGCTGGAACACCATGACATACAGTGTTGTTCTGAGGCCACCTTCAGTGTGGCATTTTTTATGGGCTGGTGATATGTTCAGAGCAAGAGAAGAATGACACAGTTTATCTGTATCATTCTTACATATATTACAGTGACCCTTTCTGCAGCTAAAAATAAAATTTCAATTAATGCAATTAATATTGTCCCTTAGAAGCAGACATTAAGTATATTATTGCAGCTGAAAGAAGGAACACAAATAAGGTTTCCAGAGCTTCTCCTAGGAAATATCATCATGACCCCATCTTTGGATTAACCTCCCCTCCAATGGCTGGATTGTTCATCTTCTTGCCTTGGACTATTCAGCACAAATTTCGTTTTCTCACTGCATAAATCCTGCTATGCAGCCAGTGCTTGGCTATACCATCTAGGCTACCAGCTCAGCTCAGCTAGGCTATCAGATTATGCTGAATTAAGCTGGCTAGATAAATTAATTTTTTGCTAGTCTGCCCAGCAGATGGCAGTTGCTACCATGGGACAGATAAGTGAAACCCTGCACTGGTGGCCCGTGCTTGGGCGAGCCTGGCAATCATCCACGCTGACCTCGAAAGCAACTTTGAAGATGTGTGTCTTGCTGTCTACGAGCGAAACAGCACGTGCTCAAAACAGCGTTGATTAGCAGTGTGTGACACGGTTGAGGTGACGTTAGTGGTGACAAGGCTGGTGGCAAGGCAAGTGATGAGAGATGTGATTGCAAGAGCTGGGTTGTTCACTCCTGTCTCTTAGCTCCTGCAAGTCATATGGCTTCGTGGTTAAAGCACTTGCAGCTCTATGTCTGCTCTGTCTGCATAAATTCTAATTTTATGAAGACAGGCACTGAGTTAGCAGAGGTTTTATAGCAGCTGGCACAAGAAGCTCGAATTGAGGAACTATCGATGTCACTGTAATGCTAAGAGCAACAGTAGTATTTGGCATTTAGCAGTTTTACACTTTCTACCCCAGTAAAGATTTCTGCAGAGACAGCTTGCTGGTGTAACTGAGTGCCTGTCCAGGGGACATCTCATGTAACTCCATAATTAGAAAAAAAAAAAAAAAAAGAAAATGGATAAAATCAGGTTCCAGCCATCACCATTCTTCCTGTGCAACTGCTAATGAAGGTTGCACATTAAACTGCTGTTAATTCAGTTAACTAAAATGTGGGGCAGCTGAAGTAGAGCAGACAAACCCAAGGGCACTTACCTGTGCCCTTTGGCCAGAAAGGAGGCAGGAAATGGGAGAGAGGATTAAACTGAGTCAGCTGGCCATAAAACCCCGTCCTTGCACGTCCCACATGTGAGCAGGTCTTTCTAATGCTGCACCAGACTCAAGAGGGCTTTTGCAACACCAGGAAAGACTCTCTTCTTGTTGCTTTGATGGCCAATGGTGGTTTATTCCTTGATGGTTCTCATAAAAGCAGATGCTTGGAGGCCTCATCAGTCATTTGGGAGAACCTGAGGGCTCCATGTGTTTCCTTTTCATCTCTCGCTTCTAAAGGATATTTCTGATATCAACAATAAAAAACAAAGCAGTGGCTATTACAGGAATAATCACTGGTTTATTAAAACAAAAAGACAAAAATGGCATCATATTTTGTAATCTGATCATAAGTTAAGAGCCCAAAGTGTAATCAGTGCTTTTAACAAAACGGAGATCCACCAGATACAAAAGACAGAGTAAGATCGGACATGAGCTGTTCTTGTAAGGCCTCATAGAAGTAAATGCAATTTGAGAGGCTCCAGCCTAGGCACTGAGGGAGGTAGAAGAGCAATGGGAAAGACCCAGACAAGACATGAGAGTGAAGACAGAGTTTGGTGAGGGGAAGACTGGCAGAAACTGTAAATCAAACGGAAAGATTGTGATAGGCTGCAAGGCCAAAAAGGGCTCTAAGGCTGGTGGAGGAAACACAGAAGTTAGGAATCCAGATCCCTGAATCCTGCCTTGCCTTTTTGCTCTGATGAAATATTGTCTCATTGCTGGTATGATGCCTCCCCCATACAAAGTGAGCCCTTTTTCCAGCATCAGTGGATTTTCTTTAAGTACAGGTGAATCCCATTTTTGGAACGAAGGATGATGTGAGGTATCTTGCAGGGAAGGTTGGAGGTGTCAGGGGAGAGTTCGAAGCGCAGCAGGGTCAGTGCAAGAGCCACCTTCATCTCATTCATGGCAAACTGCTGCCCGATGCAGTTCCTGGGAGGAGAGAGACATTTGGGAGATGCAGGAAACCAACCAAAGCCAACCAGGATGCGTCAACCAAAGCTTTGACAAAAGGCCCCAACAATCCTACAGCTCAGCCTCTCCCAGTCCACGGGAAAGATATTACTTATGCTTTTGGTCAATTGTGATTGCTAAGGATAGTTATCAAGTGAGCTGACGAGGTAGACTTCTGGGGTAGGTATTATGGTGGTATCTCAAGGAGAGGACGAGCCATGGTGGCTAAAACCACTCTGTCCTCTACACCAGCACACCAGGACCCGAATTTTGCTTTCTGCTGGATCTCTGCATGCTTCCCCAATGGAAATTAAAAGAGCAGCACATGCTCTATCAGATTAAATAGTTCTCAGAGAAGACCTTCTTCCTCTCCCCATAACTCTTTTGGAATTCAATATATTTTACCTTAATCCAGCTGCAAAAGGCAAAAAGGCATGGGAATGTCTGCCAGACACATTCTCAGGAGAAAACCGCAAAGGATCAAACACCTGGAAATGAAGTATGCACAGGAAGAAACAGCAATTATTTAAGGGGAAAAGGATCCGACTGGTATCTGCAGAAGGTCTGGATCCCACCCCGTAATTTCTGAGCATTCTATTGGAAAGAGGGGAGAATCTGCAAGGCTGTAAATCGAAGTTAGACAAACACAGACAAGAAAATATTTATTTTGTGATAAGTGGAATGAACCATGGTCACAGCCAACCTGGGGAACATGACCAGCTCTTCATCACTTGAAGTATTTTAAATTAAGAGCGGAGATTCTTTTAAAAAGTGCTGAATAGAGAGCTAGAAAAGCTACAAGCTTGCACTTGGAAGGCCTATCTAGATAAATCACATAGTCCTTTATTTAAAGCTACCAAGATAGATTTGAGGGAAGGCTGGCACAGTCTGAATGTACTTTTCAACAAATCTCAAAGACTAAAACAAGGCAATCATTGGTGAGAATGCATAAATTAATGGGAGAGGTGATTCCTGTGGGCAAAGATGCTCAGCACCAAGAAGACTCTGCTATCCTAGTAACGTATGCCAAAGACATTTTAGAGGATACAGCATAAAGCACAAAAAAAATATCAGAAGGGTGGAAGAAAACTTACTGAAGGATCTTTCCATATGCTGGGATTTCTGTGAATAAGATAAATGCTTATTGCAACAGTTGCACCTATAAAGGAACCAATGGAGAAAAGAGCTCAGTGACAAAGATAAAGCAAGATTCTGCATCCTGTTTACACAAAAGTATAAATTACCATAGTCTTGAACCACTCAAAGCCTATGAAAATTTTGTCACAGACTTCAAAGGAGTATTTCATCCTACAAATTTTCAATCTGCATAGCTGTTGGAATCTGTAGGCAGCCAGAAGGTGCAAATAAGCAAGGCACCGGCATCGCAGGTGCATCGCCTCCCCCACCAAAGTCGCCTGCTTCTATGATTCTTAAAAAAAAAAAAAAAAAGGCAAACCCTGGTACAGGCTAATCCTCACTCTGCAAGCCCAGGCAGGACCATTTGCTGGCAACCTGCTGCCATTCACCTGCAGCTTTGCCAGACTTGATGAGCAGCTGCCTCTTTCCTGGTCAGGATGACAAGGGCCTTTGGACAAAGGTACGGCTGGTGTCAGGAAAGCTATAACAGAGATGCCACACCACATCTCTGTAGTAAGAACATGCCTGTTGTCTCAGAGGACAAGTTATCACTGGGACATAAAGAGAAACTGGGATCTGCAGACCTTCTGGTAAGGAGCGTCCGTCGTGGAAGGTGATGGGCTTGCTGAGCTGCCGGGCTACACCGGGCACTGGTGGGTACAGGCGAAGGCTCTCCTTGATGCACATGGTGGTGTAGGTCATCTTCCCCAGGTCCTCCCTGAAGGCAGAGGCAGGAAGTGAGTCTCCTTCCCGCTGTGGGTGCACAGCTTGCACCCATGGACACGTTGGATTTGTGACCACGCAGGCCTTTGCCAACCACCTTGCAGTATGTGGTTAGTACGGAGGGGCCAACAGCATTCATTCCATGAGGTGCTGCACACGAGGGATCCCAGGGCATCTCTGAACAACGTTGAGAAAACTTACCACCGAAGTGTATCCCGGTCTCCCAGAATCCCCTGGATCTCCTCCCTGCACCGTGTCTGGTGCTCCGGGTGTGACGCCAAGCAGTACAAGAGCCAGGAGATCCCGCTGGCTGTGGTGTCGTGACCCTCAAACATGAACGTGTCCACCTCGGCACGGAGGTCCTCATCGGAGAGACCGGATCCATTCTCGTCCTAAAGGCCCAGAGATTTCCAGGGGCTTGGGTTAATCCAAGAGGGAACATTATATTCTTTCAGCTATTGCAACACAGAGTAAGGATGCCCTTGGAATACGTACAAATCAACCCAAATCTCTGCTTAGACTGACTCAGGACCCCTTGTCCTTTGCTTTTAAACTCCTTTGTCAGCCTTTCTCCTTCATATTTAAGCTGATGAGACTCTCAAATTCCTGTCCTTGTTATTCAACAGACACTATCAACATTTCAGAGACAGGGAGAGGAAAAGTGGGCCTTCTTGCCTCCTTCTCAGCAGACTAGGACAGGGGACCTTGTTTTCGGCTGACTGTATCTGTTTTAATGGCCCTTGTAGTTCCTAAGGGCTATGGTGGTTTGTGTCAGACCCTGTAAAACTCTTTTTCTTGCACTTTATTGCCCACCCTCTCATGGCTGTGCTGGACTCTACAGCCATTACCCACCACTCACTTTAGCACAGAGCAGAATGTCCAGGAAGTCCAAATGTCTTTTCTTCTGGATCTTTTCAAATTCCTGCTCATCCTTAAGAGACTCCTTTCGCTCTTGGATCACCTTATCTGAGTAAGAAAGAGTGAAAGGTTCAGTAGCAGCTGGAGATGCTGAGCCCACCTCCAAGGCAGAGCTCACCCAAGGGTGTAGGGAATGGTGTAATCTCCATTTAGATACAGTTCCTCGCATCTGACACTTGTTTTTCTGTACCCCATGAAGTCTTGCATTTTCAGTAGCATGGCAACAAATCATGTGCACAGTGCCACCAGCTGCAGCAGGCAATCCTTTTCTGTAATCTTCTTCTTGGCCTACCACAGATTCCTTGGTCTATTTTACCCACACAACCTGCATTTAAATCACGCATGGCATGGGAAAGAAACCACTCCTTCCTTTGGTGTTGTCTCTAGCACTGGATGCCTCCATCTCACCACTCACTGGTGTTTTGGGAGAAGCATTCCCAAAGGGAATTGTACTCCATTAATCCCATTTATCCCAAGAGTTATTAGACCCCTGCAAAGCTTCATGTCCAACACGAATCATTGCTGGATGTTGGTTCCGTAAGCCTCTATCAACACTAAAAGGTAAACAACAGTTTTGAGCCTCAATATAAGGACGTGGAGTCCCCTGAGCCTGCTACGCACATACTGTATTTACTGGTACCGTGTCTGAGCAGCCCAGGTCACACAGACTCTCCTGGAGATGCTGGTTCCTCCATCCAGCAAGCTGTGCTGCAAGTGTGCCAGCACTGCTAGGAGGGTGCAGAAGGCCAGTGAATAATTCTGTTGTGGACAACAGGATCCACCAGAGCTGAACCAGCAAACAAATGTGCCCTTTGGGCAACATAGTGCCAGATCTGCTGGGTCAGAGCTGTTATCCCACTCAGCACACTGAGGCTCTGCACAGAGACTCCAGATCCTTGTTCTGAGGCTCTGGGCAGTATAATTGCACTGGCAAGGAGGTAAATAAATAAACTGCCCCTGGTTGCCCTGCAGGATCTCATGAGGTTTCAATACTTCTCGGGTCTGGATGGGGTGTCTTTAGGATGGAGGCTGGAGCAGTGTCGGATGAGATAGATGCGGTGCTTGGACCCTGCTTGCTCTTTGGAAGGCTCTGATTGCCTCAACTTGCCCTTTGAAAAGATAGAGAAGGGAATACCTGTGTGCTGGTGTGCGAGCTTGCAGGCCTTCCTGAACCAGTAACCATGGGGGCTGAGCCAGTAAATGATGTCGTTGTGGTAGGGGAAGATGCGGAGTCTCTGGTGCACCAGGTAGCACAGTCTGTACACGGCCTGGATGTAGCTGTTTTGCCTGCAAAATGGGGGAATGGGATTTATTCTGCTGCTTGTAGTGGGATGTACAATGAGTGTCCGTGTTCTCAGCCCCCTCGAGCCCCAGCTCCCCATGAGAAGGGTCCATGAGAAGTGACTAACACAGCAAAGCGTTCACACCATGCTGACATCGCCCAGAGAACTTCCCATTGGAAAAGCTGCTAGGAACCAGATAATTAATAATCCCATTAATATGGGATATGGAAGAAGCACTTCTGCCTGCCAGGAGAAGGGGACTTCTGTACTCCCTTGCCACTGAACTGTCCTGCTATTATGAGCTGGAGAATCCTTTAAATGAAAATGAGATTTTCATGACAAGCAGCTTGCACAGGGACCTCACGAGCGGCAAACCTTTGGCCAGGGCTGGAGCTGCCACCACTGACCTGTTGGTCTGGCAGTTGCTGTGGCAGCTGAAGGCACATTTCATGATGCTATCAAGAGTCATCAAGCTGACGTGCTCAAAGAGTTCCACGGGTTTCCCGTCTGTGATCAGCTGTTCCCACTTATCCTAGTGCCCGGAAGAGACAGAGATGAGAAGGTAAAAAACTATTTTGCAAAATCTGTCCTTATTCTCCAGTTAAACAAGTGCTATGTCCCAGGAAAATGGAAAAGAAATCTATCTGGAAGACTCTTGAAATCCTAGAGAGGGGAAGCCAGAATCCAGTCTGAGCCTCCAACTTGCTTGGGGTCAGTCAATTTGATGACAAGTCAAAATGCAGCTGGGTATAAATAGCCTTTTCTTAGCTAATCAGCAAGGCTCATGAACTGCCCTTCACCATGGAGTGAATATGTCCTATTCTCCGTGGATGGAGCACCCAGGTAATGACACAAGTGAAGCATTTCTGCTACGTGAGCCTTGGTTGCTGGGGAGGTCTGGGGTCTGTGTGCAGCTTGCTGGGGTCAGGGTCTGTGCCCGGCCTCCTGCATGGCCCGGGTGGTCTGCTCAGGACCTGCTCTCATTTACCTGCAAGCTGTTGATGGCTGTCAGGGGCCATCAAACCATCTGGTCTTGGGTACCAAGATGGTATCAAACCATCTTGGTCTTAGGCACTCTTGGATATTAGCTAGACCTTCATCAAACCTGCTTTTTATGGACCTGTCTCTCAAGGACTTTGGTGCATAAGATGTAAACTTCTGTTTAAGACTTCTTCTACATCCTACTGTATCTCCTCCAAGGTGTTTCCCCAGCATGTAATAGAGGAGCTCTGGCTCAGCTCTTCCCATGGAGGATTCCCATAGAAAAACTATTGAGGGGAAAAAGGAAACTCTGATCCTCTGTCCCTGAGGGATTGCAAGAAACTAGTGGATTCAAAAGCTGAGAAAGGGTAAAACTAAAAACCAGCTGAGCTGCACCTGAGCTCACACAGCACAGATCCAGGCTGGAAAGCAGGGTCTATATGTCCAGATTTGTGTCTTTGGCATATATAAAGATTGCCACCTGGTGGCATGTGCTACACATGAGGCAGTTCTGTGTTGTCTGCAAGCAACTCTAAATTGCCGGGTGCTACCAAGCATTGCACAAGTTTTCTGGACTCCTTAGCTAGCCCCAACCTGCTCTGCTCCCATCTGGGTTGGTGAGGGCAGGGAGCTGGGAGCTGGGAGCTGCCAGGGCTCGATGGAGCACATTGCTGAGCCTGGAACACAGTTATTCGGGACAAAATGGAGATGAGCATTACAGGAATTTGGAATTTTGAAACAATTTGGGGTGGAAATACAACTTAGTTCCCCCCTTATTATTGCTGTCTATCCTTGGCTGGAACCCAAGAAGCGTCCTGCTTGCACCCAGGCACCTGCTGGTGCAGATCCGGGTGTGCTCAAGGCCCTGTGCTCCAGACTTTGTAGATGCAGGGATTTCCAAAGCACCCAGCATCACCGAATAACCGGCAGTGCAGTTTCGCTGTGTATCTGGCAAGACAGGGACTGCAATCCAGACCTGGCTACACTGACATTAAATAGTATCTTCTAATCCGAGGTCACAGAGTAGCTACGCTCTAACCTTTATTTTCTAGGATTTATGATAAGTTTTTAATTTCTTTGGGTTTTCGTTTATATAAATGCCTTCTATGAAGTTGCAGTTGAGACTGGGATTACACGCAGCTTGGAGATGATGCTAATATTAATCCTGAAATTTTAGAAAAGCAGCCCAAAGCAGTAAGAGAGGCACAGTCCCTCTTAGAAAAGCCCAACCCACTAACTCCTTTGGGCTTGCAACTGGTGACTTGTGGCAATTCAGAAAACTAAACCAAACCAAAGCTTGTCCTCATGGTTATCAACCAGCCAGGCGGCAAGTACTACAAGAAAACTCTGATCCAGCAATTTACCACTAACTGGCCAGGACTATCGCAAAGAAAGCAGGAGAGAAAACAGGAGCAGGGATCATTCCTACCAGCATCACGTTAGTAGACTCTGCCATCAGGGCCACGTAAGGTTTCAAGACGTCAAAATGAAACCCCGGAGTCAGAAGTTTTCGGTGTTGGTGCCATTTTGGCCCATGTAAGACCAGTAATCCATTCCCTGGGGAAACACAGGCACTGGAGCTTGTATCACTTGAGGTTTTGGTAGCTGCAGGCAGACAACTTTCACGTGCCTACACAAGCTGGAGGAGACCCAGAGTAAAGTAAAACAAGAACCTCACTGAACCTTACCCACAGCTTGAAATGGCATTGAAAGGGCATTTTCTGGAAACCAAGAAAACTTTTCTGTTTTGACTGTCTACCAGTTCCTGCACCTCTCAAGCACGACAAGATGTGACAGCCTAGAAGCACTAGTCAAAAGCTGTGCTCCCCTGGCTCTTGGCAGGACAAAAACTACACAGCACTAATGTCACAAAGGAAGAGCAATGTTCCTAGAGCAAGAGGTTCAGGTAAACAGATAAATTTTGCATTGCTCCTCTAAAAGGCACTGTTGAACTGGAGTTTCTCCCACGGACACATAGGTGGTCCTCATTTGTTCATATGGCTGGTGGCTGAACTTTCTTTCTGAGAAGCATAAAAACACAGCATTATTTAGCATCTTTTTCAATAAACACGATAGTTGCAGGAAGCTTTTAGCTATAACTGTATCAAGGAACAAGTGCAATGCTGCTTATTTATAGTATGTCCTTGACTAATTTCAGAATGATCCCTGGTAGACAAAGCCCCGGAAATACATACCAATCCATGGAACAAGGTGTTTATAACTAATGTCGTCCTTGGGGTCTGTAAAAAAAAAAAAAAAAACACCAAGAAAGAAAGAAAAAAACAGTAAATATTTTACCAGTATCAATCTACTACTTTTCTATTTAAAGCTTGCTCTGGGATACAACTTTTGGTTAAGATGAAATAGAATTGATATCAACCCATCAAAATTAATCAGTATTTCACAGCAAACACTGTTTGGTCCAGTTGGAAGACTCATATATAAGAGCAGACACATGAACTGGAATAGCAAGAATATTAATAGTCCAAGGTCAAGTGAACATGCTTGGCAATACATGACTTTCTTTTCCTAACAGCACAGTTTAGCACTTTTCTCTTAGGATGCAGTAAACATACTGCTCCCTGCTATGAGGTGAGGGCATGAGCCAACTTCCACTGTAGCTGATAAAAAAAAAATTCCAGTATCTTTCTCCTTGGGATCAGGCACCAAGAAGACACACTTTTATAATGGAGCTTGAGGAAATTTGATTTGCAAATTAGAAATGCTGCTGATTTCAGGGGATGGACAGCTGAAAGGATGAACGCTATTTGGGTAGACAGGCTTGGTCAAAGCCAGGCAGCCCCTCCTAGTGAAACAGCAGCTCTGCACGAAACAGCCAAGATTCAGGCACAAAGCAGTGGGACCCAGGTGAAATAATGGTAAAGTTGGCTGCCTTTAGATGGTTTCTGCAAGACAACCCATCTGCGAGACTTTGCTGTGAATTGCTCTCTTGGAATTGGCAGTTCTGCCACCGTTGCTCCACCGTTGAACGCAGCATCTCTTACCTGCTCTGCCAAACAGAGTCTTAGCATAGTCAGGGTCTGAGACAGTCAGGATGGCCATGAAACTCCCAAACCAGTTGGGGTGAGCATATAAGTACTTCTGTGCCCACGCCTCCGACTTGTCCAGAATCTCCTCCTCTTTCAAAAACTGTAATTGTGGAAAAGTAAAAAGAGAGAGAGAGCACTGAGACTGAGAAAAATGAAAACAAACCCATATTGCCTTGAAAAACTCAAGGACCTCCTGCATCACAAGAACAGGTAATCACAAACAACACGTGATCCCTCTGGGCTTGCATACCATAAGAAATAGATATGCTTGTTAGTTGAAAACATCATATAAAATAATTCTTCCATATAAACTAATTCTAACCATAGAAACACCTTTTGGGATGATGGCCTGCCTTGCACATGTGTTATATGCTCTATTGCTATGGAGACTCCAAAAGAGAATCAGATTTACCCCAAACAGCATCTGTTTTTTGTGACATCAAAGTATGTTCTCACTTGCATATTGGTGAGCAATTAGCCCCCTTCATTAATGACAAAATACAGCCGCTCTTTATGGCAACCAGCTGCTTTGCCTGCTGAGTACAATGATGTATTTGACTGGAAAACTTGCTCCACAGATTCCTCTAGCTATTTACATGGAGAAGGTCTGAGTTCAGGTAAAATTCAATAGTCCAAAATCACCGTTAGAGTGTACAGAGGAAGGGATATTAGTCCATAACTTCAAATAAATATGTCTTGGATTTTCAGGAATTCAATTTAACATGCAGTGAACAGCCATCCCACTCCCAGAAAGATTCATCTCTGTTCCCTGGAAGTTTCATTCTGAGATATACAATTTCACCAGACAACAAAGAACTAGTCAGAAATCTCAATGGAAAGGTCTAAAGTCACAGGCAGAGAAAAGCAGATCAGCCCTTTCCTTGAAGAAAAATTAGTCTGTCAGAGTGGGCAATCCAGAGATCTAATCCAGCTGTGACAGTGTACAGAGGGAAGGATTTTGGTAAACTAGTGCTGAAATGGCTGGTGCGGCTTCAACTTTAAGTTTGAAGTTTAATTACATTCACCATGAGATTAATTTGAAAAATAATGCTGGCGTAGAAATTAGCTAGAAAAACTCCTTGTTTATCAAGTTCAGTGAATGTTTGCTCAAGTTCTTTATTGCCAGGTTATCTCAGTTCATCTTTGATCTTGGCTTGGCTCGTACTCAAACAATCAATGACACCAGGCTTTCTCTCAGCTAGGAAAAGCAGATTTACCCAGGGGAGATGCAGTAAGGTGTCTTGCAGGACACAAAAGAAAATGTGCAAGTGGAGAACCTGAGCGCTCTCAGGCTCTGCATGGCCTGCACGAGCCATCCTTGCAAAAGTGTCCGTGTGGGCAGAAGGAGTTTGTCCTGGGCTCCCTTCATGCTTCAGACTTGTGGATGACCACGGCACAGCCAGCAGCTGCCCTGCCTCTGGCAGAGCCCCATGTCCCAAGAACTACATCCAGTTTTCATTTATTCACCTTCTCGTGCTCAAGACTTGCCACTTACTAAGGAGAAACATAAATTTCTCTGGTTGTGTCTTCCAGACTGAGTAGTTTCCTTGAAAAGAAGCCACCTGCTAGCTTTTACCCTGATGATGGCAGTAGGAATGGGCTGTGCCCCCATGCATTTAATACAGTGACACTTAAACAACAGAAATTACCCTTGAGATGGCTGCTGGCATTTTTGCTTGTCATCAAGCAATAAGAAGCATAGACGTGGTGGAAGTAATTGGGAGGTGCTGAATAAGCCTCATTGTGCCTGAATTTCTAGGGGTGGCAGAAGTCCAAGGGAGAGAAGTCCTTGGACCCTACCTTGATCTTGGGGTACGAGCATCCAATTTAATCTGTGCCAGAGAGAATAATCCTTTTGCTAGCACAGGGTGGACTGGCTTTATTTGAACAGAGAGATGAGGCCAAGGAGAGTAACCTCTACCTGTCATGCAGAGCAGGCGCATTGAGCAGAGGGTTTAAAGTCCTGCAGGCTGAGGACAAAATTGCACTGAATGCTTTAACTTCTCTAAGCAATGCTCTAGATATGTGAATCTGGCTAAAAGGCCATCACTTTTACTTTTTCCTCCCTTGGGTGATTTAAAAGAAAAGTCTAACCCTTGCTTGGTTCTAAAGAGGAAAGTTAATAGCCTGCTCTCAGGCTGAAATGCAAGATTTGGAATAGAGCCAGCATTAAAGCATCCAGAAAGCAGTGCTTAAAGGTATTAGCTAATGACTACACACTGATGGCAAATGAAATTGAGGAAATAGAGGAGCTGAAATCTGAGCAGTAAGCTGCCCTGTACTCAGTCAAAAATAGGCTTGTTTTCCTTTACCAGGTGTTAAAATAAGCCAGGTAATCCCTGGGAGCTGCCTGCCTTGCTGGGCCCAGGGTTATATTCCCTTTCCCTCCTAGGATTCCCAGGAACTGTTACTGCAGGGAAACTTGCTTGGCCAATTCAGGACTCTGGGTTTTAACTAAGTCACATTTTCCACTTCTTTTCCAAAAAGACCTGAAGCAGATAGAATAGCTTTACAGGATCTCTTCAGATATTTTACACCTTTTATATTCATATTTCTATTTAGTGATTTAAGAGTGCCTTAAGACAAACACTAATGCATTCAGAGGAGAAATAGCTGAAGCATGTTTTATGTGTTTGGGATACAAAATTGATCTGATAAAAGCAAAGTTTAATCTGAATTAAAATTGGTAATGAATTACTTTAAATCAACGGATTAGAACAGGAGATCTCGGTGTTCATATAGCTGAACACAGGCTCTCCACTAGGTCCTCCTAACAGTTATAAAGGTGCCTGCAAATTCTGTATTAAGCCATTCTATCTGGCTTAAATATTTACATATTTCCTGCGGGATTAATGAACTTTTGCTCCAAAGTGAGCTTAGCAGCATTTAATCAGCAAATTCCCCTTCAGCAAATATTGTCCAAGGTAAAAGCTGAACCGTGAACAACACAGCAGTGTGATGAGTGAGTGAGCAACACGAAGATTAAATCTCATTCCAGCATAAATTGTCATAGCTGACAAATGGGGAAATGTACTTTATTCAGCTGCAGTTGGCAATAACTGCATATAAAATGCCTGTAAATGCAGTGCATGATTTTGCACAGTCCTTAGCGTGCACTGAGGGGACTTTCGCTTCATGCAATAGAGGAAAGCAGCTCAGTTACACCTTCCTGTAAGCTGTACTAACACGTCCGCAGAGGCAGCCAGGCTGCTCCTTGCAGGCAATGTGCCGGCACATCCATGCTGCGAAAGCCCAAACCAGCCTTCCTGGTTCACAGGCAGCGTGAATCCCGGGCTCGGTGCACCCGGACAGGAGTGGGATTCAGAGCGGCTGCCGCTGCTGCTGCCTCCTGCGGCCGGCTCCGCACGCTGCCCTCGGGCATCGCTCCGCCGGGAGAGCCGGGAGCCGCCGCTGAGACAGACGGAAAACACTTCATCTGCCACCGGAGAAAAAGGATGCCCTGCTTCCCGTTAGCCTGGCATTCGGAGAAGGAATTCTCCTGCACGACAGGGATAATCCCTGTCAATCCCATTCCTCCCCCGCAACCATGACTTGGGGAAACTGCTTTGCTGGCAGAGGGGCGTTTAGCTCATCCCAGCATCCCCCTCCCCACCGTGGGGAGGCAAATCCAGCTCCTCTCCTACCTCATGGACGTGTCCGAAGAGCCAGTGGGTGGGGGGCCCCGGGAACGTGGCGAAGGCTCGGAGCAGCTCCCGCCTGCGGTGCAGGAGCTGGATGCCTTTGAGCAGCACGCACGTGAGGCAGAAGACGGCGGCCAGGTGCAGGACGCGGGCCACGTCCACGCCGAGCCAGGAGGGCTTCATGCCTGGCGCGAGGGCGGCGATGGTGGCGGCGCTGCCGCTGCGCCCGCTCCGCGCGCGCGGCCGATGTCACGCGGAGGGGCAGGATCGGAGTCCACGCGGCCGCCGAATCACAGCGGCCCTTGTTGGGAGCATCCGAGCGCAGAGCACGCCCGGCGCCGCTGGCACCGGCCCTCAGAGCAGCGGCTGCCCCAGCGCTGGGCACGGCGCCCCACACGCCTCCCCGGCGCGCCTTTGGCTGCTCTCGAGGCGCTCTGTGAAGCAAACCTGAAGGAGAAAACAGATATACCCCGACCTTCCTCCCTCCAAAGTCTTCATCGCACACTGACACTGCTGCCAGGGTTCCCCTCTTGTCTCCAAGCTCTTCTCCTCCCTCCGCTGTGTGTCCCTCCTTGCCAGCGGGAGCACCAAGAGCACAGGGCAGGTGCTCCAGATGTGCCCCCAGCACGAGGCTGTTGCAGAGAAGGCAGCTGAGATGCTCCTAAATGCCCCAACACGTTCAGTTTGCCATGGGGGAAGCCCAAGCTCTGGGTCTGGCACAAACATCAGCTCCAGGTGGAGCTTCAGGGTCTCATCTTAATGTTTTTGGAAGCGCTACTCTGGAACAGTGGAGACAGAGAATGGCCGGTTCTTAGCTTGCAACCCGCTTTTTAGGTGTTTGCTGAAAGACACGGGGATTTGTCTAGTAATGGTGAAAAAATGGTGCTGGAAAACCAGTGAGCAAGTGACGTGTGTGGCTATCTGGGCTCTCTGCACCTGAAAGGCAGCAGCGCTGCTGCAACACGTGTGCCTGCTTCCTGCACACGTATGACTCCAGCATCCGCATGTTCCCCATGTCTGTGTGATCCTTGCATATGCGCGATCCCTGCATCTGGGCATCCGTATATCCCTGCATCCCTGTGACTCCTGCATCCGTGTATCTCCTGTATCCATGTAATCCTTACATATACATGATCCCTACATCCATGTGTCCTTGCATCCTTGTGACCCCTGCATCTATGTGATCCTTGCATATGTGTGATTCCTACATCCATGTATCCATGTGACCCCTGCATCGTATGATCCTTATATCCATGTATGACTCTTTACTGGTGTATTCCCAGCATCCATGTACCCCTTGCATCTGTGTGACCCCATGCACCCATGTATCCGCGTGACTCCTGCCCACATGAGCGCGGAGCGAGCCCAGCTCCCGAGCTCCCTCCTGCCGGTCCCGGCGGCACCGGCCGGGGCCGGGTCTCGAACCCGGATCCCCCCTCACCCTTCCCCGTCCCGCGCGGCGCCTGTGCCCTTAGAGCGCGGGGGCGCGGCGGGGAGGGGAGGGGCGTGGCGAGCGCGGGCCAATGGCGGCGCCGC
>VZSG01000006.1:3544589-3585567 GCA_013398315.1 Nothoprocta pentlandii
AAGTGAACAGTGGCGCTTGGAATTTCGTAGGTGCTGCTGGATATTCCCAACCCCCTGTTTGCTTCTCTGTTTCCCCCAGGGGAGAATATCTGCGATGCTGCAGGGTCTGCTACCCGCTCTGTGCTTTTGTCATCCTTGCTGCTTGTGTGGTCGCCTGCGTTGGCCTGGTCTGGATGCAGGTGGCTGTCAAGGAAGATCTGGACGCGCTAAAGGAAAAGTTTAGAACTAGTAAGTATTGCCTAACTGCAGCGCTTCGGATTTCCCCTGGGCATTGTGAAGTTGCCAATGTGCTCATTCGTGTCATGGAAATACTGAGCAGATGAAGTACCCCTGACTCAAAGACTTCCCCGAGATAAATAATATTATCTTGGGGCACATGTCTCAAGGAGGCTGGAGCATCTCGGGCAGGTGTCTGTTTCTGTGCTGTCTGTGCTTCCTGAGAGGAGTAGCGATGCTGGGCCAGCTGGGCCTGAGGTTGCTTGCAGGAACTCCTATAAATTCCAGACTTTCCCTTGGGAATGCCCCTTTCTGAAGGGAGCCTTTCCCTACTGAGAAGGTACTAGTTGTTCATGTAAAAATAGTCTACAGAATCTTGCTGTTTTCACTGTAAAGTTAATGGAAAATATTCAGCCTTGTCTTGAGCTGTTTTAAAGACTTCTAATACTTCTGCATGCATAGTTGTAATTTAAACACTACTACGATATTGCATTTTTTCTGTACATCTTTTTAATGCGGTCTAACTTGCAGTGACCCACTTTTGTTTAACTTTTGTCTAGTGTGTTGCATATGTGGTGCAGAATTTACATGAAGCTTTCTACTTGCTGGCCTTGGTTTTCTCTGTGCATGTTAGATATCAGGACTGTAACTGCACCTGTAGTGCTGAATATAACAAACAAACAGTAAAATTTGCATGTAACATGCACTTGGTTCTCTGTTACTCACCTCTGGAGAGAGATGTTTAGGTGTGCCTTATTATAGTGGTATTTAAAATTGTATGTATTATAAATGTGGGGGCAAGTGGAAGGGAATGGAGCAGAAGGTAGCGAGCCTGGGGCTTCTCTAGCCTCATCAAGAAAGTTAACTTGCTCAAGAAAGTTAACTTGTTGAGTTCTACCCAAGGAGCATCATTGCTGGCTGCAGCTTTTGTCCTGTAAGTTTACTTAGAATTTTTGTGCTCTGGACTTGAAAAAAAATAGCCTCAAAAATATGTCCGAAGCCCTTGAAATTGATTTTAAAAATATGAGGAATTAGGGCTGAGGGTGAAGAGGAGGCATGATTTGCTTGTCCTAGAATATGATGTCGAAGGAGTGTGTTTAGATGTCCTTTGCTGCTGGTGCCCGAGGCGTCCTGCTAAGGTGCATAGTGCTGGTGAGAGCAATGAGCAACTGGTGACTGATCCGCCTGCCAGGGTGGAGCCTCCTGGCTGGTTAGAAGTGTGGGAAAGCCCTGCTGGTAGATGTGCTTTTACACTCAGCAGTACCCACTCCTGAAGAGTTAGTTCTGTCTGGAATCCAGCAGTTTGGGAAAACACTTTCAGTTACAGGCGCTGCCTTGTGTGTCCGACTGCCCTGAACTGCTCTGCTCTTCAGTAGCAGGCTTTGCTAGCTGTTGGTCTTCACACTGGTCTGCTTAAAGCAAGAGCATGTACTGGCAGAAAGAGTTTTGCGTGATGATGGTGTTAGTTGGCCACAGTGTAGTTAAGCTGCATCATTCCTGTTCTACACAGACCTCTTTAGAGTGTTCGAGCTTACTGGCCAGCAGTTACAAATCTGTTTGTCCTCTCCTTAAGAACAATGACAAAAAAACAGTGCACTTAATCCTTCAGATAGTGAATAATCCTGTATCTCTTTGTCACTAATAGTGTCAGAATGTGGAATCACATTGAGACATGGCATTAAATGAGAGAAAAACAACCAACTCGTACATCAAGAATAACCTGGTTCCAAAATGTAACCTCCTACTTCAGGGAAGCAGATGGGTGGAGGGAGAGATTAAGGTGCCCAGATCAATCTGTCCTATGGGAGGTTTCGATAAATGTCATCTTCTCAATCTTCATCTAAAGTCTTTCTTCACAAGAACAATTTACCTTGGCAGTGTTTCTTTGTATTCTCCTATGCTTAGAACAAGTCAAGTAGGGCATGAGAACTTGATTTATTTATTCTTATGTAAGACTTCTTTGCGTCTGGTAGTACAGATAGAGGGAGAAAAATTACTGTAGGGTTTTCATTCAGGTTTTAGAAGTGTTGCTCAGGAAGTGTTTGATAATGCACCTTCTAAGTACAGTAGGAAACTCTGAGTAGTTTATTGAAATCTAAAGTGAGCACAGTAAGTTCGGCCTCATAGAAGATGTTTTGTATACAAGGCTCTGAAATCTGTGGAGAAGCCACCAGATTCAGTATGAACTGCTTGTGCAAAAGGTACACAAATGCAAAATCACCTCTCAGTCTGTTTCAGCTAAAATGGAACTTGTTAATCATCTCTTCAAGCTCACACTTGCCAGAAATGTTATTTGGCTTTTGAGCTATCAATACCTAGAAATGTCTTGCAGAATTTGCTTAATTAAAAGTCACATGTGTGTTTTGAAGGTACGTGTTCCTATTAATGTATTTATGGGAATCGACAAGCCTAAAGCACCCCTAAAGTCATTCCCCTTTGACCTATGGATCACACACGGATGCTTGTGCAGGGTGCTGCCAGCTGTGTATTGTGCAGGTCCTGCTGCTCTCGGTGCTCTGGGAAGCAGCGGGGTGTTCTGGAGCACTCCAGCTCTCCGTGGTCGCGTTGGAGTTGCAGGTTTGGAGAACCTGTCATCTCCATCTCCAGACCTTTGCTGACTCGTTTCCTCCCAGGCCCTGGGGTTTGGCATTGCCTAGCAGCACCTGCAACCAAACAGCTTTGTCACTGCTGACCTGGAAGAGCTGCATTGTTGAGGCTTGCCTAAATTGTCTTGAGCCATGTTTCCCAGCTGAAGTCGTGTGAACTGACTTTATTTCCAAGGACCTTGTATACTGATTCCTTTTGCTAACAGGCTTCACTATGTAAGCTTCTGCAGTATTTTCTGAAAGTAATTTAGTTGTATTTGTTTCATGGGAGAACTGTAATCACCTTAATCTGTTTGAAATTCACTTTATGCTCAACAGCCCCTTTGTAGGCTTGAAAAGGACATAAAGGTTTCGCTTCACAGGCTGCACTGGGACTGTTGGCAGTCTTATTTATAATTCTGTTACTATTCCATGTCTATCTGAGAAAGTATTACAGAATAACTGTGCAACACAGCTGGTGAGGGTTACCAGAATGTAACTTGCAAAGTGTTATATTTAGTGCAGTCTCTACAAATATTAATGCTTCTTAGACCAAAAAACAGATGCTGCTCCAAAGAAACATCTTCAGAACAGGCAGTGAACTGTCATAGACTGTGTTGTCTTTGATTGTTGTAGATATGTAGATGCTGCTGCTTGTGAACTTTTGAGTTCATTGCCTTTTCAGAATTTGGTTGGACTTCTTTTTTCTTATTTGTTTAGTGGAATCTAATCAGAAGACATCATTCCAGGAAATTCCTAAATTGAATGAAGATTTGCTGCAGAAGCAAAAGCAACTAGAACAAATTGAGACTGGAGAGCTAGGACTAAACAAAATTTGGATAAATATTACAGAGATCAATAAACAGGTGAGAGGAATCATTATCTGATTTTGAAAAAGTCCAGGTACTCGCTTCAAATGTACTTGTTTATATAAAATATAAACCTGCTAACAAACTTGAGCACTGTTTTCATCAAGTGTGGGGCTGAGCTGTTCTCTAAGGACTTCTGCAAACATGTGCTAAGCTTTACTTTTGAATTTAAAATGGGATTTTAGTCTCACTATTATTAACAAAACAAAAAAAAAAGTAGAACATCTGGTTGCACTGGGCCCCGATTACAAAGAGGAGAAATTAAGCAACTTGGGAGCAGGCTTAAGGCAGAGTTTAAAGGAACCTCTCAGCTTTACAGTACTTCCTGATGAGATGTTTGACATTTCAGCTCTGAGGAGAGTATCTGCAAACACTTTCCTTGAGTATGGAAAGAAGTTGCAAGAATCAGACTATGAAAGTTCACAATGCTGGAAATGAAATACTGATCCTTTGTGTATCTGAATTGTGCTAATGCATACTCAGAATCTTAAGTTGGAAGGAAGGGTGCTGCCAGCAGGTTGAGGGAGGGGGTTCTTCCCTTCTGCTCAGCCCTGCTGATGGTGGGGCTGGTGCTGGCCTCCCCAGTGCAGGAGAGATGCTGGACTCCTGGAGCGAGCCCAGCCAAGGCCGGGAAGGTGCTTAAGGGATCAGAGCATATGAGAGCGTTTTCATTTGAGAAAAGGCTGGGATTGTTTTGCCTAGAGAAGGCAAGACTTGATGGAGGATGGAGAAAGGAGATTTTATCAGTGTACATTAGTATCTGAAGGGAAAGCACGAAGAAGGTGGAGCCAGACTCTTTAGGCTGCCCCAATTTAAAGAGAGGAAGGACTGCCCAGTGTCAGAGGGTTGCACGGAGTGATCTGCAAAGGTCCCTTCCAACCTCAGCCGTGCTGTGAGCTGGTGTAAGTCTTAGCTGCGTTTGCTGGGATGGAACCAAGCCACCTAGCAAAGCTATTTCCTCAGATGGGCTGTTTGTTCATGCTTCAAGTTGAACATCCAGTAAGATTCTTCTTGAAGTCCTTGCCTTGGAGAGTAAAAGTTTGGAGCTGGGGACTGTCAGTAGTGTCAGGAGAGGGGGAGGGATATGAGAAAAAAGCGACAAAACTAACCTAAAAGAGGAAAACACAAAGCCAAATAAACCCTGCATGCTGTTGGGGCTTTGTCTTGAAATCTAAAGAGTATTTAGCTGCAAGAGTATTTAAGAGTATTTTAGGTATTTTCAGTACAGGGGTGATTAGGTGTTTAATGGAGCACACAAATATATTTGAAAACTTGATTGCAAGCTATTGTTTTCTTTTGTATGTGACAATGTGCTCTCCGCAGATATTTATGTGCTTAGTAGGACTTTCAATATGCTATTGTCTGCACCTGGATGTTAAAGTCACTTGGCACATGGTTCTTGCAGGCTCTCAAGTTTCTTCAAGCTCTGGTTACAGTCTGAGCCATCTTTTCTGAGGGACGAAACTTAGTTAGTGTTTTCTGTGAGTTTTGGGATGCACTGTTGGGAATTGAGTTCAGCCAATATTCACAGCTGTGGAACTAGAGATACTCCAAGCCAACTAGGCCAGGTTGGTCTATTGTAAAACAATTCCTCAGCTTGGGAAACAACTGTCGCATCCCCAAAGAAAGTGAGTTTTGTCTGTTCTGTTTCGGGGCTGTCAAATGTGAGAAGAAATACCTCTCCATTTATTTCAATTACTGATGGCTGCAAACTGATCTCAGTGATAGCTTTAGCAAGTAATGACCAACTTGTAGTTGCTTATAATTTAATTGGCAGCCTCTTGATTGGAATTGATAACCTGCCATCTGTGAAAAATAGCTGACACATGTTGAGCTCATCCATTTTGGGGAGTTTCTTGCTTTTCCACTTCTGTTGCAAAGAGTTTGAATGATCCATGCACTTTGTCTGCCCTTTACCCGGACAGAGAAGCTGCATGGTATTTGTTTGTTAAGCAGGTGTGATTGCCAAATGGATGATGTGTTTGTTTTAAAGATGTTGCACTCTTCAGATTTTCCTTGGGTAACAGCTTACACAATGGTGCTCCCTATTGCAGAAGCTCTTCCTTTTCCCCTTTGTTTTTTTATTGAGTTTTGAGGAAGACAAAAATAAACGTGCCCCAGTTGTAAGAGATGGAACTGATTGCTTACAGAGACAAAGGTGTTTAATGTATGCATATTTTTTTCTTGTATCTTTTGTTTCTGTGCTACCAATTAAGCCACTTTTGTTGGGAAGGTTGGAATCAGAATTCCTGGCTAATTCTAAATATTCCTCTTTGGTTTTAGGTATCACTATTGACCTCAACAGTAAATCATCTCAAAACCAGTATCAAGTCTGCTTCCGATTTGATTATTCTTCCTGTCACTGTAGAGAAACTCCAGAAGGCAAGTAATGCACGTGTGCCTCTGTAAATGCATCCTGTAGCACCAAGCTGCAGCTGGGCTGTTGGCAGCCTTGAGTTCCTGTGTGAAATATTTGTTTCTCGCTTAGTTTTGCTTTTCATATATTTTGTATAATCCTATGATAACTTATGGCAGATGGACAACTCAAAGCTCTTGGTTCTTCCTTTCTGGAGATGTGTGTGTTTCTGATTGTACAATGTTGTCACATCTTCATCTTGGAGGTGATCTTTCTAATTGATTTCCTTCAAAATTTCTCATCCTCCCAGAAAGTCGACCTGTAGTTTAGTAATTCCTAATGTGAATAGGTATTATGTTTAGATTTTGATATTTTCTTTGCTTATTTTGATATTTTGTTTGCTTATTTTAACAGAAATGGACACAGGTTGGTTTTTGGAAAGTGTTCTGACCTTGAGCAGTTTAGTCCCCTGTCTGACTCTGTGATTGTTATCTTGAGTAATGCTGAACTCTACATTGGGAGTAGTGTGCCTGTGATCTTGCTTGGCATTCTAGTATTCAGCACGTGCACAGTAAAGATAACTATAATGTGTCTAGGGAATACAGTGGCAATCAGAATATCAGCTTTGTGTGTCTCTCTATACTAACAGTTGTCAGGCATGTTCCTCTAAGCTTCAGAGCAGTATTAGCAGTACAAAGCAGTCTTAGGGCCAGTAAGTTTCAGCATGCAGTGATCTGTCAAGTAGGCTGTATTTCTTGTTAAGTTAAGTCCATCTTTAGTCGCATTTCACAGAAACTGAAGACCTTGAATACATTGTTAGAAAATTTACGTTATTTTCAGTCTCTGCTGTTGAGACTACACCACGGTGTGTGGTGTTTCCATTCAGTGATACTGTCCTGCATGTGCATTGGAAGGTTGATGTAATAAAAACTCATATGGAATCTTTCCAGTAAGTATAGGATGAGATATTGAGCATAGGAAAACTGTTCAGGGTTTCAACGCAGCAATTAAACTTGAAGTTTTGTGTTAACCAAAGTAATAAGTGTCAAAGACTCGAGCTTCTTTTTGACTTCTGGTGGTTGGTCCCTCAATGCCTCAGATCACAGGGGAATGTCCGAGGGTGGAGGTGGTAGTTATTGATAATCCCAGGGAGAATGTCTTGCTCAACTGCATCCTGCATCCAGCTGTCTTTGCAGTCCCCTACCTCTTTTGAAGAAAAGGCTGCTACTGTTGAAACTGGGCTTTCACAAGCCTTCCCTGCAGAGAAAATTCCTGAAAATATGGAGCTGGTATGAGAGCCCTGAAGTATTGCTGAGAGTGTTGGCCTGGCACAGACACCAGGGTCTCAAAATAGTGACAGCTGCTAAAGGCTTCCTGAGGGCACAGAGACTGTGTGCTGAACTAGTGCCCAGACTTACAGAAGATGGAGCTGGAGGAAGATGTGTAGGTGTCATTTAATATGTTCTGGGCAGGCAGAGAATCTCTGAGTGTTCTGAAACCCTATGGACATGAGAGGGTCACAGCAAGACTGGATTTTATGTGGGTTGTTTGCTCTAATGAGAATCCAGCATTAAAAAAAAAAGGGAGGGGGATGAGTGAGAAGCACAGGGGTGTGCTCTGTGTCTCAGTACATTAATTTATATGAACTTGTTCATGGTTGTCTTAGTTGACAGAATCCATCTATGCTGGGTGCTATGTGGCCATCTAATAAACTGCAGCATTTCAGAATAGTTTCTAAAGTAAAAGGCAGAAAGGAGGATGCAAATGGGTGAAGACAAGAAGATGCAGTAGCCCAGGGAAAGGAGGCAATTCATTATGGCTGTAGATGCCAATTTTGAGGGATAGAGGTGACTTTCCTGATTTTTCACAGTAGCTCTTTCATTTAAAAAAAAAAAGTCAATAGTTGCTTGAAATCCAGTCATCAACCTTTGGGAGAATAGTGGTGTGTTGGTTTTAGAGAATGCTAAGGCAGGATAAATGAATGTTGGCATCATATTTAATACAAATATTGCCTGTAGAGAGGGGACAAACTATCTTTGTGTCAGCATTTTTTATTAATGAATGTGTACAGTGCTTTGGGAATAGCAAACACACCGTTTTGGTTATCTAGTAAAAAGATGATGTGTGTTGATACACATGCATTCACTCACTCTGAAGATATAAAGGGTGTTTGTTCATTTTGGGGATCAGAGCTGTGACGGGTATAACGTGCAGTTTTTCATGCAAAGGACGCTCTGAATATTCCACCTCAATTGCCTGTTTCTGTGGCGATCCGTCTACAGCTTCATTAAAATATTGTTTTTAACTGATTGAAGCTTTGAGGTGGAGGAGCACTAAGGTTTTCTGTCTACTTCTTTCTTCCAGACTGTGGCAAACATAGGTAGCACATTAACCAGTGTTTCTCATGATGTTGAAAATATGCAGACAGCAATTGAAGAGTACAAGAAATCCATAGAAGCACTCCAGAATGATGTGGTAAGAAAATGTGCTTATTTAAGCCTCCATATTTAAGGCTTATCTATCTAATTAGAATGTGGCATCTGCTAAAAGGTACCAAGTATGTATTTGTCTTAAAGCCAAAAATCACTGACCCCTTGCAATTTTCAGGATGCAAATCTGTTGCTTCCCCCTGTGCAGATGTGGAGCTCTTTGTGGTGCAGGGTGCTGCTTATGGTAACTATCCACACTGCCTGAACAGTAGGGGATGGTGATGATGTTTAGGGATAGTTTGTGGAGCTTCTGGTAGAATTAAGGGTCTGAGCAAGGAAGAAATTAGTGACAGTCATGAACAGAAGCTACTGACTTCTACCACTTAGGGTAGAATTATTTAGAGGGAATAGAGTTAAGAAAAAAGATTTTTTTCAGTTAAGCCATTCTATGGGATTATTTAAAGTATATTTGCAGATAAAATTTGTGTTTATCAGCAATGTTATAAAGCTTGATTAAGTTGGTATGTCTGCAGTGAATGCTGCAAAGTGTAGATCTGACCGTATGTACAGTAGAAAAAGATACATATTATAGAACTTCATTAAAGGGGAAAAGCTAATTTGGGGGTTGTTTATTTAAAAAATGCTTTAGATGGTAGATATTTGAAGGAGAAAAATCACTCTTCACTGTATTCTCTTTAGTTAAAATATTGCCTGCATTGCAAATATGAGCTCAGTAGCTGTAGCAACACACCCTTAGGTATGACCTGCCTGATCTTAAAAGCTTAGTGTTTTGTTACAGATATTTGGCACATAACTTTCTGCTTCTTTCATTAGAAGGAATTAAAGCAGATGCCTTCGCTTCCTTCCATCGGTACACCAAGCACTCAGATAAATCAGACAGAAAACTGCAAACAGGTATTTTTCCTCCTTGTATAAGGAATATTGGTACAAGTACTGCTGATGTCAAAGCTTTGTGTTTTGATAAATTACAGTGTCCAAAAAAGTAGTTTTGTCAAGACCAAGTACCAGTAACATTCTTCAAAACCGAGTGCAAGATTATTGTAGTTTGTTCCTCCGTATGTCAGTATGACAGCATCCTAGTGTGGAATTCCTTTTTGTGTGCTTTAACTGGGTGAGGAGGACGGCAGTGCCTATCAAACAGGTCATAGATGTATTTTACTCATGTAAATGGCAGTGTTATAAATGGCTTCATGTCCAATAGGGTTTATGGTAGGTATTTGCTGATCTAAGTAAATCTGGGAGTGGCATGTGTTGAGTCACCCTCAGTGTAAGAAGGCACATAAAGCAGGACTTGAGGAAAAGAAAAAGACCGAGAGTGGTTAGCTGGAATGCCTTGGAATGAAGTATGGTGCATTGATAATATGTTTAATATAATCATTATTTTTCCTCAAAAGTGAATCTCTTACCATAAACGCTGCACGTGCTTCTTTGGGAAACAGAGTAATCTGTACAGTTACTAACAAAGCTTGACCTGGAAAAACAGATGAATGGGCTTTGTGTGTTGTCTGTTGGCACAGTTGAATTGACCACAGTAGCAGCAAAGAGGTTAGCCCTGAGGAAAATTTCAGCTTCAGACTTTGAAAGCTAAAGTCTGCCTGATTTAACTGGGTCAGTCATTATCTTGTTAACAGCAAGAATGTTGCAGCAGTTGAGTAAACTCACGTGTCCTGGTTTTATATTTCAGGAAAGCCAGTCCCTGCATGCAGCTTTGGAGGAACTAAACAATACTGTAGTGACGTACCAAAAGTTGAATGATATAAAGCTTCTAAATGTGGATTCTACCATTGGTAATCTAAGCCAGAGGGTTACGCTGTTGGAAAGCTCTCTGGCTGCTGTGAATAAGCTGGACAAAAGAGGCAACTTGTTTAGCAGTGTGGTAAGTATTTGCTGTCTATGGGTATCTACTCAAGCAAGTAATCTGAATATTTCTCATATGATAAATATGTAGCTTTGCAAAGCCTAACTTAAAAAAAAATCTCAGTGAAACTTGAGAGGGTTAGTCTTTTGTTTTAAAAGGCTGGAAGCTGCTTTATTGGTTTAAAAACAAGTAACAACATTAGGAAACTCCCTGAAAGTCATTTTGTCCCTGAAGTTAACGGAAAAATGTGCAAAACACTGCAAAGTTTAAGACTTAGGCAACTGCTTAATGGGAGAGGATTCACACACCTGTTGAACTATGCTGAGGAAAGGCATTTTGACACAGAGTCTGTTAAACTCAGTGAGAAGATAGATGGGCCTCTGGATTATTCAGCAGTCAGTACTTAAATGCTCAAAAAGGATTTAAATATGTGTTTGGATCCTTCCAGTGCTTTCTGTATGGGATTAGTCTCTGAACATGCATTTTGTATGTCTAACAAGAAAAATGTTGATGTTGCTGTGATAAACTATATAGCCAAGTCTTTTACTGTATTTTTTTCTAGTTTGCATTTGTTCTGTTTTGTTTCTACATCATGCCTGCTCATATTGAAGGAAAAAACTTCGCAGCAAGCAAGTGAATAAACTCTGCTGTCCTTTTTTGCCTGCAGGAGAATGATGCAACTACCTCTCTAAATGTGGAGAATGAAGATCAACTCAATGGAACTCATTCAGATAAAGAATTGAAGGTAAGGGGAAAATCTCCTGGATTAGTAGACCCTGCCATTGTCTTTATAATTGTTTTAAATGGGATTTAATTGGGGAGCAAATTGTAAACAGGGGAAGCCAGTTTTTAAAGTACAAAGGGCAATTTGTCCGCTCTTTTGTGAGCAGGAAGTGATTTACAGTGGAAGACAAGTTGAGAGATTAAAGGCTTGTTATTGTGAGCCTATGGAATATTGATCCCATACTTGTTTGTGCAAGGTAACATAGCAGAACACTGTAATATCCTTCCAAACAGCTGAAGGAGCCTTAAGACCATGGCCTGATGGAATGGGAGACTTTGGCAACCAACTCATCTTGAATTCCCATTGCTGTGCGCTTGGGCTTGCCCAGCTGCTGTGGAGTCACACTGAAAATGGTGCTTAGGAGTTTATTCATATTAAAAAATCACTTTTTGGGGAAGGTTATGCTCATCCTTTATGTCATGCAGGACAAAGGAAAGCATGAAAGGGTGAGGGCAAGGAACTGAATGAGACAGTGCTGCCCAAGTGTGCCAGCCCTTCTTTGTCCTCTAGACTTGCAGCCAGGAGCTAGTGGCTAGAATTTGACTTAGAGAAACTTTGTACAGGTGGAGCTGAGGAACCAGTGAAGGCCTTCTCTCAGTAATGATATAATGACTTGCTGTGAGCAAGTTTAATACACTAACTGAATGGCAAAGTCTTGGGCTGGGAATAAGAAGTGGTGGTAGTAGTGAAGTTGGCTGTGGTGTTCTGGAAAGATGGCAGGTGAGTGAACTGGTTGCACTATCAATTCTAGGGTTAGATTAACGTGACCATGTAAATAAGCCAAGTTCAGAGAGCTGTGGGAGTTCTTGGCTCAAACTATAGTTTGGAACCCACTCAGAGAATCAGCAAAAGATCAGTCTGGATAGAGAATATATAGTAGGTTTACTTTGGGAATGTGGTAGCTCCTACATCAATGTATTTAGTTTTGCAGGCAAACATTCGTAACAACTATGTAATTCAGTTAATATTTTGAAAGCTCATTCCATTTACTTTAATGTTGATGGATTTTTTTAGGATTTTTCAGAATTCTAATAAAATTTCACAATCTCATGTATATGCAAAATACAGTAAATCTTTAGAATTTGCTGAACCTTTTCAGGTTGAGGTTCTGATTCTGCTTTCTTACAGACATGTGAATTTGTTCTTTCTGTAGTGTGCTTGTGAGTTTTTTGTTGTGTTTTTTTTCTTTTTGATCCTGTTAGTTATTTAATACTTGATCAGCCTGAAAATTAGAAAGGCATCAAAAAGTACAGACATTCCTAAAATGAATTCTTTTTGATTTATATGAAGGATTCTTAAGAAAAATATTCTCTGCATATACAGGAAACAAGAATTAGAGATTCTCAGGTATTAAAACTAAAAGAGGAGCTTCAGATGATCAGTGCTCTCTCAAGCAAGTCAGAAAATGACAGATCGGTTGAGGCATCAAGGAATGGTAAGAACCAAATGTAATCGTAATCCCTAAAGCTGAGGTTTATTATGAAAGTCAAAGAATATGTAGTGAAGGTAAATAATTCAAAATGTTTTCTCAAGAATTTGCCGAGGATTCATTCATTTAAAGTGGTAGGAATGTAGTGCCTCTAAAACTGAGAACTAAGTCGTTTGAAGATGGCTTTATGTGTGCATAGTAGGATTCACATGATAAAGACTGGATAACATACTGCAGTATTCCTAAACATTTTCACACCGTTCTTACCCCATGTAGTGTTGTGTCTGTAATGCAAAGCTTCTTAATGTTACTCGCTTTTTGTCTCTGTTACTCTAATTCCATGGAACTAGTAAGACTAATAGAAAGTGTTTTGCAGCAGTTGGAAGTAGTACGAGTGCTACAGCAAAGCCCACAGATCTTCCAAAGCTGATTTTGAGGTCAGCAGATGACAACACAGAGAATGCACAGCTGAGACATCTGTCCTTACCAGGAGTATCAAGCATACAAGGTTTGTCCTTTCTAGGCCGACCTTTTCTTTCCTTAGTAGTTTGGGTAAAAGCTTAGGAGGAGGTAAGTGCATGGGGAGCTATGGTAATGTGTCAGTACAGATTTTTTTGAGAAGGATAGCCTTGTGAAGGAGGAGGGGTGGAAATGGACCCTGGCCTGTAAAATAAATTAGAATTTAAAGATGAGTGTGCACTAAGGGGAATTTTAGTGTTCCTACTACAGAACTATTGTGCCAAGCGTAAAAGCAGTGATTGGAGGCACAATTAAGAGTTGAATCAGTGCTGAAGGAAAATGAAGTAGGTGTGGGTGTGCGGTAGCTTCTTTTTAGAGGGAACTGCCTGGAATGAATGGCTTCTGGATCTTGCTGTTCAGCCTTTTCAGCTACTAAAAGGGCAATGCTTTGCACCAGGAAATGAATAGACACTTTCCCCTTTACATGATCTGCTCTGTTGGTATAGCAACAGTCACTTAGAGCTTGCTTTTGTGGAAGACAACTGCATCTTTATGCAGTTAGTGGTTATAGAGTGGGCTCTTAGTTGTAGGCTTGAAACAGGGATTGTTTTTCCAGAATCGCTGTAATATAATACAAAAATCTTTGTGCTTTTTCTCCTGAACTTTTACTTGCAGCTTGAGACAACATAGAAGGAAAGCTACGTACTTGGGGATGCTTTATATAACTCAACACATAAAGCAGTAAAACTGAGAGCAGCATACAGGATATTCTTGAGTGGTTCAAAATTACTTTTAAGTTATTATTTTCTTTGCAGATCTTCAGAATTTGTTTGAAAAGGCTGATGATGCTGATGGAAAACTATCCTATGAAGATCTTCAAAAGCTGCTTGGTTTTACAGTCCAAGATTTGCAGAGCTTTAAGGAATTTGATACAGATGGAGATGAGAAATACTCATTACAAGAACTGAGATTAGCTTTAGGTGTATAGAGTATATATTTAGAAATGTAATACTGATGGATGCTACTGTAGCTAAAGGAAGCTAAAGGATATGAAAACATTGTTGCACTTTCCTTTTTTTTTTTTTTTTTTGGAGCTAAATTACAGTACACATTGCCACTCCTTCATTTGTGTTTGTTAAAAAAGAAATTTACTAATTTGAAGCAGGTAGGATATAATATTGGGCTTGTGTCAAAATCCAGAAACATCCCAAATTTACTAGAAACATTTTCCTGTCGCTTTTCCTTTCCAAAGGAGCTCTTGCTTTTTATTTAAAATATGTACATACAAAAATAAACCCATGGTTTTATATTTCACTGAAATTTGCCTTAAATTAGAGAGCTGCACTTTATGTAGAGCAGAAAGAAATCTGTCTTGTAAAGATGGGCTTTTTCTGCTTGTAAATATTTGAAATAGAGTAAATTATGCATATTTAAGGAGAAGTTTCTTTTGGGACGTGTTGCTAGTAAACATGTTTATTAAATAGACTGAACCTAAACTGGGTTGTTGAGAGCTTCAACTAACGTTTTAATTTTCAGTACGTCCATGAAAGAGTTTGGACTCAGGTGGAGGAAGGTGGGGCTGGTAAATAATGCCCACCTATAGCAGAAATTATTTTTAGAGAGAAGGGGTGACAGTTTTTGTATCATGAGTTTATGGGAGCAATTACCTACCCAGCATGTGGGTTTTCCCTTCAGCTGTTCTTTTAGCTTTTATCTTTGCTGTATTGCATTCAGATTGCCTTTTTGTGGTTGTTTTCTGAGATGGAGATATCCATGAAAAAAACAACTATTGGAGAACTTTAACAAATATTTGAGAGAGAAAAATTTGCAGAGTGGCTTGCTGAATGTCACCCAAATTGTTCTTGTCTCTGCTGTGCAGGGGTAGGATCAGGATTGCTCTTGGTTTGCTTGCTGGTCCCTGGAGATCTTTCTACTGGGATGCTGCTGCTTTCTTCCACTTGTTGCTTTTTGTGTCACTCTGAGTAAAGCTCCTTGTCCTTTTGTGAGCAGCTGGGGAAGCTCTGCAGAGAACTTCGTGCTGTTTCCTGCAATAATGTGAACATGATTGCTTGATATCTACACCAGGGTGTTCTTGTGGACAAGAGGATATAAAGGGCAGGATAGAGTGCAGTCACGCAAGCATTTGCTACTGATAAGTGCTTTGTTAGTGAGGTTTCATTAGTATCGTTACATTCATGGCCTGTTAACTGTATCTGCAGAGGAGCTTGAGTGTGTTATTACTAGTGGATCTAAATGCAGAGCATTTTATAACCCAGGGATTCCATCTGAAACATAGAAAATGACATTTGCAGAAGAGATTCTCCCACAGGGCCACATCAGGGACAAATTGTCTGACTTTTTCCACAAATATCACTGATTGTATTGTGAATCTCGCTTAATTGGCGAACAGAAAGTGTTCAACTCACTGAATTATCAGTATGTATGGCAGTCTGTTCATAGGTGTTGAATTTTATGTAACTTCAGACTGGATGTTTGTAGCTTTATTGAATAATCATATACTGAAAGTATAAATCAGTGACAGATATTACAAAATGAACCTTTTTTTTTCCCATTTCCTAGGCTTCTCTCACTGTTGCTCTTCTACCCTCTTTGGGTAATGCAGACATTATCCAGTAAGGAGATGCTTTGTAATATTTTAAAACACAGTATTTTAACAACAGCAAAAAGGACAGATGAGCAACCTTGGCTTTAAAAGGACAAGAAGCAAACATGTGCTTCTTGCCATTTTTCCACACACTTTTATACACTTCTGTGTGATTCTTTAACCAAATAATAAAACTAGCAATAAAATATAACCATTATATTATTTGTACATACTGTATCATAGCCATATTTCAGAGTTTGCAAAGTATTTTTGAAAGTTTGATTTGTATGAAATTTAACATATCTTAAAATTTAAAGAATTCTTGTATTGCCAATGTGAATCTAACAGTGTGTCCTGTTCTGTTGCAGTCTGCTTTACTTTGGCAAGGCTCTTCAACAGCAGTAGTGGAGCTACCAGCTGAGCTCATTTGCGCTGCTCCCGACACTGCTTTGCGCCCTTGTGTGGTCAGGGAACCCGGCCGGTTTGTGGTGGGACACTAGGACACTGCTGTCCTGCTTCATTTGCATGGCAAGTGAGTCGTGGTGTGTAAGTCACTGCAGCTTGTCACTGCAGAGGTAGGATGGACTCATGCTATGAATTTAACAAAATGAGATCGTGTTAAGTACAGCAGTAGCTTTTGTTTGACCTAGACTTTCTGGTAGCACTTTGCAGCCTTCTAATGTCACTCCCCAACCAGCTCCTTTGCTTGTGCAAGCTGCTCTGCTGTGTTTCCTGGCACCTTCTCCCATACTTTCTTTCCAAAGAAAGTTTTTCTTTTGCCATTTGTTTTTATCCAGCACTGCAGAGGTACCAAAGTTGCAGATGGACTAAATACCTGTGCAGATCAGCTCTGTGCAGCAGGAAGGTGCTGGTGCTCACAATGGGAGCCCGAGGGCTGTGTCATGGGAGGGGAAGCAGGAGAGGCCTCCTGGTCTCCTCCCTGTGCCTCCCTCACCTGCAGATGGGCTCTTGAGCTCGCAAATGGACTGAACCCAAGGGTTTCTGAGCCCCCGCTTAATGCAACACTTAATAGTGGCCTGTGGCCCTTCTGGTGGGGGACAGTCTATGAGCTCCTGAGCGAGGAGAAGGTGCCAAGTCTGAACTGGGAGAAATTGGGGGCAGTGAAAGGAGTGGTGGGGTAAGTTGTGATGTTGGGAGGTGACATGGGAAGCGGCACCCTAGCAGGTGGCCCCAGAGGCTTGCAGCCTTCCAGCAGCGCCGTGCCTGCTCCTGGGGGCACTTCTTGCTGCTGCCCCTTCCCTGTGGTGCGGAAGCGCTGGCACGAGGGGGCGGCTGCGAGGGGAGACCCCCAGGAGCCGCTCTGTCGTGGGCACAGGGAGAAGCGCCTGCCCGGGGCCGCAGTTAGCTGCAGTTCTTGGTTTCGTTTGTCCTACACTCGGCCTCATTTCCTTCACGCTGTCTATCAGTCTGGGCTTTCTTTTCTCATTTTCCAATGGCTCCCTTGTCTGGAGAGTGCCCCGTGCTTGGTTTTAACCTCCCTGCGCAAAGCTCCTCCAACCGAAGCCGTGTCCGCCTGGGAAACAGAGCGGCCCCGGGCGCTGCTGTAACAGAAGCTGGATTGATTTTATTTTTTTAGCAACTGCACTCCTCACTTTATCATGTAACGCGACTTTAATTTATCGAAATAAAACCTCGTTTTTAGTGATGGGCTTGCGTTTTCCTGTGAGGAGGAGGGAAGGCGGCCTAGGGGCGGGGAGGAGGCGCGGCGGCGGCAGGAAGGGGCCGGGCGGGCGCGCGCCATGGCGGCCGCGCTGCAGCAGACGTGGGGCCTGTGGCGGGGCCCGGCGCTGCGGAGCCGCGCTGCCCTCCGGCCGCTGGGGCTGCTGGCGCCGCCGAGCCGCGAGATGGCGGGGCCGGGGCCGGGCGAGGCGGCGCTGGAGGGGAACCCCTTCTACGGCAAGTACCGCCGCAAGATCCAGGAGCTGCGCAGGTGCGCGGGAGGCCGCGGGCCGCGCGCGGGGGCGGCCGTGCCGCCGGGGAGCTGGGCGGGGGGGTTGTGGAAAGGAAGGTCGTGACTTACTGTCACCTCCTGCCTTCATCCGTAAGATAACGGCAGCTCAAACCGAGCGCTCCATGGATTTCATTCCGTAGGAGCCGCGGCAGTGTCTGTGCTGGGTGTAGAAGGAGTAGAGAATTGGAGCCCAAGCTGCGGGAGGTGTTGGTAAAGGGCAGCTGGTGTTAATCTGTCGTTAACAGCCTCTTTCCTGGTTCAGATCCAGCCCAGAGGTGTTTGAATCCCGCCTGGAGAAAAGAAATGAAGTGAAAAAGCAGCCAGTGGGGTATTCCAAGCAAGCGGAATTTGTCAGGTGTATGGAGGAAAAGGCAAGGCCCATATTCCATGCAATTCACACATATTGAAGTTATAGTGAAGTTACAGTTTTGTCATTTATGTTATATCTACCTCACACTGTGAATATACAGCATTCTGCCAGGTAACAACCCATGTTTCACTCTCTGGTGCCTAAAAACATCATTTTGTATTCAATATATTATTTTACAAATTTTTAGGTTGCTCTTCTATTCTCTTTGGGTAATGCAGACATTACCCAGTAAGGAGATGCTTTGTGATATGCTTGAGCATGAAGTAGTTTTAACCTATGTAACAGTTTAACGTATTCCTCATTATTTGGCCAGATGCAGTGATATGGTCTTGCTTTTATCCCGTAGTAAATGAAAAAAATGTATAGCACTAGGTCCAGAATGCTCAATGACCTTATAATCCATAATTCTCATGAACTTACTCTTCTTATTTGCTATCATTAATTTATTTTAACAAAGCAAATTTCAAGTATTTTTATTTCAAAGATGAGCTCATATTTCAAAAATGTTATTGAGGCACATGCTGTGCATGGCTGGATAGGTGGTTAAAATGTGGTATTAAAGTATTATGTTTAATTCTAGGCAGACACCTTGGGTACAAAGACATCGAAGGGACAATTCACAAAAGATAAGGTAAGGCAGATAAACCTGAGTTTTAGGAAGGAACATACTGTCAAAACAAGCATGCATGTTAACTTGGATTGTTACCATCAATGGTTTAACCAAGAGTTTCTTGAAACAGAAGAATTAATATTTGTTATGCTGTCCTTCAGTGTAATGTTTTACATAGTGTTGGAGTCATGTTCAAACCTGAAAACTTAGGACGCTCCAAGCTTTTCTTATCTGGTCCTTTGTCTTTGAAATTCTGGAACTTCCAACTGTTTGCAATATCTGTATTGAATGCCCATAGTGATAAATTAAGAAAGGTTGAGCTGATTTTACTTCATATAGACTACTTTCCAAAGTTCAGCCAGCAGAGGGACAGGAGAGTGGTTTTATTTTCAGTAAGATTTTTGTTTTTCATCAGACTTTCTGTGTAAAGCTGCCAACACAGCCTATGTCTGAAATGGCTGAAGGAGAAAGGCTGCAGTTCATCTTGCAGCTGCTGTTAGAGAACTGCACTGTTGGAGCAAGGTGTATTATGTATCCTGACAGAATTTCCTGTATCCTTTAGTGCATGAATCCACTCTTCAGTGGGGTAGTATTTGTGATTTACCAATTTATTTGGCAATTAGGAGTATTCTCATGTAGTGTGAATTAATGTGAAACGTTCCCATGTTTTGTTTTTGCTGCCTGTAATCACACCCATTCATTTTGTGTTCTCACATGAAGCAGAAAACATGTCCTTATGCCAGATTTCTTACGCCTTGTCTTGCAGACACTCGATTCGATTCTTCATGTTGAGATGGTGAAAGAAAAATCAGCAGAGGAAATAAAACAGGTAATGCATTTAAATGGAATGAAGCTTGTTCTGCATCTGTACTTAGTAGTAATCTGTATGTCGTGATCAAAAGCAGTGTAACTGAAAAATGGAACATGGATATGGCTGTGTATCTTTAAGAAACACATTCGTATGCATGCCAGTTTGAAGGTTTGCAGGCAGGTAAAGAGATCCTGGCAGTGGCAGGGATCTTGCTGGGACCAGCATGTCCACAGGAGCCTCCTCTCAGGACTTCTGGACCAGAAACCTAACTGCTTTCTTGCTAATGTTACAGAACCAATTTTCTGCTCTGCAGAGGATGGTGTCAGTTCACTGACTTACAGCATGAAGCTATAACTTAAAACTAGCAAGAATTTGATAACTCCTAAGTTTCCTTCCAACTCCTCTGTTTCTGTTGTATTTTTACTGATAATGCTCATTAGTTATATAGGACTGAAAAAGGTCTTGGACCCTGGGTTTTTACTTGTCCATTTATTAAGGACTTTGTGGAACCTTTATGTAGATACCAACAACTCCTATGGGAGGAAAAAGATTATGTGAACACGCTCGTTATACAAATGCCCATCTTCTGTTGAAAAAGTTCTTAATGTTCTTTGTATATATTTAAAAAAACAAAACAACCAGCAACCACTCCAAAGGTCATTAGCATGATGTAAAAAACGCCAGAGTGCTTCTCATAACTAATAAATCTTGAGCTCACTGCCTGTTTCTGTTAGCTGGTTGAAAACTGGCATGTGGTGCGAGTACTAGGGAGAGTCTGGTGCGTTAGCAGGAAAGTCAGTCAGGCTTGATCAAAAATAGATGAAAAATGAACTGTTGAAGTGCTTACAAAGACTGGTTCACAAGTGGAATTCTTTTGAAAGCATGTAATGTTATTTCTGGATGTGAGTTTTTAATTTCTGAGTTTTAGTTTTGATTTCCTTTCTTTCCAACAGATTTGGAATGAGTATTTTTCTGCAAAAGACACAGTTTATGCTGTTATTCCTGTAAGTAATTCTGTTTTACTTAATGCACTCTAGAGGTCAGTGTGCAGAAACTCTCTGGCTCTGATTCTGTTTCTTTCAAAGAAAGAAAACGAGGTTCCACTGAAAGAAAATGAGGTTCCAAGAGCTAACTTTCTTTTCCAGGTTGAATGATGTACTCATTCATATAAAGATTTTTGTTTTTATAAATCTTATCCCCCAACACACTTTTTTTTTTTTCTCCCCTCACTTGCATCATTTGGTCTAAATAAATCTACTATTACTTTCTGCCCACCGGCCCTGCATTTCAGGCTTTTTTTTTTTTTTTTTTTTTTTTTGAACATCCAAGACTCTTTGAAGGGCTCTGCTATCTTTTGAGGAAACATTCATATTTCCATATCGTTTCTTTTCAGAGTTGCTTGTTTTTGACCTTTTTGACCTTTATTTTTAACCTTTGCTCTGCTGCAAAGGTTGGTGCCCTAGACCTTTATTATTAGCAGTGTTAGAACACTTGGTTAACAGTTCATGAGTTATTTTATTTAAAATTATTGATATCATTATCTTTCATTGAGAATGTGTGATGCTTTCTATGATAAGATCACATTTATTGATAACTTTAAAAAATGATAATTGTTGTAAATAGGTATGAGGCTGAAGGGCTTTTCTTTTTTTTGATTTTTTTTTTTCATTTTTATTTATTATAAATGGCTGCTAACTCTTAGGACTTTTTTTTTCCTGATTGACAACCTTTTCAAGGATGACATACAGATTTCTACAGAATTCAGTTGCTATTTGTACATTAGACTCCAGTTAAGATGGTTTAGGTCTTACATTAGTGGGCCTGGCACTGTTTTTTGCTGCAGTGTTTTTCATAGCAGCTTTGGAGACTTCTAAGATTTTAATGCAAACCAGATCTTGAGTAAGATGGGAATCAGTTCATGGTGTAATCTAGGGAAGGAATTATCTGTTTTCTGCCAGAAGATTTTTTTATTGGCTGGAAGATTGGGCTAGCCCAGTTCTCTGGTGCTCAGAGCACACATGGAGGAATTCCGTGTTGATGAATAGCATCTGTTTTCTTCCCTGAGCACCTTCTGCCAGGAATTAATACGTGGTGCTGGGAAGGGAAGAGCAGGCAAGAGATTTGGGGGAGCACAGAGGTCGTATGAATGAGACGGCCAGTTTTCAGCAGTGTTACCAAGTTAGGTTTGTGGTTTTAATATAAACCTAACCATCAAATAGAGAGTTCAGATAAGTACTGGAACTGCACTGTAATTCTGAAATCCAGATGATTTTCTGGTGTAAAATGCATAAACTGGGGCCAGGCATATGTTATCTTGCTCAGCTGTAGACACCATGTGCTGCTTTACACAAGATACAAGATACAAACAAGATAGAAGCCTAAAATGTGGGCTTCCCACCCTCCAAGGAGTCAAAGCTTTGGGTTCCTGGGGTTTACTGCTGCCTCTGTAAGGACAGCCTTGTTGAAATGGGTAACAGTGACGTCTGGGTAACGAAAGCTAAATATATTTTTCCATGTACTCGTTGTTAACTGTTTCCACAGTGAGAGCTTTAGATAGATACAGGCTGTACCCTCCTGCGGTTAACAAGATGATTCTGAATGATAACTGTGCGTGCACTTCAGTGTTACGGAAAGTTAATTTCTTTCTTTTCCTCAAAGGCAGAGAAATTTGATTTGTTATGGCAGCGAGCCCAGAAATGTCCCTCTGTAAGTATGATGGAAACTTACAAAGTATGTATGTGTAACTGCCTTAGATTTCTCATGTCTAAAGCCTAATTCATAAACTTTTGACCTTGAACTGTTCTGACTTATGTGTTGGTTTGATTAATACAAGCCAGGTGTTCAAATATTATGTTAGTGTTCAGATAAAAGCAGTGCTATTTGTAGCTATCAAGTGGTTCAATTTTGTCATAAGATGCTTAGGAATCAGAAACCAGAGAACAGGGAATGGATTTAGCTGCACACCCCTGGTTTTTAGAATTAATGTCTTGTGGTTCAAGCTCTTGCATGCAGTGTTGTGAAGAGCCAAACCTGGAAGGTCAAATTCATTGATGCTCTGGAGTATTTTTCCCTACTACATAAAGCATCCTTGCTGTGATCAGCCAGGGATCAAATCTAGCTTGATCACAGCCAGTTTGCTTTGCTTTTGTTTTGTTTTCTGACTGAATGTGGCCTTATGTGTCCTGCACACAGAGCCCGTGTCCGTGACAGGCTTTGGTCAGGGTTGCTGAAGGGCAGCCCAGAGGAGCTGTTGCTTTGCTATAGCTGAAGCGTCACCATTGCCTCTCTGCACCTGATAGGACACCCTGGGGGCTGGAATAAGCACAGATTTAAAATAAACCCTGGACTGCACCCAAATCACAGCCCTGTCACACTGGAGGTCTACAAAGGAACTTAGTCTGGCACCTCCCGTCCCCCTAAAGCTGCTCATGAGCGGGGTGTTATAAGTGTGCTGAGAAAGTGTGTGCTCCTGTTTCATAGTTAACATGAGTAGTAACTATCTCTTTTCCTTTCACATATTTTAGTGCCAGGGAAGAAAGGCAGAAGTATCTAAAAAGGAAAAAGCTAAGAAATTGGTAGGTTTGGGGTTCTGTCCACAGGACAGGCTGAAACTTGGAGCCTATAAACCTCCACTTCTTGATTATAAATGAGCATTGCTCTGCATTCCTCCCCAGACTGTCCACCTGAGGTTAGCAGATATCGATAAACTAGTAGGAGACCTTTGGCTGGAAGTCAGGGCGGGCAGGCAGCCTGCAGGGTAAATAATGCAGCCCTGTCTCTGAGGGACTGAGAGCTGTGAGGAAAAGGTCATGTGTCACATACTGCAAAATCCAGGAGTGCAGGTTGGATTAAGGAGTGTTGTGATTCAGCAGTTGTGACGTGTGAGGAAGGGGAGATTTGGGTGTAGTTGAACCCTTTATTACAAACACCAAGTAAATACTCTGAGGGTTGTCTTATGGGTTTGACAGCACAAGAAAGCAGAAAATGGTGAGAGTATTATTGTATCGCTTAATGTATTATTTCAGAAATGAATGCATTCCCAAGCTGTAGGATCATTATTTCTCATGTAGGTTGGAGGTATTGTGTAGGCTGCAATTAGAAGATTCCTATGTGGATAAGCATTACTGTTGCTTGGAAGAAAATAAACTGCAAAGGAGCAGAACAGAGCAGCTAACAAGATGAAGAGCATCTCTCTGCACTTTCCTGCCACATGCTGCTGGATTAGTATTGTTTCCTGATGAAAATAAAGTGTCTTTACAGTAATGTGTGCATTGAAGCAAGGGCTTAGTGCAAATTGCACTGTGTTAAGACAGAAATTAAATGCTTCATTGCTTTATAAAAGCAAAGTATAGCTAGACTTAGTTGTCTTGAAGAGGAATCCTTTTGTACTTACGAGTGGGAAAGTTTACCAGATTGATGGCCTGATCCTGCATATTTCACTTGACAAGCTCAGTTATGCCTGGCATCTTAAAGTACTTGGTACTTGGGAAATTATTTCTAGTTTTAAGTGCTTTGCTGTACAGTGCAGTAGCTTTCAGTTTGGTGTCTTGGTTGTTTTGGTGTCTGCTCAGGTATTGTCCATTCTCTTGGTATGGGAACATGGTGCATGAGCAAGTCCCTAGCCATATGGGAGCCAAATAAACTAAATCTCCCTAGAGAAAATGCTTGTTGCCTGTTCTGAAATGGTGAAGTAACTGGCAAACGTGAAAGCTTTGAGTGCTCCTCATCTTATATTTGACAATTTTTGCTGTTGATTTTGTAAAAATGAGCTGATAGATTAAGAGTCTGAATGTTCTCTGCAGTGCTTTCCTTTTTATTTTTTGATTAAAAAATATGCTCCAATGTTAATGACTTGCTAATGAACTAATACTAATAGAGTAATGCTGTCTTTATTTTCAGTTTCTGTATGCTTTGCCAAGAAAGGAAGGCTATGAATTCTTTGTGGGGCAGTGGTCAGGAACAGAATTGCACTTCACCTCACTTATAAACTTTCAGGTGAGTGTTCAAAATGAAAAGTTTAAAACTAGCTTCTGCTCTGGAAATAGATAATATCAGAATGATATATTTGCTAAATGGATAGATCATGTAGCTTAACTTGAAAAGAATGATCAGTGTACCATTAATTACGGGTACTAAATAACTTTATGGGTACTAAGTTGTCCTTTAAAGGAGAATGATGTAAAGCAAGGGTCAGATTTCTTGGAACTATTTGCACAAACTACCTAGAAAAGCAGAAGATGCTGTGAGATCAGATGCCTTTCTGGAAAGTGCAAATTATCCAAATGCAAATTGGTCTTCTCCAATCTACTCCAGGATTCTAACTCCACCAACCACGCTTTACTATAAGTGGTCACAATAATGGACTCTTGTTTAAAACTGACCCTTGGCCTCTGGAAAACAGCTGTGTGCATAGCAAACAGTACTCAAAAGTTTTTTAACCAAGTCTTAAAATATGCAAGAAAGCTAAATTTCTCTGTGGGACACAAACAGGTTTCTTTTTCTCCTTCAGACCCAAGGTGAAAATGCTCCTAGCCACTTGGTCTTGTACCATTATCCTGAGCTGCAGAAGGAAAAAGGAATAATACTAATGACAGCAGAAATGGACTCCAAGTTCTTGGTAAGAGATACCTAGTTGTTTTCTTCCTTCATTTTAGGCTGCAACTTCTCCTATAGTTTCAAATTAAGAACAAAAAATCAAAAATTGAAGTGTAAAGTTTCCAAAGAGCAATTAAAATTAAAGATTCTTCCTCAAAGATTTTCTTCACTAGATTTCTTTACCCAAATCCATTTAATAAACTAAGGAGAGGAAGAAAAAAATCAACAGTCTTTGACTGGTGCATGCAGTTTTTATGTATTTTTTCTTACACTGGCTATTATGATTTATTGTTTTTCTCTATTACTGAAACTTTAGAAATGGCTCTTTTTCTCATTAATGGAAGAAAATTACGTGAAGAAGTTGTTGCTACCTTGCTGCTGCCAACAAGTTAAAAGAACATTCTGGAGCTTAGTGCTGTAGGCTGCTGCTCAAATCGAGATCTCCAGATCTTTAATTCTGTGTTAAGTTTCCTTGTGCTTCTACCCTTTTCCCTGTGATTTTGCTGCTCTTTGCATAGGTCTGATAGAATAGCGTTGGGACTAATAGCAGTCGGGATTATTGCTGGTGGAACAAGATAATTAAAGCCTCCCAGCTCTAATTGACCTGCTTAAATTAGTTCTGCAGCTGTGTGCAACGCGTTTGGCCTGTTGCAGCTCAGGGCAGACAGTCATTTTGGCAACATAACTTAGGTCAACCTAAGTTTCCCTAATAGGAAGGGGAAGTTGGGACTTCTTTCCAGTGCCTTACAGTGAGTAGGGACCATGAAGGACATGGTGAGTCTTTGACCTCAGATGTGTGCTCACCTGGAGACTAATTTATAGACACTATACTAAAGTGTATAAGGCGGTTTGCAACAGTGGGTTTCAAGCAGTTTTGTGAAGAGATTCACAAAACAAGGACAACTGGGAATTGAGTCGTTTGATGAACAAGACTGGATTGCAGCCTTTCAGTCACTTGAGGAGTCCTTTTCAAATGGAAACTTTAATACAACAAAGAACCAGCAGTTAGTAACAGATTTTTTTGTTTTAACTTCCAGGTCGTCCATGAAGCGCAGTGCTTGGCGAATCAGGTGCAGCTTTTCTATGCAACAGATCGTTCGGAGGCCTATGAATTAGTGGAGATCTTCAACCACAGACCTAGTGAATTTAAATACATGTCTGTTATAGCAGAGCTTGAGCAGAGTGGACTTGGAAGAGGATTGAGACCTAGTCAGGATTCTGACAAGTCATAAAACCTGCTCTGTGAGTGAAGGAAGCCAGAGGAAGTTGGAGGGCTTCCTAGCTGGGGCAGTTCCCATCTCTTTTGTTCTACCAAGTTGGTCTGACAGCAGAAAGGATCAGGAGACATCCCAGGAGTGTGGCAGTCAAGCTCGTCTGGCACTGATGCAAGATGACAACTTTTGTCATTCAGGCAGCATTACTAATTGCCAAAATGGAACGTTGTACTTCTGTGTAAATTCATCAGGATGAGCTGTTTTCCCTTCCCATAACTGCTGCATGCTTTATTTTGAAATCTGGAATAAAATGACAAAAGGGGAAACTATTTAAAGGAGCGTACTATTTAAAGGAGTGTATTGACATCTGGAGAGAGATAACAATCAATATTTCTTCCCAGTAAATGCATTTTAAATGCCTTCCACCATTGTAATTGCATGCTCCAGTGCTTTTTAATTTGTGTGGAATTCATGCAAACCCTTGTCCATCACGGAACGAGAACAGGAGTGGTGATCTAAAACAGACTCCTCTTTGTTGCTTTGTCTTGGGTTTTTCTCAGGACTAAAGAACTCAGTGATTTAAATTTGCTCTAGGAATGTTATACTGCTTAATTGGTATATTAATGTTATCCAGTTGCTACATCTCTTAGAGGTATTTATCTTGTGGAATAGGATATTATAACCATGATTTTAATTTTGTGTATTTTGGAGTGCTGTAGAGGAGTTGCTGCACGCTTCACAGAATAGTGTTTCTCAGATAGGCATCTAGCCAGCCAGGCCTGCAAACGCTATCTGAAGGGACAAGGCCAAATAAACTCTCGTTCAGCTGTCTCTCCCATTTCAGGAGAGCTGCAATCTAATAAACTCCTTATGAGATGGTGTTAATAACTCTCATGGAGCCACCAGCCAGTTTCACAGTTGCTGAGCAATAACTCCTAGGAAAAAAAATGCACTGGTGCGGGTATGCAGAGCTGCTGTAGGACAGCAATACCGGTAAGAATCTGGCTGAGGCTGCAGGGTTGGTTTTTGAATGCCCCTTTGGGCAGGGGATGCCCACGGTGGCGGCGCCGCGTGCCGCTGCTGGGCTGGCGCGGCCGCGCGGTGGCAGCAGAGCCCGGTGCGTGCCCGGGGCCTGCCCTGCGCCGCACACGTGCCCCGGGCTCCGGGTGGCTGGGCAGGGAGTCCTGCCCCTGACCCGGGGTGTCTGCAGGCGCTGCTGCGAGGACAGGCACACGCCGTGGTCCTGCTTTGCAGCCCGCCCTGGTCCCTGGGAGCCTTGGCACTCGGGTGTCTGCGCCTCCTGCCAGGGAGGCAGGAGCTGCAGGGCCCAGGGGGTGGAGGAGCAGCCTGTTCCCCAGCTCCACGCGGTGCCAGGGCAGGGAGGGTACAGCCCAGCAGGAGGGAGCCCGTCCTGGTGCTGCAGCCGATGCCAGCGGCCTCCGTGGGGCGGCCTTGCTGCTCCCAACCCCTCCTGTCCCGTTTCCTTCCTTCCCGATAAACCCAGCACCCGCTTTCCAGAGCTGGACTAGACCCCCTGCTTCCTTCCTCGGGGCAGACCAGTGTCCTCCTCATGCTGACACATCCCCTACCTCCCCGCAGCAATTTTCTCTCCGCCAGACGATTCCTGTGGCTCCAAACTCCTTTCAAAGGGTGGCAGGACCTCATCTCGCCTGTAAGCATTTTGGCTTCATCTGCCTGAATATAAATTCTGGCTGTGAGTTCCCTCCTGGGTCCCTAGCCCTTTTTACAATGCTCTACATCCAGGCCTCCTCAGATAACTTTGTTTTGGACATGCTTGTGTTTTCGCTAGGGTTTCCTCTGAAGGTTTCCTCCTGGCTTGGCCGTGGCTTTGCAAGTTACATCTGCTGAGCAGACGTCTGCCTCAGCCCCCGGTCACGAGGGCTGAGGATGTTCTGTGGTTTCCTGCGTCGCCCAAGGACGAGCACAGGCTCTAGCGCCCGAGGTCCTGCCGGTGCTGAGGACAGCAGGGTTGCTCAGAAGGACCCAGGCTTGTTCCTGACACGTGAGTGGGGAGCATGAGGCATTGGAGGCACTCAGAATCGTTATGGTTGGAAAAGACCTTCAAGATCATCAACTGCAACCCCATCTCTTCTCCCAACCGCTGCCAGCTTAGCTCCTTGCTGCAAGTCCCCATCCCGCGTCCCCTCCGTCGGGAGCGCGGGGCAGGGGTTTGCACAGCGGTGTGTAGGTAGCCAGGCTGGCCAGCACGTCCGCCGGCAAGGGCTGGAGGTCTAAAGAAGGACCTGGGCTCTCTTCCCTCTGCTCCCTAGGTTTAAGTGCAGAGCTGAGGTGCTTTTGGGCATCACTGCCGCCTTTGGCGCAGAGCTGCCGCCTCGTGCACCATTGCCTCTAGGCTGCTTGGAATGAGCAAAGCGTACGGATGTACTCAGCAGCCGTGGAGGAGGAATAACTGAGTGAATGCTGCTCTCCCAAGCAGAGCGTTGCTGCTGCTCGTGGTGCAAAGCCTGCGCCTCCCTCCCTGCTGCTGTGGCACCAGGCCAGGGCAGAACCGCCCTGCAGCCATCGCTCCTTGCTTGATCCCGGGTCTTCTCGTGCCAATTCTGCGCTGTTTCCCACGCAGGCATTTCTCCTTTAGCCCTGCTGATCCGAGATCTCGTGCTGCCCTTTGAACTGCTCCTCTTGCACTCGCCAGCTCCTGAAAGATGAAGCTGCTGCGGCCTCTCGTGATGCAGAGGAAGGTACAGCCTTCCTCAGCCATGGCCACCAAGAACCCGCTTGGCTCTGCACCGGGCAGAGGCTGGGCTTGTGCAGGCAGGAACAGGCTGATTATGGGGCTGAAGAGGCTGCTCTCTCTGTCCTGTAATAGCAGGGATCCAGGCCCCGGTGCATCCAGCTGACATCCTTTAGCATCTTGTAGCTTTAGCCCTGCTCATCCAAACCTCCCTCTCTGCAGAAAGCACTTAAGTGGGTGCGCTTAAGAGCACTTGGCCCCCCCAGGGTATGTAGAGCTGCCTGTGCTTACGGCTCTGCAGGTCTCCTGTTGCAAGGATGGGATGAGAGACGGCGTCTCCTTCACTGTCGCAGTAAAGGAGATCGTAGGGATGAGCAATGGAGGCAGATAAATCTAGGGGAAGAGAGGGAATTGGGCCCAAATTCCCCAGGTGTAGGCTGCAACCATGAGGATACTCCTGCTTTATTGCTTACAAATGTTGTGGTTTCGCGTGGCACCAGCAAATCCTGTCGCAGCAGAGCCTGGCCTGGGAGGCAGGGAGGCTGGTCTGGGGGTTTTACCACAGAGCATTGCAGGACAGCCTGAATTTGGGCAACTGGTTGAAAAAAGGAAACCAAGATAAAGCTGTGGTGATGACAGTTGTTCAGGGGCTGAGCTTGGGGAGATAAGAGCAGCCCAAGGTGGGGGAGCATTAATCTCAGCCAACTCAGAAACCCTGTTGTGAAAAATTGCATCTGGTGACAGTGAGAGAAAGAAGAACCGCTGCAGAGAGGCTGCCGTTGCCTGGACCTCTGGACGTGCCTTGCCTGGACGTCTGCGTTTAATCATTTGGGGCTACGTTTCCTTCATGGAAGGAAACTTCCTTCAGCCGTGTCCCAAGGGTGCAGGATCGGAAAGTAGAGCGCTCCTGGATGTGCCAAAACCAGTTAGCAGCTACTCAGCCCTGCCGGGACCCAGCTCTCCCACCCCCAGGCTAAAGCCAGCTGATGGTCCCTGTCCATGGATGCTGTAGGGCCCCCCGTGTCTTCTTTACTCCCTCAGGGGCTGTTGGCTTCAGGAGGCTGGAGCTGAGTCCAGCGGGGCTGCTCCACACTCCAGGATGGTTTTTGCCATCGCTGGGTAGGCAGCATTACTTTTTTAGGGATTCTCTCTGATCCTTGAGACTCTAGGGTGTCATCCCTAACTGTGAAGCCACGTTACAGAGGATCTGATCCCACCGTCCCGCTGATGCATGATCCCCATGGGATCTGAATACAAAATCCACGGCCAGTGCCTGCCAGCTGTCACCCCGGCGCAGCAGCAGGAAGCCTGAGGCTGCTTTCAAGCTGTGATGTTGGCAGGAGCTGCAGGTAGCAGGGCTCAGGAAAGCCAAGCCATCATCCTAAACCTTCGGTTTAACACAGCCGGGCTCAGCTACTCGATCTTCCTGTTGTCACATAGCAGCATTTACAGGGGAATCCCACAGAGTGCGAATCCCCTTTGCTGTTGCTTCCAAAAAAAAAAAAAAAAAAAAAAAAGGGAAAAAAGAAAAAAAGGAAAAAAAAAAAAAAAAGAGGAAGATGGGACACCTGTGCTGGCAGGTGGCAGCAGCTCTGCCAGTTTGTATGGCAAGGGACACTCTTTTACACCAGGCTAGACCTGGAGACAGCACTTCTGGAAACGGGGAAGCACTGGCATGGACAAGCTCTCCTGGCCTGCTCGCCCGTGGGGACGGTGCTGCAGCTCCCGAGGGCTGTGGTTTCCTTTCTCACGCTCTCACTTGCTGAGCTGGGAAGCTCCCGGGGCGCTGGTGTGGGCGCCTGGCCCCTTGATGCTCCTTGTGCCCCCTGCTCCGGGCTCTGTCCACCCTCTGCCTGAACCAGGCATGGAGGAAGAGGTTGGAACATCCTCTCCTGGTCCTGAGCCTTGGTCCATAGCCCTCACCTCTCAGGTGCGTGAGCTTGGTCCAGCCTATATTTAATACATGTCTAAGCAAAGCCCAGCAATAATTCCCTAAATGTAGCTGTCGTGGTCCTGATTGCTTTTTCAAGCACTTCCAGCAAAGTTTGGCCTCAAAAGGGACCCAGCATCAGGAGCATCCCTAGGGAGATGGATTCTCCTTTGGGAAAAGCCATTTGCACGCCCTTGTGCTGAGCAGGGGTGCGCTCTTTCCTTCCCCCCCATTAAAAGAGCTGTGTGCTTCATGCTCGTGTGGGGCTGGGAGTTTCAGCCCCGCGTGGCACCGGGCTGCGCTCCTGAGCACTGTTCTCCTGCCAAGTAATCCCACGCTGTCTGCCCTTCTTCTTATTATTATTTTCTCTCTCCGCGCCGAGCTTGCTGGCTCAGGCTTTCTCTTGCTGAGTGGTATTTAAATATCGCAGCTTCATAACTCACCCCACCTCCTGGCCCAACAAAAGCCTGTTAAGTTGTTCTCTGTGCAGTGAATTTCCTTCTTTCTCTCCTCTTTTTCTGGAGAGCATCCAGCTTGCACGGGGCCGAAACCCTGGGGCTCCCCGCCTGTGTTTGAAGGTGCGCGCTGGGGAGGGAGGAAGGGGGGAGAGACGGCGGGAGAGGAGACAAAACGCTGCCGGGTTTATTCCACCCGCTTCCCGCGGCGGAGGCCTGGTGCTGCGCGGGGCCGGCGGGCGGGATCGCGGCCCGAGGAGGAGCTCAGCGCGCGGGAATGGTGCGTGCGTGGCGGCCGGGCAGGCTCCCTCGCTCGGGGACAGTGGCACGGTCAGGATGTGACATCAGCGGCGGGGGGAAAAACCAGCCCTCTGGGTCTGAGTTTCTGCAAGGAGAGGGCGGCCGGGGCCGGCTCCTCCGCCGGCGCGCGCGGCCATGGGGCGGCCGGAGGCGCCCTGACTGCCCCCGGGGTTCCCCTTTCTTGGGGGGTTTCTTCAGGAAGGGCAGAAGGAGCAGCGGCGCCGGCAGCCGGGTGGGCCGCGGGGTGAGGTGAGTGCTCGGGCTGCCAGGGCTCCGGGCCGGCGCCTGGGGCTCTGCGAGCCGCTGCTCTGAGCCCGGGGGCTGCGCGGGGCGAATCCTGCTCCGTGCGGGGCGAATCCTGCTCCGTGCGCGGGGCGAATCCTGCTCTGTGCGGGGCGAATCCTGCTCCGTGCGGGGCGAATCCTGCCACGCGGGGCGAATCCTGCCACGCGGGGCGAATCCTGCTCCGTGCGCGGGGCGAATCCTGCCACGCGGGGCGAATCCTGCCACGCGGGGCGAATCCTGCTCCGTGCGGGGCGAATCCTGCTCCGTGCGGGGCGAATCCTGCCACGCGGGGCGAATCCTGCTCCATGCGCGCAGCGCTCGGGACAGCCCGGAGCGCGGGGCAGGGCCGCCGTGCCGGCGGCAGCGGCAGCCCAAACTGCCGCGGGGCCCCGCACGCGCCCACGGGGTACCTGAAATATCCCCCGGATAACTTGGGATAACTTGGCGAGAAGCGGTCCTTCGCTCGGATGGGGTTGGACGCCTGCCAGAAGGCGCTTCCCGTTGTGTCTGGTCAGCTGGTGAGCGCGTAAATGCGACGGGATCCTATTGCTGGGATCTGGGAGGTGCGGGAGCACCGTCCGTGGGACAGGGAATGCGCAGAGGGAGACTGTGCCCCGGCAAAGGGGACACACAGCCCCAGTGAAGAGCCCAGGCCGGAGGGAATGCTTTGATCCGTAGGGACTGCAGGTGGGAAGCAGTAAGGAAAGCTGCTGCCCTCGTCACGGGCTGGACACGGAGGCTGCTGGAAGTGGCTTTGCCGGTGCCTGCGGGAGGGCAGCGAGAGCGGGGCAGGAGGAGCTGGGTCACCGCGAGCTGGGGGCACCGGCGCGGGCTCCGAGCCGGCTGCAGCAGCAGCGAGACCCCGTCCCCAAGAACGAGGTGCCCTCAGACCCCCTCGCTCCACAGGACATCACCCCCCAAAGGCACCGCATGGCTCAGCTTCTGCTTGGAGGCTCCTGGGGCGACACGAGTAGAACTTTCTGGTGCCCTTAGCCAGGTAACGAGACCAATCCTGCACTTTGGTGGAGGGGGACGCAGGGTGAAATGCAGACACGGAGTCCTAGGGGAGCTCCTGGTTTGCTGGTGGAAAGGAGGTAGGAGAAGGATGGTGCCCAAAGGGAGGGGACAACGGGGTGGGACAGGGGTAAGCGGAGGCGTGAGCAGTGACATTCCTGGAAATTGTTCAGTTTTGCCCGAGATAGGGATTTCGGAGCCCCAGCAGGGCTGGGGAGGCAGCAGCGCGGGTGGGAGCGGAGGAGCCGGCTGGCGCGGTGAGCGCGGATGCAGGAGAGCCCCCGAGGAGCCCCCCGCGCTGCCCGAGCCCCCGGCCGGCATCTCCCCTTGGCTCCCGTCCTGGAATTTTCCATCGTTTGGGTTATATTTGGGACCGGCGGCCAATAACCCCGCTCCTCCCGGAGAGCCCGGCTGGGGCCTGGCTCCGGCGGGACGCGAAGACACCCGGGCCCCGATGGAGAGAGGCGGCGCTGGCCGAGGCCTCGGCTGCTCAACCGCCCCTTCCCGGGGCACTTCTGCTGTCCTCCTAGGTCCCTCCCGCACGGATTCCCCAGGATGGGCTGAAGATCAAGGAACCAAGCCGACTTTGCAGCAGGATTCCTTGGGTGTTCAACGGGAGGTTTAGGGACAGAGCTGCTCACTGGGGATCTGGAGCGGTAAAGGAACAGCAGAGCCGCGGGGCAGCAGGGTCCCGGTCGCACTGTGTCCATCCGGAGACTCAGGGCAGCCTCTGGGCAACGCGAAGGGATGTGACCGGGGGAATTTTGCCCTGAGTGTGGAGAAGGGAATCCCCTGAAGGCTGAAACTGGAAGCAAACATCCGGGCAGCTGAACCTTAGATGTGAAGGGGAAGTATGAGGGGGAATCCAGTGCAAGCTCCCAGGGCACGGAGGAGCGAGAGGGAGTCCTGCTCCATCATCCCAGGCATCCGTGCTCCCTCTGGCTGACCTTCCAGCTGCTCTTTTTTCTCAGGTTTGTCTGGCACCAAAAATGCAGGTTTCTAGTTGCTGACCTTGCTTCAAACCTGCTGAATTGTTTCTGGTGGGAGAGGAAATTGCCCTCCTTATTGTTTGGCTTTTTTTTTCACCCTTTTGTTTCACCAGTTTCCAAACAGAGCTCTCAGCATTGTCCTTAATTCAAACCAAAGCCTTTGTCTTGCAGCGTTCCTCTTGTTCTCAAAGAATAGATAATAGAATACGACATAAAGAAAAAACAAAAAAGAATCAGGCCTAAAAATAAAAAAATCTCAAATCTGAAATTAAAAGCTTATTTTGACCTTGAGGTTGCATCTCCTCTCCCACCCCCGAATCTTTTTCCTTCTTTCTGGAGTTGCTAGGAGCTCATCTAGGAAACGAGTTGTTCACAAGTCTCTGCCTGCTGGATCCCCGCGGGCCGCCCGGCCTCCCCCTCGCCGCGTTTCGCTCCGCTCCGACTCCAGTTCAACCCGCCAAGTTTCACTTCTGCTGCTGCCAGCGCGAACAAGGCCGTGGAGAAGCCGCCAGGTTGCAGCCCGGCACGAGGGCTTTCCCTTCTGCTGGGCGGGATTTTGCACCAGCTCGGGACAAACCCCTGGCCACGGCAGCGGGGGCGCGCTCGGAGCGCGCGGCTCCCGTGGGAAGCGGAGCCCGACTGAGCCCTTGGCCACAGGAACCGACCTCTTTCCGTCCTGCCGCTTCTTCCCCTTCCTCACAGCCCCCGTGCTGGGCTCGGAGGCATCCGGCCGTCGGGAACGTCCGTTTTCCCGCCCTGCCCGCCGCGGGCTGCTGCTCCACAGAGGGAGCCAAGGCTCCCGCGGAGAAGCCGGGACGTCCCGCGTGGGAATGCAGGGCAGAGCCGCGGCGGCTGCGGGATGAGCACGGTCCCGTCGGAGGAAGCCGCCGGCTGAGCCGCAGCTCTGCCTTCATCCGCCCGAGCCGAGCGGCCCGCGCGCCGCTCCCGCCCCCAGCTCCCTGCGCACAAGGGCCTGATTGCCAGGAATGCGCACAGCCCGGCGCTGCCGCACTCTGCACCTCAGCAAAACCTTGGAAGGGCTCTCATTTTCCTGTGCTTTCCATGGAGCTGTCCCAAATTCTCAGCCAGTGATGGGACAGCAGCAGCCCATCGCGGGGCTGATTTGCTCGCGGCTGTTTCGCGGCGGGTGCATCCACAGGGATGCAGGAGACACCTGGGCTGGAGCTCCCCGCCGCCGCTGGGCTCTGCTGCAGCACAGTCCGGGTCTGTTCCAATGGGCTCTTCATTTCCACCCTTCCAATTGCAGCGCCTGGCCAGGCCACAAGACCTGCCAGCAGTCACTGTTGGTCGGCTGTGGAGCATCTGCTCTTTAATTGCCCCTGAACACCCTTCCCCTGGTTTTCTGCCCCAAAACGAGGGTCCCACGCTGAGCCCAAGCCAGTGGGGAGCTGGGGCACTGAGGACCATTCGCTCCAAGCTGCCGAGTCCCAATTTAGTGCTCTGGTTGCACAGGTCACATCTCATGTTTAAAAGTAAGGTTGTGGCACCACGCGGTCCCTTGTGATGCTTTTCACTTCTCCTCCTCCACATCAGCCTCTCTGTGCAGTGAAAGCTCTGGAGCAAGGACGAGAAAGGAGCTGGTTCCTTGACCTCAGTGCCTCTCAATGCTTCTTCTTTTATTTTTTATTTTTTTTTTTCAGTTTTAAATTCCAAAATATGTTTTTGGTTTGGTAAGGACCCGAGAGCAATTGCTCTTGTTATCCTAGTGACTGTGCCTGCCCTGGGATCAAGGAGGCTGCAGTGCCCTGGTCATCCCGCACATCCAGCACCAGGCAGGCGTGAGCATTACAGCAGCACTGCGTCTTGCTCCTCTCTTTCTGGGCATCTTTAACAGATGCACAGCAGGAAAGCACCTGACAGATGTTTAGCAGGTTTGTTGCTTTTTTAAAAAAGATATTTTAGTAAGAGAGTGGCACTGAAGCAGGAAATACATCCCCACCTGCCTGACAACTGAGAGCAGCTTGTGGGGTTAACACGAGTGGATGCAGAGGAAGGCATTTGTGGGATGAGTGATGGGGCTAAACGAAGGCTTTGGGAGAGGAGATACAGCATTTATTTCCCAGGGAGCACGAAGAGCAGCTCAGTATTCACAGAGGACTCGCAGTGTGAGGCATGGAATATTTATTCCCCCTGTATTTGTTGGATTATCGCTGCCGATCACACATGTACGTGATGTGTTTTATGTGATATTTTCTGCCACACTGGCTTGTCATCACCCCTGTGAGAGGAGAAATAGCTCGTGGAGAAGAGTGAATGGTGCAAAGAGGTCAGCAGAAATATCTATTGGCACTGCCCACCTTGCATCTGCACAGATGCTCACTCCTTTGAATGGGCACTAAACAAAACCCACGTGCACCACTGTTACTGTGGCTTAGTTGGGCCCAAGAAATTGGCTGGAGGTTGTCTAATTCCTAAGGGGAATGAAGCAGTTCCTATGCTACTGGATTAGGATCCCCACTGCAGCAGATATGTATATACAAATACATATATATGCATATATATACACATACATATATATAAGAAATTTATATATATTAGAATACTCCCTGGCTTTTCCTAGAAGTGTTATCAACAGGATGTGCCTTGAATAAGTGACAGCTGGGTAGGAAGTCCCCAGATAAGGTCTGTTCTTTCCAGTGTCGTTGTGCCAAGCTCAGTCTGTGCTGCAGTCCCTGGGGTTCTGTTCACTCCTGTGACTGCAGTCCTGGAGACCTCCTTGCCAACAAGACAGGTGGGAGCTATGACATGAACCCAAGGATCAGGATCCTCTCCTGCTCCCTCCTGGCCTCTTGGAGAGCTCATGCTTCTTCTTATAGGTGGGGATCAAACATTTTGACTTACTTGGAGCCAACTGCTTGGGACAGGTGGAGGAAAAGGCCGAATGTCTAGCTCATCTTTGCTGGGTAAAATACAATGTGCCCATGGCTCTGGATTGGGTTTAAAAAGCAGATTTTATACAGCAAGTTTTTGGCTAGAAGATTTATTTTTTTTTATGATGAATGTGTATCCAGGCTTTATTTGATACCATTCCCTTCTGCTCGTGACTTTGTCTAAGTCACTTCCTCTTTCCATGGGTCTTTTTCTTCTTTTTTACCCTTTTTCCACCTCCTTCCTTCAGGGACAGACTCCTCGGGGACTCTGTCTTCCCCAGGCCTCAGGAAAGTGTTTAGCACAAGACTGCCTTGATCTCACGTTGGTGACACCAGTGGTGAGTGCAGGTAATGGGAGGACACAGCCCATCGGGTGTGTGAACCTGGGGAGGATTCACCCCTGGTCCTCGTGGTCCTTGCATGTTGCCTCAGCCACAGGGTCTGCCAACATCCTGGTGCTAATTCATCCCTGTGAGAGTGAGACCCCACTGTCACTGGCTCCACGTATGACCAAAATTTGCTTCTTTCTCCTTCCAGCAACCTCCACCCCTGAAGATACCAGCCTCGGAGTTCACTTTGTGCTGAGTCTCTGCCACAACCCTGGCCAGCCTACCCCATGATGGCTTTGTGCCTCAAGCAAGTCTTCAATAAGGACAAAACATTTCGTCCCCGGAAGAAATTTGAACCCGGCACTCAGCGCTTCGAGCTGTACAAGAAAGCTCAGGCCTCTCTGAAGTCCGGGCTGGACCTGAAAGCCGTCGTGCAGCTGCCTCCCGGGGAGAGCATCAACGACTGGATTGCAGTGCACGTGGTGGACTTCTTCAACCGCATCAACCTCATCTACGGGACCATGTCGGAGTACTGCACAGAGAAGAGCTGCCCGATCATGTCGGGCGGGCTCAAGTACGAATACAGGTGGCAGGATGACCACAAATACAAGAAGCCCACCAAGCTGTCGGCCCCCCAGTACATGTGTATGCTGATGGACTGGATTGAGATGCTCATCAACAATGAAGACATCTTCCCCACCAGGATAGGTGAGTGTGCCCCGGTTCTCACAGGAAGGCTGTGGTTGTAGCTGCTGCAAGTTCCCAAGCTGGTGGTGGACCTCCGAGCTAGTTAATGGCTTGTCAGTAGGGTTGCTATTCTTGAATTTTGCTGTCCCAAGGACTGTGGCCTTTCCCATTACAGGTTTTCTTCAGGCTCTGTCTCGCACACCTCCTTTGCTGCAATTTGAGCCGGAGGGATTTCTCATCCTGTTCACAGGGGAGATGGAAAACAATGTTCTCTTTCTCTGTGCTTTGAGTTTGCCCAAATCTTTTCTGATTCTGAGAACTCAGGGCTGGTAGTCATCTACTCCCCTGCCCTTCTTCAAAGAGAGCTGAGCTGCAAGGCTCTTTGGATAGAGTTATCACTCCTCTCCACAGCACTCTTCTGCCTCATCACCTGCCTTTCTTGCTGGTTTTCCAGGTAGGTTCATGTTCCCAAGGTTTAACATTTTTTCATCCTGCCGCTTCACTTCTCAGCTCCTCTCCATCTCTGCTGATTCAGCCTAGTCCTGATTTTCCATCACATTTTGCTATTTAGTTGGGACATCTCCACAGCAGATGTGCCCGACCAAAGTACCTGACCTTTCCAGTTACCAACCCAACGTCTAGATGTGATATAACCATTGAAAAAGTTCTGCCTTAACAAACTGTATCAACCACAAGGCAAAAGCAGCCTGCAAGCTAAGTCTCTTACTGCTGTTTGCAGAGTTTGGCAGCTATTGATGCTGCTTATTATTAGTCCTGCTACTTATCTGCTTTTTTTTTGTCCTTTGACAAGGTGAGTTCAAGGATAGGAGCTGAGTGCGTTGGCTGGTGGGTACAGAGGAGTTTCCGTTTCCTGAGGGGCTGATCTGGTGTTTTTTCTGGCATCTTCATGAAGCAAAAGGGTTCTATAAATAAACTTTCCCCCTTCTACAGCATCCGTCCTTTCGCTAGGTCATTTGCATTGAAACCGGCTGCCAAAGCTTTGGGTCGTGCACAGAAGTGGTTTCTTTTCAGATGAAATGCAAAGCCACTTGAATGTAAAAGAAGCTTTAAGGAGCTTACGGTGGAAATGCACGGGCTTTGCAAGTCTGCCTCCCCATTGCTGTTTTCCCAGGCAGCAGAGCTGACAGATCTATATGAAATCAGTGCGGTTTAGGCTTGGGATTTTCATTACCATGACAGCCCTGGAGGACTGGCCGACCCTGCTTGTAGTTCCCCAAATCCCTCAGAGCCAACGTGATGAGCACTATGGGATCAGCTGGCCCCAGGATTCACTTGGAGACAGTGGCCACTCGATGGTGAGATCCTGGTGCATCCCATGCTCTGGTCCGGGTGGTCTCAGCACGCGCCGGGAGATGGATGAGGCGGGAAGGGCTCCTTGGTGGCTGGCTGGGACAGCAGGGAGGGATGCTCAGCTCTGGGAGCCTCTGCTCTGCCGGGAGGCAACAAAGTCCCTGTTGATTCTGGCTGCAGCTGGAGGGGATCTCCGGGCTCTGTGCTCCCAGCTGGAGGGGTCACTGCTGCCAAGGGAAGCAAGTCGCAGGGTTAGAGAATGGATCTTCCTGTTCCGGAGGCTGCTTGTTCCCAAGGAGAAGCTCCCTGTGCTGACAGAGGGCTGCAGACAGTTGTTTGTGCTTTGCTTTCCAGCCAGAGAGGAGGGTGCTTTGATCCAGTGCAATGCCTTTGCGGTGGGATTTCGGATGTGATCCCGCCTGGAAGGTGCTCTGCGGAGTCAGGAGTGGAATCTCAGCATTGCCCAAGGGGGAATGTGGAGGGGCTGCCCGAGGGGGCTGCTGCACGTGCAAACCTGCAGCAGGAGGTGGCTCTGGAGACACCTCTCCTGTGGAACGAGAGCAGCGCTCATGCTGGTCCTCGCGTTGGCTTCCCAAAGCAGAGGGATCTCCCAGCTCCATCACAGGGCAACGCAGTCTCCATCTCCTGGGACGCTGGAAGTGACACGCTGTGCCATGGTGGGAGGGAGAAACCAGCGCCTGCTGGTGTCCTTGGCTGATCCGTGCCCGTTCCACCACGTTGCCTCCACGCTGCCTGCTTTGAGATATTCCTGACAGTCATGTCCTGGTGGTTCTCCCCTCATCCATGGAACTTCTCCTTTTGGGGTGTAAAACCTTCCAATGCGGCAGGTTTTGTGCCGGAGGTGGAGGCAGTTCTGGGTGAATCGGGGCTGGCGCAGGCTGCCTGCAGACAAACCTGGTCTTGCTCTAGCAAACCTGTCCCCGGCCCAAATTTCAAGCCTCTCCGCACGGGGACTGTGTCGTGTCACCGAGTGGCTTCAGTGCTGCTGCTGGTGTGTCTCACTGCTGCTGGTGTCACGTGTACATGCGACATACACACACGTGTGAAAGGGAGCTCGGCCTGAGCTCGTGTTGAAGAGCGTGGAAGTCTGTTGTGGAAGGAGAGAGACGGTCACATTTGGTCGTCAGCAAGTCCTCATTTAATTGTCACATTTTGTCGCCAGTATGCCCCCAATTAACTGATTTTCACTGGCTTGCCATGTACTTGGGTTATTTGCTCGGCAGCTCTGGCATTTCAGAAGATGGAGGTGTTTGGCTGAAGGAAAATGTCACATCTCCCTGCTCCTGGTGGGGGCTGCTCCCTCTTTTTTTGTGCCAAAACATGAGATGAGGCTGAGAGAGCTGTGAGCAGGGAACGATGTGGGGGTCGGGAGAGGAGCCAGACCAAATGGAGATGCTCAACCTCTTTCCCAAAGCACCAGGCTCTTGGGAGAGGACCCAGGAGACCGGGATACAGCACACTGAGAAGGCACGGGGCAGATGAGAGCTGTTTAAAGGATTTTTTAAAGTATTTTTTTTCCCTAATGACACATTTTCCTATTTCCACCACCCTCTCTTTGACCATGTGAGAGCAGGAGACCAGCAAGGGAAAGCGAAAGGTTGCAAGCTGCAGGGCGATGAAAGGAAAACCCTCTTGCTGTGCAAGGTGGGGATGGAAAACAGAGTCTTCCTCCTGCATCCATGGCTGGAGACAGCGGCAGCAGACCGCTCCGGAGCCAGAGGCCCCGCCAGGGCTAATGGCATCTCCAGCACTGCTATGGAGCACATGCTTCTCTTTTCTCTTCTCTTCTCTTCTCTTCTCTTCTCTTCTCTTCTCTTCTCTTCTCTTCTCTTCTCTTCTCTTCTCTTCTCTTCTCTTCTCTTCTCTTCTC
>VZSG01000006.1:3585787-3605375 GCA_013398315.1 Nothoprocta pentlandii
TCTCTTTCTCTTTTCTCTATTTCAAGACATGACAAATTTCAAATAAGCCTCCTCACTACTAGCAGTAAAGACAGGATTTAGCACAGAGCAAGCTTGTCCCGCCTCTGCTTACAGGGGAGAAATTCCCTGCCCGCTGTCCCAAGGGGAGGATTGTGGCTGCTGCTCTGCTGCTCCACAGAGGATCTCTCCCGCCTGGCTCTTGGCTCCCTCTCCCTGCTCCGAGAGCTGCTGAGGAATTCCGAGGGCTCCGGCTTTGCCCCAGGAAGGGCATCGCTCCCCGCAGAGGCCGAGAGAGCCCTCCAGCTCAGGGGGACTGCGCCAGCGCTGGCCCAGTGCCAGGCAAGGGTGCCCGAAACGGCAGCGAGGGCGCTGCAGGCACGCGGCCCGGGAGGAGGCAGCGCTAATGCCCCTTTCCCAGAGGAAAACCTCTCTGCAGGCTTACTGGCATGGGAGGCACCTGAGCTGTACAAGGGACGTGGCCCACAGCAAGGGTGAGGGCACAGATACGTGTCACCCCCGGCCCCAGGGAAATCCACCCACAGGGCTCTGTCCCACTTAAGGGCTTTGCTGTATAATCCTTCCTCTGGAGCAGAAACCTCTCCGTTTGCCAGCTGAAAGGAAATAGCTCCCGCACGGAGTGAGCCAGGCCAACCCAATTGCTGCAAATCCTCTATAGTAACAGCTTTCCCAGATGACCCATATCAGTCTGCAAGTGCTCGTGCCCTTTTTTTCACTCTTCCAACCAATATACCTATGCTTAAAAGAAAAAAAAAAAGAACCCAAAACGTTCAAATGGGGAAAAGTCATTGTTCCCAGGCAGGGATAAGAATAAATGATCCACGGGTAGATTTTTACCAGCCGGTAAAACTGTTTCTGCAGATTCCTTCAGTTGAGTGGGCATATGAGCAAACCAGCACCTGGAAAGTATCAGCTGTGCCCTGGCAACTCCATGGCCGGCGGTGCCTGCTGGGATGAGCAGGGGAAAGAGTTTCCCTGGGAAGGAGCCCGTGCAGGAGGGAGGGCTGGGGACGGGTGCCCCACAGCTGCAGGAGGTGACCACCTCATTGCTCTGCTTGCAGCGGCGGGGACGCAGCGTGTGGAGCAGATCCAGCACGGGAAACACTCGTGTGCTCTGCCAGGGCTCCGAGGGTTGTTCAGGCTCAGGGCGTTCTGGAGCAGCTCTGGGCGAGCTTAACAAAGCTCAAGCGTTGCCATTCAAGCCTAGTCCCTAGACAATTATATATTAAAAGAGAAAACTGGCTGCAAAATTATTCAGTGCTTTCTCTCCACAACAACAGGAGAAAAATGTTTAGCATTCAGCCAATTATTGGAGTTTTCTCAGCTGGCTATTTTTTACACAATTTGTCTTTTTTTTAAAAATATTATTTTCCTCTGTCAAAATTAACACCACACCAGTTTGCAGCTGCTGCGATGCCATTCGTTCTAAATGGGGCTCTAAAGACTTATTTTTAGGAAAAGATGATTCACTGAACAATATACTGGCCCAAATGGAATTTACAAATAATAACAACAATAATAAATCATTGCGCAGTTCATTGAATTACTGCTTTTGTAGACGAAAAGAAAATGCCATTGCCAAGAAGCAAAATAGTTTCACAGTACTGATTTATCATGAAAAAAAAAATAAATTGGCTGATGCATGAGGTCTTGGGATCGCGGAGATGGCAGGATCGATCCAAGACCATTCCGTTCCCTTACCATAAGCACATGGACTTTGTCACCTCTCATCTTCATTTCCTCTTACACATGGTCCCACACGGTTTCCTTATGTTTTGAAGCAATCAGCGTGAAGTGTGGAAAACAGACTGCTCTGAGCATTAAGTGACATCTTGGGGTTTCAAGCAAAATATCCAAGATGAAGTGAAGGTGCTAATTGATTTTGCAGCTGCAAGTGACACCGGCGCCCGGCGGGGCTGCAGGCAGCGAGGCTGCGCCCGCCCGATTTACAGCTCTCGCCCTGGCCTCGCACCCAGCCGAGAATCCCCCTTCATCAGCATCGTGGGTTGCTAGCATGGCTTGGAGGTGACTGTATTGAAAACTGATTTCTATTTTTAAAGTTAAGCACCTGCAGGGGAAGGGCTGGTGCTTGCACAGTGCTGAGATCCTTTCCATGGGTCTCCTGTGTTGGCTCGGGATGTGCTACCTGTGATTTAACACCCAGACCTGCGTGAGGAGGCGCATTGAGTGTGAAGGAAGGGTGACCTGCTCTCCCCTTGTGCTGCACTGTGTTGGGTGCGGGCTGCAGAGGATGCCCCCTGAGTTACCCGCTGGACATCCCCTGTGCTAGCAGCCGTGGTCCAGGCCAAACGGCATTCTTGTCACATATTCATGCTGCTCACGGGGTTAGCCAAAGCACCTTTTTGCTGATAGCTCTTTATTGGAGAGCCCTTTAATTCCCATTTTGGGTGAGGGCATGGGGAATGTCTCCAGGTCCCCGCCGGTGTGTGCTGGCTGCTGCCTGGCTGGGGAGCTGCCGGCCGAGCAGCCTGGCAGGGGACGCTCGGAGCTGGAGGCAGCGCAGGGCCCGAGAGCCGTTGGCTTATCAGATATCCGCCCCACTTCCTTCCCTCTGGGAAGTGCTTTAATCAACTCACACAGCTCCTTGGCTGAGCAGATCCCAGCTCTCAAGTGTGAAATGTCTCCTCACTCTTTAAATAGACAACAGGCTCTGGCTGGAGGTCCACACATGCCCAGGGTAAGAGAGAGCCCTTCTCCTGAAACCCATCCAATGAAGAGAGCACTCGGCTCCAAGCTTGAGTCACTGCTTTTCAGGGAAGGGACACAGGAAGGTGTTAGCTCCCCTATGCCATGTTGCATGTGTTTCAGCTGTATCAGAAGGGCAGATCTTCCATGCAGGGTGGCCAGGTTGTGTCTAGAGCCTTTGCGTGTCTCTTTTGACATGTGTCTGGGGGCTATGGGCCTCCACTGGTGGTGCAGATCCAGCTATGCCCTGACTTCTGCTCTGTGATCTCCTGTGCCAGCTGCAAGGTCCAGCCCATCGGCTGCAGCCTGTGTCCAGGGTCCTGGGATGTGAGTGGCACCAGGGCCCTGAGGTGTGAGGAGGCCACCACCTGGCAGCAGCATGGGGAGTGGAAGGAGGACCTGGAGGCTCTGTGCTGCTGAGGGTGGCTCTGCGGAGAGAAAGGGACAGATGTGGATACCACTGCTCCCTTGGCCAAAGGACCATAGCGGGTGGTGGTGGTGTGACATGGGATTGACCTGTCCATTGGTGACACTACAGCCTGGCTATGTCTGGAAGGGACAGCCACACACTGACACCTTGTGATGGACATGAGGAAGAGCAGCTCAGCTTCATGTCCCAGGAGCGGATCTTATTGCTGGATTCATGTGCAAGTACATTGGTGGGGCACTCTAATAAGATACTTTAGGTCCTGGCACTCTCCATGAGATCTTTGCAGGTGTGACTAGGTACATGGTAGCTCAGCATCTTCCCAGACACAGCCACACAGTTGCTGTTGGCCACAAGACTTGTGCTAAGGGCCTCAATGCTTTTGGAAAACATATATTGTAGCCTGATGTGCCTGCCCTCATAGTCCCTTAGCGCGTGTCCAAGAAGACTTGGACTTACAGGCCAAGAGGGTTCCTGGCTAACCACAGGACCAAAGTAGTGGAAAGCCACTCTTCACTGCCTGTCAGTTCTGCATGCGGCTCATCTAACAGCACGACCTGCACCACAGATGCTATCAGCCCTGGGTGTTGCAGATCCCTTTGATCTGCTGTTTACTGTTAGATTCGATTTCTCTCTCATCTCAGAACAGGGTGGAGGTTTGTTGTTTTCCTTCACCATCAGTTTTTGCAATTTGGAGATAAATTTTTATTGGCTGGTCAGGTCTGATTTCTTCCTCTTTGCTTGTTTTGACCGAGCAAGCCAGTCCCTAGGCAAGTGGCACGGGGGACAAAGTGGGGCGCGCTGCTGTCTGCCCCCCAGCACCCGCTGTGCTGCTGTCCCTGAGCCCCAGGGTGACGCTCCTGCTCCTGAGCCATCACTCGCTGTCATGGATGGTCCTTATGAAAATCACTATTTCTTGGCTGGTTCTTAAAAGCTGGTCTGTAAAAGTCACCCCAAAAGTATTTCTCTCCCCCCTGGTTTGGTGCTTAGGGCTTTTATTTGCTCAGCAATTTCTCACCCAGTGCAAAAAGTTCAAATGAAGCCTTCGATAAAGCAGTTGGTCCTTCCTGGGTGCAGGACCTGTGCCCTGATCCCTGTCTGTATCTAGCTACCATCATACAGGTGCCACGAAATTATAACCCAAGTATTATTAAGCCAGTCAGTTTTCCTCACACTTTATTTTAATGAGATATTAATTTGAAACAGGGACCTTGAGAAAAAAGTAAAAACCCTACCCATTTCTTTTGGTGTATTAGAACTGATATTTCAGTGTTAGGGTGTTAGGAGAAAGAACAGTACAAACCAAGATTTTGATTCACAATATCCCAGGATATTGTGATACCAGGATTTATGCCCTCCTGGAAGGAATGGAAGAAGATTTGCTTTTTTTTTCCCCAGGTAATACCTTGAAAATAGGTAAATACATGTGGTTGTGTGAAGTGGACTGGTCTGACTGGGAATTGCTATGGCCAGGCAAGGCTATGGCCATGGCACAGAGATGAGTTAAGACTCACTGTAGGTTCAGCTGGAAGGAAAGATTCCTTATGATAAGCTCCCTCTGTCCTTCTCCAATATCTTGAATTTTGCTGTGTCTGCATAGGCTTGCAGAGGAAAGGTGTGGAGAAAGAGCACAAGGATCCTCTGCCAGGTGACTTGGGGCTGCACAGATGTGCATGGATCTGGCTCCCTCATTTCATGGGAACTGTTCCCTCCCAGGAAACTCCACGGATCCTCAAATCATGCCTGGATAAAATTGCCTGCTAAGTAATAAGGAAGTATCTGGCAGAGCTGGATGGTACACTTCCCTGGTGTTCCTGTCACTCTTGACATTAGCCAAGGGAATCCTTCTTCATCATCTCCACTTGCTTGTTAATCATAGCAGGGACATTTAAACTCTAGGTGCTTTTATTTTGTAAATGCTCAAACAGCTTCCAAATTGCTTCTGCTTTGCAGGTGTTCCCTTCCCCAAGCAGTTCCAGCAAGTTTGCACTAAGATCCTCACCCGCCTCTTCCGTGTCTTTGTCCATGTCTACATCCACCACTTTGACAGCATCATCAACATGGGTGCTGAGGCTCACGTCAACACCTGCTACAAGCACTTTTACTACTTCATCAGGGAATTCAGCCTTGTTGACCATCGGGAGCTGGAGCCTTTGGTAAGGATGTCCCTGGGATGGGGAGGTGGAGAGGCTGAGACCAGCATGGGTTGGATACCACAGGGGTGAATTTATTTGGGTTTGGACTTTGGCCACTGCAGCCATTCGCCGTGGACTCTTTCACCAACCCTACCTTAAAAGCTCAACCATGTTTTCTTTTATGTGACTATCTGCCTTAATCCTCCGAGGGAGAACTTCACAACCCATGAATCTTCCAAAACCCTCCTTAAACTCTGCCTCTGTCACAGTTGCCATGAGTCACTCCTTGGCATTCTGACTGACGGCCACCATAACATAGTGGTCCCCGTCTATACTGTCTTGGTGACTCTTAAGAAATTTGCAGACCAAAATGTCTTTAGCCAGCTTTTTCCCATGAAGGGACTCATGTTCCAGCTTGAGATCCTAATGTTAAGTTTAATGAGACTGGAGAAAGGCAAGCGCTGACAAGGCACACAGCTTCACACAGCAGCTATAGAGGCTGAACTGAGAGGCCTCCCTGGAGCTCCAAGTTCCTCCATCCTCCCTTGGGAAGCAATTAGCAAAACAGACAGCAAGAGTCCTTAGCTACAGCAGAACAGGGGGAGAGCAGAGACCAGACAGCCCGGGCAAATAAACCAGAAAACACACGTAGCTGGTTTTGTAAGGGAAGCGAGCGTGTGACAGGCAAGGCTGAGTGTGGTCTGACCTAGGGAGGTCATGGAGCAACAGGGAAAACAATTAATTGGGAACCCAGTCATTAATATGATGTGATAGGAGGATGGACTGCAGAAAAGAGCATGTGCAATAGCACAGAGCCAGGGAAGACAAACAGCATCTAAGCCTACAGAGAAAAAATAGGGACTTTGGTGCTAAGCACTGTAATTCCTTTTCTGCTTTCATTTGTCTCAGTTAATTTTCTGCCTGTCTGCTCTAATCCTGATTTAGGAAGGGGGATGAAAATTTAACCAGGGGGACCTGAAGACAACAGCATCTGTATTAGTTGCCTCCTGTAGTTTGATGATGACCTACATTATCCCGATGGCCTCAGCCCTAGGAAATGGCAGCTCAGTTGCACAGTGTCCTCTTTTCCTCTTCTTCACCACCACTCTTCATGACAAACTTCTTTAACGTTGATTTACAGCCCATAATGGTGTCATCTCCTTTGACTGATGCTTGCTAATGTAAATAATTAACAGCTAATAGCCAAAGCAGAGGCTGCCATTGCTAAATAGGTCTCAATGCCAGTGACTCACATGCACTGTGGTGTGATTTATGGCTCCAAAGGAGTCTCAGATGAACAGGTTTTCCAGTGTGATGCAACCAGGGCTAAACTACAAGGAAGGAAGCAGCATTTATATTGTTGATGTGCCCATTGCCTGGCATCTGAACGCCACAGCAGGCTCAAGCATCTGGAAGACCTTCTTCCCCAAGGCAATGACTTGCTGTACGTGTGAATGCAAGTGGCCTTGTGCAGCCAGAGAATGGCTGGGTCCTGGATGCACTCCTGGGTTTTGGAGGGAGGGACAAACTGCTGGAGCTTGTGAGAAGCTTTCAAAGATTGTCCCCGGTGATGCATGAGTGATAGCAGGACTGTGTTCCTCTAGGTCTCTCTGCATAATCCTTGTTGAAAGCAACAGTCTGGTAGGGCTTGAGGTTAACCCTGCTTGTATTGTGGAGAATGAGTGGGGAGCTGGAGGGTGGCATTTGTGTTCTTTTGGTTGTGCTTCAGCAGGAGTTGTGAGCTCAAGCAACAGGATCGAATCTCTGCAGCACTTTCCACTTGACCTCAGCCCACTTTCCCTTGGGAAATTACTCTCTCCAGTCCAGGAGATTTGCTTCGATCATTCGTCTTCTCGCTGGGCTGCACCATAGTTATGTCTATGATTCTTAGTGTTTTTAAGTCCTGGTGGATCCACAGCTGGCACATAAGCAAGGACAGGCAGTGGGCTGCATCTTCCTTCCTTTTAGGGTGGCTAAGACAGCAGTCCTTGTAGACCTCAAGGTTTATGGAAAGATGATCCATCTTTTGGGTGAGATAAAATGAACTGGCCTTGAGAGTGTCAATCTCTCATAAGACCCTGTGTTTGGGCAGAAATAAGAGCAAGCATTGATTCACTCTCTTAGCAAAGATCAAATCAAGGAACGAGGGCACCGAGGGAAGCTGCTCACTCATTTCCCCGAGGATGGGGAAGGCAGGTCCGAGCACTGGCAGTGCTGCTGGCAGAGGCCCAGCTGGTTACACACAGAGGCATGAGAAACATCATGGGCACTCAGGGCTGGCCTGACGAGCTTGCAGGTGGCCTGGGAACCCACTGAGCACCCAACCCACCCCACTCCAGGCTGCTTTTGTGCATCCTTGCTGCAGTGGTGGGGTGGGCTGAATGCTGTCGCGAGGGGACATCCACATTCTTCTCATCCCCTCTCCTTTTTCCTCCTGTGATGTTTGCAGGCACTTCCCATTTGCAGAATGGCTTTGTGGCAGTGCATTGCTTTTTCATTTGATGGCAGCATTCTCCACTTGAGTGATTTTATTTGTCATCTACAGAAGCCCTGTCTTTGCCACTCTCACCTTGACAGAATTCAAACACAAAGCTCTCAACACTGAAGAGCAGAGATTGCACTTCCTAGCCCTCTTCATTATAGTGCTAAAAAGCCTTCCATATGTTTACTCAAGGGTCATCCCTCTCATCTAGTCCTGTATTTCTTCGGAGTCACATCCCTCCTTTTCCAAAGAGCAGGAGCCCAACAGACATCAGATCTATTCTGGGAATACATGGTAAGATGTTCAGACATTCCTTGGGGTTGTCTGCGTGCATGTGCACATTAACAAGCTGTGAACCTGATGAGCCTGAGAGAATCAAAGGCTTTCCTTACCACAGCAATGAATCCACTTTGGAAGCTGTTTATTACTGGAACTCCTCAAGCTGAGAACAAATACTATCTGCCGCTCTCTTGGAGCTGGGCACCTTTCTAATGCAGCTGGCATTGTAACACTCAGTCCTGGCTAAAGAAAAGAGTCTATTAGCCTAAACAGAACTTGATGTCCTTTTTTCTCCCTGTGTCCGGCACCTACCTCAGGGCTAGGGTTTGTAAATGAAGCTGATGGAGATGCTGATTAGGGTGGAGGGCCCTGTTTCTTGTATCTTAGGGGTACCAGCGGGCAGTCATAGTTGCCTTAAGAGGTACATCAAGCAACACCACCATAGGCTGGAGATACCAGTTAGCAGGAGGTTTCCCATGAACTTCCATTATTAGCATTCATGTCCACTGCAGCATGGCCATGGGATCCCCTGACAAATCCACAGGTCCTTTGGTTGGGCTGTTGTGGCCTCACAGAGCAACCTCTGCTGCTCCCAGGAGGAGCTCTGAGCCTCCCGTCTCCTTGGGCAGCTGTAGACAGAGGCCTTGAGAGCTGAACCATCTCGTCTGGCTGCTCCATGGCAGAGTCAGGAGCAGGACCTGGATCTTTCAATTTCTCTTTCCTTGGACTTGCTTTCAAAGCTAGGAAACAGCCAAAATGACCTTGTACTATGGAGACCAAGGAGGATCCTTGGAAAAGCAGCTGGGACAAGCAGAGGGGTTCTGGAGGGCTAGCATGGGAAAGGATGTAACTATCCTTGAGTGTCCACAATCAATTCCTTAGTGATTCTGGATTTCTACTAAACTGTCTTGTATACTACTTTGCTCAAATCCAGCTTTTGTTTCATTCTTTTAACTGTTTCATTCTTTTCTCTCGCCCTTCAATGCAGAAAGAAATGACAGAACGAATTTGCCACTGAAGTGATTTTGGCAGAAAAACACAGCGGACTCATTGGCAGTCCAGTGGGACAAGACACCCTCGCTGTGGTGGGACAGTCGTTCTGAAAGACTCGCTCTGGTCATTTCCATCCACCGGACTATGAAACCTGCAGAAGAGCCTCTTCAGGCCAGGGCTGAATCCTGAGCTTGTTCAACATCTCTGGACATTTTTTTTTTTAATAGACCCCAATGTCTGTCATTCGGCTACTATCTTAGAAATCCACTGTCTACTGGACAGCAAGGCAAGTTTCATTGACTTTTACACTCCCTGGTCTCTAAGACCTTAGCCCTAGGTCTGGTGGTATCCATTCAACTACCCTTCCTCTTTTTGTCCTCAGCTATATTGATCCCTGAGTAAGAGACCTGCTCGCAGGGTACTCTGATTCTCGTAGCCAAGATCATCTGTGAGCAAATATGAACTTGGCTGCTAAGTAATGGTTTTTACTATTCCCACATGGACTGGGTTTGTCCCATCTGAGGTTAGCTCTGCAAAGCTGGTGACACTTGATCCCAGTTACCATCATGAGCTAATAGTCAATGCACCATTTTTGACCACAAGCTACAACGGTCTCCTCTGTCCTGACCAATTCCTGCTTTATCAAAGGGACCATGACTTCCCCACCCCTCCAAATGTTCACACTTTGCAAAGGGGACTTTATGATATTCCAAAATGCACCTAACATTTCTTGGACTAAAGACTAGATGCCCCATGACAGATGGAGGTGAACTAGGCTGTTTTCCAGTGTCATCAGCCCTATCTATTTTCCAGACTCAGAAACCAGGATAATAAGTGAAGGAAAGAAACTGTTGCCAAAAAAACAAATAGTAATTCCTCCTGTGTTGTTTTTGGCTCAAAACCAGCAGATCTTGGCTGTAGAAACTGTTATCTTCCCATTATCCAACTATGCATCATGATTAATTAGGCTGGGAGGGACATCAAGGGACACCTGATCTACCTTGTCCTTCCAAAAAGGCAAGATCTGCTCTACTTAAACCTTGTTCCCTGGGATTTCTTTAGCCTGAGAAAGAAACCACACCGACTCTACCTGGTCTATGTCACTGTTCCCTTGAAAGGCATTAGTATCACACGCCAAAATTTCTCCCCTTTATGTTTGTAATGCCTAGTAGCTATTGCTGTGTTTCTTGTGACAACCTCCTTTGATAAGAGGTGAGGTCTTTTTTTATTATTATTTGGAGCGTTAAAATCAAATTGTCTGAGCCACAATATTGTTACATTTGTGCTTCCTGGGCTTTTTATAGGAGGATTTTCTGTATTACACACATCCGATATTTATAAACAGGGGTTTGTCCACTTTTCAGGAAGGGAGGGGATACGGCTAGAAAATGTAAACATTATGCTGGCAGTAAAGTGCACAAATGGATTTTTAGTGCCCAAAGCACTTATTTTGATGTGAAAATTATTTTTTTTAAATCTCATGTACTGGATTTATATTTTTACATGGAAATAAAAGGGAACAAAATGGAGACAAAACCAGCCAATACACCATTCCAATGATTTCTGTGTAAAATAATGTGTGAAAGTCCAAATGTTTTGGTCTGTTACTAATTAAAGAAACATGAATGAGCCTGGTGTCCTTCATTCTTCCCTGATCCATCTGTAGCAATCGAGACATCACAAAAATGCATTTGTGACAACTTGAGCAGGGACCTTCCCCAGGAACTGCAGCACTCACGTGCCACATGGAGAGGTCAGCAATTCCCAGCTTTGCAAGAAGTGATTATGATAAAGAAGACTATAAACAGCTGCTGAAAACTGGCTTCGAGCCCAGTCTCCACCAGCAGAGCCCTGGGATGTGATGCAAACACCACCCAGGGCCGACTGAAACAGGACTCACGGAAGTCCTTACCAAGGACACAAGGGCTTACTTTCCTGAACATACAGCTACAGACAGTCGTGTCCATTGCTTTCCACTGACTGTACAGAGGATTTCAGCTCTTGGTGTTTCTCCTCAGCTTGCATCTCTGAAAGAAGCTTGACAAAGGCTAACATAGCTGGTCAGTGTTCCCTCTTCCCAACTTTTCACTGCCATCCTATATGATGGTATATTCACAGTGATGCTCACTACTTTTTCTGAATGTGTTTTTTTTCTGGGATCTGCGTTGGAGCACCTTCATATAAAGAAGAACCCAGGCACAAACTGCTGCACAGTGCGGAGGCAGGAGGTCTCTAGAGCTCCACAAGGAACCTGCTGCATTCTTGAGGAAGGAGGCCTGGTTGGTCGGACTCCAAACCTAGCAGCCCTCCTCGCTTCTCGTAATCAGCAAGTTTTGGACTTGTGGAGAACCTGTCTCAACAGCAGGGCCTAAGGGGACATCTGGTAGCAGCTGTGCAGATACTTGAGGGTGAGGTACAAAGACAACAGCCAACCTCTTCTCAGTAGTGGCAGATGGCAAGACAGGACAACAGCCACGGTTGTGACTTGAGATGTTCAGCTGGAGCCAGGAAAAGAATATTCACCAAGAGGGAGCTGCACCTGGTACCCAGGGAGGAACAGTATGGACAAGAGGCCACAAAGGTCCCTGCCAACACTTCAATGATTCTTTTATTTCCTAAAGAAGACATTGCATCAGAACTTCTGGTGTTTAACAAGACTCGTTGTGAATAATGCTCATAAACAGACACCTGGTTACACTTTTGCCCTCCACATTGTCCTCCGGCAATGAGTTCCAGCAGGCAGTTTTGCATCATCTATTATAAAAGAGAAGTTTATTTTGTTTATTTTTAAACATATGCCTGAGGATTTCAACCCTCCCACTTTTGGGAGAAGCAGTAAATAAGTGTTTCCTGTTTACTTTCCCTGAACCACGGAGCTCCCACAGATTCCTGTGGAGCTGAAAGCACTGATTGTTCCTGAAAGACCACGCCATAGGCTTGTCTCAGACAGCAATTTTTAAAGCATTTAAAAGTGTGTAACTTTTTTCTTTTCTTCTCAACTTGGTTTCCCCAAGGAAACAAAGCTCACTGAATGTGCTATGACAGCTGCATCCTCATTAATTCTGGAAGTGGTAGATGGAATAAATGTCTGCACCGCGTTCTGCAGATGAGCTCTACCAGCTTATTATGGATCAGAGAGCCCATGTGGGAGATCATCAAAGCCAAGCAGGTTCCGGGGCTCCTCACTGGCTGGGTTCCTTGTTTGCCATTAAATGCTGCGCAGCAAATTCTGTTACATGAATGAGAAGATCTGCAGCATGTAAATCACCTCCATTGTTCAAGATTTATGTCTGAATAAGGAGAAAAAACATGTTTGCAAGCACTGTCCAACCAGAGGTTGGCTGCATGCAAGGACTGAGTAATTTTACCCTCCTTCCCCCAGAATCTTGGCAATGTGATGCTTTGGAAATGCAGAAGACGCATCTTGGATCTCTGTGTTCACAGTTCCTCTTTCCTTGGCATTAGCTGCTCTGTCCAGGGACTTGCTTCCCTTGAGGTCTTCAACACATTCAACCATTCACTTGAGGTCTTTGGTCTCCACCTCGCTGGTGAGGAGCAAGGGAGCTGTGCATATCTGAGCCTCCTAGTTGAATTATTACCACTTTTATAGGGCTAGTAACGAAGCATCAATGGCTCTCTGTAGGACCATCCATTGCCAGAAAGGTCTTTCTGTCTCTCTCCAAGACATTGAGCTATTCCCCTGTTGCTCATCTATCTCGGTGCCTCCCAGCCTGGGCTGTTTTATGCCTGAGTACAGCACAATGGCTTATTAAACAGAAAGCACAAAGTGTATCTAAGTGAAACAACTTATTTCAGGAGGCAGAATCACACCCATGAGGACCCAGCATCCCTAGAGCTTCAACAAACATCCCTGCACTTTTTGAGAGCAGGCAGTTCCCTGAAATAGGTTAGATATTTGTGCAGCTCTTGTTAACCCCAGCTCCTTGAATGGCTCATTGGCTTGGCTGCCTGCAGAGCCCCAGGACTCAGTTGTCTCTTTGCAAAGTCACTGGATTGTCCTGGTGGACATGAGACATTCTGGGCAGAGGCCAAGGCTGATCTGCCCCGCAACGGGCCCACAGAAAGAGAAGTGGTGGCTGCTATACCAATGATGTGGGGCAAAGCAAGGGGTCATACAGGTGCTGTTGGCCTGTGTGGTGTCCCCCTGTCCTTGCTAGGGCAAAAAGCTGGAAGGTCCTTGGTGGATTATCCTATAACTCCTGGTCACAATAACCATGATGTGATCTGGACAGAGATACCCCTCCTTTGGTGAGAGTTTTTAAGAAAATATGTGGGAAGGAAGAAAAGAAGCTAAGGCAGAGCTGCGGTTGCCAAGGGATAAATGCTGTCTGTGACGAGAGGTGAACATGAAGTCACTGCGTGTTAGGAAGGGAGGAAATGGGTTAATTACCCGAGATACGAAGGAGTCTCCTTTCCTGGAGTGCCTTTTTTTGGGGGTGGGGGAACATGCTGATTCTAAGAGTAATGTTCACAGCAGAGGCAGGAGTGTCTCCTGAGCCTGGCTTTTCCATGCAGGAGGCTGATGACTTTGCTAGCGCAGCCTGATGGTTTAGATTTCCTCATGCAGGTCAGAGAAGGACGAATGACTCATGAGTGTCAAAAACCTCGAAGCAAGAGCGAGGCATCCAGCTCCCTGCTGAGAAGAGACCCTGAGTCAGAGCTGAAATGCCGGCAGTGTGTGGGGGACTACTGAATGTCTGCAAGGACATAAAATTTATCAATAGCAAAGGAAGCGTCTTACCTAAGGGAGTGTCCCCCTGTAGCATTGGCTGGGGAAATAAAATCAGAGCGTGGTCTGCCTGCGAATTTCTGGCAGCTTAACATCTCAGTGGAGGACAATCCATGAGGCTCCAATGAGGCATCATACCCTGATGCCTTGAGGTACAGGGTGATGGGCAGCTGCAAACTGCTTTGGGCCACATTGTAATGATGGAGTGAGGTGAGTATTTTGCCAGATGTTCACAAGGCTGTCAAGGGAGCATATGGAAGCCCATCTGCCTCGGGACAACCCCCTAGAGTCAGCCTGGGCTGGAGGCCAGAAGCACCAGTGGCTCTTGGCTCTTACTCATGCAGTTTCCTAATAGTGCCAGGATTCTTCAAGCTTAATGTGCCCTGGAAGGAAGAGCAGAGACCTACACAATGTTTGAGCCCCAGACTAACCTATCAGGGCGTTGGTTTAGGTGGAGAGGTGTTCTCTGCATATATAGGTGGAGAAAACAACCTTTTGGGCTAGAGAGGGAAATTTATGGGCATGCAGGAATGGTTTCCAACGATCACCTTGTCCAGTAGAGCCAAACACTTTGCTGGTGGTTTCCAGCAGCTCAGGTGAAGTTACCTCCAGCAGACAGTGTGTTATGCAGCTCCTGCATTAACAGGCAGATACTGCGTGAAGACATGAGCACTGCCTAGGGTACTACTCACAAGTGGTGCAGGGTTTCCTGCAAGACACAGCAAGGATTTTTCTTTCTCTTTTTTTTTCTTTTTTTGGGAAGAATGATGAAGAAGTTGGAACATGGCAAGTGTAATTGGAAAAGTATGTGCCTAAATGAGAAGTGTAATTTTTAGAGCAACGGAGCCTTTACAGCCTTCCTGAGCAGCAGAGGGAACGGTACATGCTCTGCGTCTTGAAAGCCAGACTAGACTGCAGGTGCTTAAATATAGATTTAGGTGCTTGGCTGTGAGCAGATAATAGAGGGATAATTCTACTCAAGGCTTAAAATCACTTTAGTAATAAAACACAGGCTAAAGTACTGTGATCTAATTTTAACACTGCTAAATCAAAACTAGCTTTATAAACTAGCTTTTTATTTATCTAAGAGCCACTGCAGATCGCTCCTTATTTTCTCTGCTGTATGTTGCATGGGTAACAAACAGGTATGTACTTGAAAACCCACTAAAAATGAAAAGGAAAACTCAAACGTAAAAACTACTTAATTTACTGTGGTTAATAGCCCAATTATACCACTTCAGAAGCTTCTTGCTTCTTTCCTTTTCACGGGACTTAGTCCTGATATATTAGCATAACCATTTCGTAGAAATGCCATGCCTGCTCTTTTCAAATGAAAACCCAAATCCTGTTTTTCCTGCTTTACAAAAAGCTAGATTGAAACTTAAGCCTTGGTCTCTGGTTAAGTGTGTTGTGCAGCTGGGGTTATCTTGCAGGTAACAATAAGGATAGAAAGATAAAGAATTTAAGTACATAGACCTTGCTTTGAGAATAGATGCCTGCTTTCACAGAGAAATAATAGTGTTGTGTAAGAGCACTTCAACATCGGGTGTATCAAGAATCAACACATTAAAAACCACATAAATTCAATTTGAAAATAGGCTACAAATGCTTGAGCTAATCTCCTCTCAGCTGATGCAGCTCTAGACGCTGAGGGTTTGAACTGCATTGCGTGTGTCTGAATGTCTCTCCCCGTCTCTGCTCTGCTCTTCTAGGAGAGCTGCACAGGTCAGATGTTCAGGCAAAACACTTGAATCCATCAGAGATAAAAAAATATATATAAAAATGTGGTCAGCTAGCAAAGACAGAAAACTGAGGAGAGAGGGAAGTAGGTGGGAGTCCTAACCTGTATGGGCCACCACATGCAGATTCATTTGATGACTTAGCCATGGAGAAATATCCACACAGCCTCCACCTCACCAGAAACCAGAGCACTGTGCACCTCCAAAGACTGAGTCCCTAGGAAATGCTGCTTGGAGGACAAAACACTCCTCCATCCCAGCGTGGAGGGAAGAACACAGTGCTCCTTCATTCTGGGACATTTTTATGGGACTACATTTCTATAGGACCCTGATGTTCAGTGCGTCCCATCCCAGCTGAGGATCTGCATGTTTCAGCTGTGTGAGGCACAGTTCTGCCTTTTGGGCTGTTTTCTTGAACCCCCGCGAGGAACTGGCAACTCTCTAAAACTGGGGGGTGTTTTCTCTGCCTGTCTGTCCTGAGACATTTGCAGAGTTTCTGGTGTTCAGATTTGTGCACACCAAGCTGCATGTTCAGATTGAAAAAAATACAGTCTTTTGGGTGCTCACAAGTTAAAAGTGCAGTTTGCTAATCCAGCTGCATTTGGTATTCCTTTTGAGCAGCTTTAGCAGCAGCAAAAACTAGCAGGGCTGATTCACACAGCTTTGTGTGAAAAATGCTGCTCTTGACAGCAGGTTTGCAGCCCAATATGTGGCAGTACAGTCAAAAATCTTGGGCTAGTGCAACAACAGGAGGTTGTTTTCCCCGCATGCCACCTTAGTGGTTTCTGAGCCTCTGGGAGCAAATCAGGCTGCACCTCTTTGCCCTCCAGTCACCCACCACTCCACAGGCTCTTGCTGCATGGAAGTTGCCATCTCTTAGCTGAAATATATTAACAGATTAGGAGCAAGCTCCCAGCTCTGTGCAAGTGCAGAACGCTTTTGCAAATGCAAAATGCAGAATAAAATGGGCTAAGCCTCCTATATCTCTGCTAAAGTCCTGCTAATTGGACTGCTTGGAATTCAAGTTTTTCCAGGCTTATTCAGGTTCTGCTTCCAAGATTCCCATTAGCTATCCGATATCTCTAGCCAAATGTATACACACACACATGCACGTGCTAGCAGGAATGCTAATATCTCTACTGATGTTTCAAATCCTTATGGAGAAGATACACTACAAACAAGATAGGGAGTAGTGTCTTGCAGGAGTTTTGTTGGAGTTGATTTTTATCCGCACTACTTTACACTGACTCTAAATTTACCAAGTTTACATCTTTTATTTAGTTTCCTACTAAGAATGGTGGATTGAAATGTCAACCAAACTGAGTATGACCTTTTGAAACGTCAATCTGAGTTGGTGAGAAAAAAGTTCCTTTGTTCCTGGGATATTTCTCTACAAATGAACCCACCGCTCAGCCTCATGGTGGGAAATAACTACCGCAGTACCTGTCTCTGCCTGAGCTGTTCTAACACCTGAGAAGCAAATCACAGCTTCCCTCTGTAAAGCAGAAAGCAGCAGCTCATCTGCTAGCCTCAAAGCATGAGCCTTGCTATTAGTGTGATTTGTTTGGGGATTTTGGCTTGTTTTTTCCCCCTCTCTGTATGTGTCTGTTTCTGAGGCTGTTTGTGCAGAGCTGGAGCTTTGGGTCTCCCCTGAGAAGACGACCTGATCGTCTGTACAGTCAAATATTTTTTACAGACAATATAAAACACAAATCTGAAGAAGAGATAAAGTTGTAAAAAAATAGAATCCCCATTCAACAGCACTCGTTTTTAAAAAGGCCCCAAAACATTTGGGTAGCAGCTGTGTCTTTGCCCCATGCTGCAGTGCTGTTCCTTCTCCATAGCTACAGTGATAACAGAGATAAAAAGATTTATGTTCCACCGGCAGACAAAAAGGGACAGCAGCTCAGAGGAGGTGAGGATATAGGTGTGGGTAATAAGGCTGCCAGGTAAATTAATCGAAAGAATGGAAAACTGAGAAAATGCATCCTAACAGAGAAAGATATGGGCTTATCATAAGTAAAGAAGGTTTAAGCAGGCGAGGCTGGAATACAGATAAGCTGTTGTGTTTGCGGTCTGCAGAAGAAACAAGTGTCCAGCACTGATTTCTCAAAGTCCTTTAGAGATTTTAGCACACACGTGGGATGGAGACAGTGAAATTCTGGCATGGCTGAGCTGAAGCCTGACACAGGTACCGGAGAGCAGAGGTCACCTCCTTTCCAGAAACTGCAACTGGACTGGTGTGTGGCACAATATAAGTATCTCCTCCTTTCTCCTGCATATCTCACAGGAGGTGTTTGATTAAGGTTCAAAGCAATAACTGGGGCCACTTGTAGACCAGCACATTCAGCAGAGGGTCCCATGGAGCAGCTTGGGGTGGTGCAGTGGCAAGACACGAAGCGGACAACAAAGTTGAGCGAAACAGTGGCAATTCTGTATGGACATCCAGGTTGACGCCGAGAATGAAAACTGATTTACATTAATCCTCTTGGTTTGTCTTTACTTTTTTTCTTGTGTTATTAGCATGATCTTCTTGAAGGGGTATCTAGCTGACTGAATAGCAGGAGACAAGACAAAGAGCATTCACTTCAGCCACAGTGCTCTGAAGGCAAAGAGACACAAGACTCTCCCTTTGCTACCTGGCACTCTGCTGAGAAGTGCAAGCACGTAGGTGGATCCTCAGGCTAGGCTGGAAACCTGTGTAAAATCAATGGCTTGTATAGAAATGCTTGCAGGGAGCAGAGCAAAGACAGAAAGCAGGCAAGGAAATGGCCTTCCAATATCATGCTGCTAGCAGGGCACAGACTGCGTGGTTTCAATTCGGTAGGAAAGCTAAGACAAAAAAAATCTCAATACAGGGGTTTCTACAAAGTCTTCTCTGTCATCCCCCTTGTGCCCTAGCACACTGCAAGGGTGAATATTTCATGAAGACAGATGTGATAGCTTTTTTTTTTTTTTTCTTTTTTTTGATCTCGCTATGGTGTGTTCTGAGGAGGTACTGCTTTATCCTGAATTTTGTTGGATTAATTACTGCCTTGCTCCACAAGCAGCTCTCAGCGCAGCTTGACTGTGCCACACAAGTGGTGCTAATCCACCTCGTGCCCGCACTACGGCTGGAGCAGGGCTGTCAGGCAGCTTCCTTCAGGAATGCTCTCCTGAAGGATGTGTCATGGAGGAGAGACCAAAGGGGAGGAGGGCACAGCTGTGCAAAGATGGAAAGCAACCTTCTTGCCATTGGTGGCAAGGATGGGATGAGGATTAGTCTCCCGACCAGTAGTTTTTCAGCCCCTAGGGAGGAACTGGCTGTTTCTGAGGATGCCTCTGGGTTTGGAGTCTGCGGCACCATGGTAGGTGTCCCTAGCTGAGGTCTGGGTTGTCACGGGTCTAACATGAGGGTCTCACTGACGGGTGTCTTGGCCGCCTTGTTGCACAAGGGCACACTTGGCCTTAGCCAAGATGCCACAGCCAAGCCCCCGTGCCTGCCATGGTCAAACAGGAGCAGGCTGAAGGACGTGGAGGGAGAGCTGCGGCAATGCAAGATGGCGCCCGCCTTGCTCATGGCCTTGACAGCCACCATGCCCCATGGCTCAGCCTGTGAGTCCCCATAGGGATGTAGTTCCCCCAGGATGCCTGCGCCCTCCTGCCCCTTGGGGACATGGGCAGGTGCCCCATGGAGAACATGGGTTAGCAGGCACGGTGGTGATGGCTTAACAGTGGGACTGGATGACCTTGAAGGTCTTTTCCAACCATAATGGTCCTGTGACTCGGGGAGGGTTTCAACCCACGCCGGGGACAGCCCCTCCGGGACTCCTGAGGTCCCTTCCCTGGTGGCCTCAGGGGGATGGTGACAGCGACCCCCCCCACCGGCGCGCGCCCGCACTGCGCCTGCGCGCAGCCCCCTCCCACACCCACCTCCCTCCCCCCGCGCCTGCGCGCCCGCCCCGCTCGGTGGGCTCCAGCGGCAAGGGGGGGGGGGCTGCGCCTAGCGCGCATGCGCGCCGCGTGCGCGCCCTCTCTCGGGCGCTGCTTAAGAGCCGCCGCGCGCATGCGCGTTCCCCT
>VZSG01000006.1:3605563-3668613 GCA_013398315.1 Nothoprocta pentlandii
CCCCGGAGCCCCCCCCCCCGGTGACGGGGGGACGGCGGCAAAGCGGCTCTGCGGCAAGGGTCGCGACGGCTCGCCCGAGGAGACGGGAGTTTCTGTCCTCGTGGCTGTCCCCGGGAGGCTGAGAGCGCCGTGCTGTGTGTGTCAGGCACGCGTGTATTTAATGGAGCGCCCGTGGAGGGGCTCTGGCGCTTCGGGGGCCGTGGTTCCCGCTGAGCTTTGCGGAGCAGACGGCTGCGGAAAGCGAAGGGACGCGCCGCGTGGCCGCTCGCGAGGCGGCTTGCCGTGTTCCAGCGCTCCTCGCGGCTCTTATTTCTCACAAAATCAGCCGCGGCGAGGTTGCGAGCCCCTGCCGGACAGCCCGGCGGGTCCGGTGGTGCTTGGCTCTGCCCCGGGTCCCTCCCGAGCCGCTGGCGCGGGTGAAACGCGGCCCGGCTCCGCTGCCCTCTGTGGCAAGGGCTTGGTTGAAAATAACCCCCCGGGTAACTTCGTTGTTTTCTCCTTTCACAATGTTATAAAATGTGGTCATAAAAGTCATCTTTCTGTTTCTCTTCCCTTACAAACTTATGCCATGCAACTAGTTCAAAAGGACTGCTGTATTTTTTTCTGGTAACTTTGAGAAATTGTAGTTTGGCCTCTCTCAGAACACAATTCTTTCTGCCTTTTAGGTGCTGGAGGGACGTAAGGAGAAACTGCACTCGTGGAGCTGAAGATCTTCCACTGCAGATCTGAGGGACTGCTGAGCCTGCAGGTAATGTAGGTTTGGACACTTAAACGTTTCTTGAAGTTGAGTATTGCCCGTCATGACGCTTTTATCTCGCTATAAATGCGGTGTGGGAACTTCTTGGTGCTCTCAGAAATCTGCTTAGCGCTGTGAGGAATCCGCACCCAGGTTTCAGTAACTTTCTGGATAAGAAGGTGTCAAAGCATAGATACAAATTTTATATGACAGAAACTGCAAATTCAGCAGATGAGGTTATTAAAATTAGAGTTGCGAGGAGGGGGGAAAAAAGGAATAAAAATAAGTCTTGCTTCAGACTTTTAAAGTTTCTTGTTTAGATTCACCTCTTGAACCAAGGTTGGCTACTAACATGGAAGCGCCTTGTGTAGCCTCTTTCTAGTGGGAAATGTCATTATCTGATCATTTGCGGAGAGTCGCAGCAGGAAATGCTCATCCCGTAGCTGTGTTAAATGAAACGGTCTCTCCTAACAAGTTTTTTTCTTTGGCTAACACTCAAAAAGTATCGAGAGAGGCAGCTGGGGCTAGAGAAGCTCATTGGTGATGCAGGGAGAGTCCCCTGAGAGCCCTTGATGCCATCAGCTGTGGAAGAGGGTAAGCAGCCTGCGGTCCTGTAAGTGGCCCTCAGAACTTACTTGCCCTGGGTGCCTTCTCAATTTAAAACCAATCTAGGGGTTAGAGAAACTCCAAGTAGTTGAGTCAAAGTACTACTACATGGATATATATATATATATATATTTTTCTTTTGAAATAGGTAAAATCTGGAGTTTAAAATAATTTTGTAATTGATTTCCTACTGCAGTGTAACAGAAGCTGTTGAATGTGAATTGCTTGGTCAGTAGTATTAAATATCTTAGCTGTACTGCAGTATTTGCAAGGAAGGAAGGAGGATGGTTTTCAGTGCTCTACCCGGGCTGTGTGCCTTATCATTCCAGGCAGGGCTTGCCATTTTTGCTTGTTTGCTAGCCTGGTGAAATATAGCATCCTGTTATGTCCTGTGGCTGCTTCAGGGGCATTGCCACTTAATCCTAGACCAAGAAATTGAAAAAAAAAAATACAGAGTATTTTTAAGCCACCTCCAGTCTTGCTTGTTATTCTTGCTGTTAACTCATAGCAGGGGCAGCTCACTTGTTTGCTTTTGTAGCTTTCTAGTGAGGAGGTAACATTTCTCTGGTTGTTATTCTGAATGTCAACTGATACATGTAAAGAAATGCACGTATGTCTGTAAACATTGATCTCAGCAGAGCTGCTGTCTAAAGCATTCGTGCAAACATACCCTATTTCCCCTCAACAGGAGGGCGAAGTGGAGGGAATGCTCAATGCTCTCCATTGTATTCATGTTCTCCCTGTTTCCCCAGTAGTAATCAGAGTGAAGTAATACATTGGGGTGGGAATCTATTTGAAGTAACTGTTACACTGCGTAGTGCGATCCACCCATTGCTGGAGGGTCCAGCTCAGGGCCCTCAAAACCCTCATGCTTCATTTGCAAGGGAAGTGGCTGACTGAGAGTGCAGAGTGTTAGAATCTGCACCTTGCGTACGCAGGAAAGGACTCGGTGACTCTGATCTTCTAGAAGTGTGACTGAAGGGAATCCAAAAGAGAAGTACAGATGGAAGGAAGTGGTTGCTGTAACTTTTGCATTGCGTAGAGTGAAGAATTTTAGAAGGAAGTATCCGCTGATATAATGTCTGGATGTTCCAGTAATGCCTTTGCAAAGAAGGCAAAAATGAGAATTTTTCCTCAGACTTGCTTTTTCATGAAGTCAGATCACCCAGGCTTCCTATGGACTTCTGGATATTCATTTAAAATGTTAATGCACTTTCATTTTACTGGGAAGATGTCTGAATATTCAAGTTCTTCCTTCTCTATGCCTCATGCAGATTGACAAATAATACTAGAAACTTTCTAGTATTTCCTCTGGTAGAGAGGATAAGAAAATGGGTTTTACAAATAAGACTGAATTATGGCAAACTACTTTTAAAAAAAAGAATGACCTGTAAGAATGCTCACTTAATTTTATTTCAAATTTTAATGTCCTACAGAATATGAATGCTAAAATAATCAGCCTCTGGATTTTGGACTGCCCTAAGGAATTGGAGCATTTTTCTTCTTCAGACTGTTGCTTATCTTGACCTACAATGTTGTAACCACAATTAGTCATCGTGCAGGCACTTTTGTAAAAGTTACTTTTTATGGGCTTCCTGTAACTAACAGGTCTTGGCAGGACTGGCACCTGCTGACTGATTCCTGTTTCATCTGCATAATTCAAAGTGCTGCCCGAAGAAGGGAGGGTCTAAGGATGATGTGAGTACCTGATGAGCACCTAAGCTGGGAGGAAGCTGAGACTGAGGCCTGTTTCCATTTAGGACTTTTTGTCTAAACTCCTGGGTGTCTGAAAGTTTGAAGTGGCTTAACTTAAAGTTTTGAGGATTCCGTTCTCGTTTGCATTTGAAGTCCGAGTGCTGTGGGTATGTCATCCTTGTGGAACCTAGGGACTTACAGGTGTCATTGACTGTCTGTAGTTGGTTGGACATGTAAAGCCTGGCTTTGAAAGTAAGTCTAAATCAAGGCAGGGAAGTTAGATGCTCTTCAGAACGTTTATTGTTCAGTTAGCCAAAAATAGTGTTTTCAAACCTCAGGGAAGCCTCATCAAAGATCTCAGTGTTTTATTCAGTCTAAATAAAAAGAATCTTTGCTTTTGCAGTGGGACACTAATGTTTCTGTAGTGGCATTTGTTTAGTTACCGCCTTGGTGGTTCAAAATGTCTCATGCTGACACATCAGCTGAGAGTTGGTTTCCCCTGTCAAACTGAGGGTTGCTGCTTTCTCTGTGAATCCATGAAGGTTTAGTTGAGGGTCATAATTCTCCTTTTCTTGTAGCAGCTGTTTTTATCTGATCTCTGTTAATTGTGGCTTGCTAGGAGTGAATTCAGGTAGTACCTGTTCTCAACAGAAAATTTCCATCTGTTAAAAGTGCTTATTCATGCTGCTGCTCTGTGTGAGCTTGCCCAGCTGTCATCAAGACCAGCTGCAAGATAAGTTTTTTTTTATCTGTTGTTGTAGTGTTTGGCATCTTGGTGGCCAACTGATGTAAGGTGAGAATAGGATTCTTCTTGTCCATGAAGAATAACTCTTAAACTCATTGTGATATAATAGTGTTGCAGCAATTAGAACTAAGTAATACCAGAAATCCCTCTTTTGTTTTTGCAAGAATGTAAGGGGGTGGGGCAGGGTACTGCTCTTCTGTGAAAGTGAATAGAGCTCTGGGAAACTTGTTGTCTTCTGCTCTCTGTATTTCTGGGTTACAAAATCTTTAATGCAGGGGCATGCTCTTCCTGTGTGCTCACATGGAGCCCAGTACTACAGGTTCTACCTCCTTTTGAGACTCTGAGCACTGCCTTAATGTATATAACAACATTCATATGATTTCTGGATGTAAATATGATTTTTTTTTTTTTTGCTACTTTTCAGTTAGTGAACAGCCCTGCTCAGTCAAGATCTGGTTCTGAAGAAGATGCAGTTACTCAAAATCTCTGCTTAAGCTGCCTTCTTCCACTGAACTCAAACGCACAAACAGGTATCTGCTTCTTGATAGAAAAGGCGTCTGAACTGTGTTCTCTAGGTGCTTCCGAATTATATTATGTGTGCTTATGTTTTTTATTAAAATATTTCCTTGTTTTGCTTTTGGAGAGAACATTCCAATGAAAAGCGTTTGCTTTTGGATAGCTGCTTTTGACATGTTTGTGTGCAAAGAGTTAGGAAACAAGATAAAAGGAGGGTTTTTTCTTTTTCTTTTTTTTTTCCTTAAGACTGAGATGTAGTGAAACTTGTGGTAATGGTTCTTGTTCATTTTTCAGTATTTGTGAGTTGTCTTTAAGTGCTGCTCTTCATCCTTCTGGAAATAGATGTAGAGGCCCTAACAGCAGTAAGAAAAGGCTTCTGTCTGCAACTAGCACCTGCCCACACAAGGCTCTGAATAATGTGTGTATTCTGTACTCCTTCAGCATTGAATTAAAATGATAATAAAATGCAGGAACTCCAAGAAGACTGTAGTTAAAACAGAAACTTGCCTTTTTTTTTTTTTGTCTTGCACTATGGACTTTGCTAGATTATGTTATCCCATGGGCAAAACTCCTCACTATAAGAAAAGGACAGGCAAGCACTTGAACTGATGATTTTCTTCAGCTGTTGTCAGACTGCTAGGAAAAAACATCCTTTAGAAAAACAATCTGACTCTTACAGTTGAGAGAGATTTAAAAACTGCTCTTTATCAGAAGGTTTCACTACCTGCTGCACGTAATGCTCACAAAACAGCAGAGTGTTGTACTCCCACCTCTCTGCACTCCAGCCAGACTGTAAAGTAGAGAGACAAGCAGGTTTGGTGGAAGCAGGAGTTAGAGTTGTTCACCCGTGTCGTATAATGACTTCTAAATGACAGAGGTCGATGTTTCTCTTGGACCTGGTGTGTCCAAGGGCCATTTCCTCTGGAGCAGTTTGTCCTGTCTCTAAGCTTCTCATCTGGCAGGGTGAGTTTCCTAAGTGCCCACAGTGCCTGTGCCAGCAAAGGAGGTCCTGCAGCATGCAAGACACCCCAGCATGGCACAGGTGGTTGAGGGTCGCTTTCTTAGAGTGTCAGAAGAGGCTGTCTTGATTTGTATGGTCATAAAAACCACCCATTTCTTTGGAAAGTTGAATAATTCATCAAGGAAGAAGAACCTGCAAAGTATTTAGCTGGACTAAAGGCATTTTCTTCTAAGTCCCATTGTTAGTTAAATTTGGTACTGGTTCATTACAACAAAGTGAATAATGAGAATGAAGTTGTGATACCTTTAAAGGAAAAGCTTTTTTTTTGTTGTTGTTGTTAGAGAAGTGAACAACACAGTAGCATGAAATGGCACACCAGAAGGATAATAAAAAGTTAATCTAGCAAATATTTCATGCCAGTAGCAAATTTGATCTAGACTAGAGGTTGGAAAGATTAGCTTTTCAGTAATTTCTTTTCTGTATACATGAATAGTGAACTTCCTGGTTTCAAGGAGGCAGTTCTCTGTAATTTAGGAATTGACTCAGACTAAAGGGAATTGAAATAACGTAACGAACTATGAAACACTGGATTGTAAATATCATGTCAACTGGTAGAGTGCAGGAGGATATATCATCTGTGTTAAGGTGCAGGATTCATCCCACATCTTTTTATGCAACTTTTGTCCTCTTACGAGCCTTGAATCTGTAATATTTAAAATGCCCTAGAACCTGTCCAGGTATGACTTGAAGAAGCTCAGGTCGTTAGAGTGACTTGGTGAACACCTTCTGGATATTGAGCACCTCTTCAAGCGGAATAACTAGCTCTAAATAGCTCCATGTCTGTTGCTTTGATGCCCAACGCTGAATAACTTCTAGTGTAGATTGAACTCATAGCATTTTAGGACTTACTGTCAAAGACCAGCCTTCCATTTTTGTCAAAATTCAAAACAGTATGGGTGTAAGTTTGGGTTAAAGAAAAAAGATACTGTTTCAGAAGTTTGTGAAATATATGCCTTTATATATGCCTATGTGTTTTAGAAGTCACATGTGTCTTCCATCATGATGATATCTTAAATCATTCTCCTTATATTTTCAAATAATTACGATTTACTGCAATCTTGAATAGATGATTTCAGCTTTAAGAGATGCATTTTTAAATGTTTCAGTGAGCTGCTGTTAAAGTGAAATCTTTTTCAAAATAGAACATGTCTCTGATTTTAAGACAGCTTGTGGGTTCCAAGTGACACTCAGAATAGCTGTTACTGACAGATATTGACAAGAAAAATACTTTTTCCTCACCTTTGTGTTTTATGTGTTGGTGGGTTGCTGTGTAATATTTTCTGTCTCGGAGCTTCTTGTTTTAAGAACACTTCTGAAACAGTGAAAGGCACAAAAAAAAAAAATTAAATTTAAGAAACAGCAAACTTCCCAAGCAACTTTAAAAGGCCTTTTGTTAAAACGGGATTGTTAAAATAGGATTGCTAGAGATTTTTTTTTAAGGGCTTGCTCTTTTTCATTGCCAGTATGTTCATAACTTCACTATTCCAAGGAGTTTACTTTTTTTTCTGTAGTACCAGTTCTTTAAATGTGAATTTATTTGGAAATTTCTCTGCTGTAAAATGTTTTTATAGTGCTTTGCTGCAGCCTTAAAGACTTTGAACCAAAATGTTTAACTGTTAGAGCCAACTTGACAGGATGTGCTGCTTTTGGTTAGACTTTCCCTAAGAATAAGTGCCTGTTTTTTGTTTTCTATCAGCTTAACTTGCCGAGTTGTTACTTCTGACTAAGGTCCTTTAACATCTGCAGATATATAATGCAGAGAATATGTAAAGGTCCCAAGCAGTACTTACTGTGAAGCATAATTTATCCACTGAGCTGCAGTTTAGGAGGGACATCATGGTTCTGAGAGGAATGTTAGGCTAGTGTGTTAGAGGTATAAACTGACCTAGATTGCTCCTCTGACCGGTTAAAACTCTTACTTTGTCTTGCTGTGTTGAGGAATTCCTCGATTTTCCTTTTGCTTTGGGAGCATATTTTCCTACACAGAGTGACTTGAAAATATTTCTGGAACAGCTGCATAGCTTTACACGTAGCAGCCTCGTGAAGGCTGAAAATCCTGACTTCTGCACATGTTTTGTGTTCGTGCTCATGGTGACTGTTGGCAGGGTTACTCCTGTGCTTTGGCTTGGTGTGCTCTGTGAGGAAGAGTCATGATAAGCACATATATACTTTTTTCTTCCATTTTTACGTTTTTGTTTATCAAACTTCTCTCCCTTCCCTCCCCTCCCCCCTTCCTTTTAATTAGTACTCAAATTGCCTTTTTAGGCCTTCTCTTGATTCTAGGGAGAGAATTGGCATGGAGAGGGATGGCACCTTTATTGAAGAATGGAAGAAAGTCTTTGGGATAGTTCAACAGCCTAAACTCGTGAACCTCTGTTCATTTTCTCGTAAGTGATTAATTTGTACATTAAAAGACACCTTTATGTTCTGCCACACAGAGATGGTCAGCAGTCAACCTGTCCCCATAGCAGAAAATGGGAAAAAGAAAAAGAAAAAAAGAACCAGAGCCACAGATCATGTCCCTGGAAAGTTTGAAGGTTGGTGGCAATTTTCAGTCTCTTAATTATATTGTTCTGACTTCTTTCTGCTGCTCTCAGTTTTCCCAGTTATTTTTTAACCAATGTCATAATTTAATAGTTCTGTATTTTTCATCCTCTGGGGTTTTAGCCTTGTTTGTCTTTTTCTTTAATAATGAATTCAGTTCCACTGTAAACTTACTAGTAGGGAAGTAGCATCGTGGGGTAGATTGTGAATCAAGGTAGTGACTAAGGTTAAACCTTAACATCTCAATTATACTTAAAACACTGGCTGCAAGTAGATCTTGTAGGTATTTTCTGATCAAGGAGAAATGAAATGTTTTCCATGTGAGAATCAGCCCTGGGTTTTAACTGGAGACGTGGAAGGTGATGAGATTCTAGCAATCACTGAGCTATAAAATAGCTGTATGAACAAATTGTATTTTTGCTGCTAGGATGAAATCTACTTTAAATTTGCTTAGAACTTGAGGAGGGGAAAAGGTGAAAAATGAACCGTAATTAAAGCTGATGCTTTCACTCTAATAGTGCATAAATCTCTTTCCCATCTTCATTACCAAGGGAATTTTTTCAGTTGCTGTCATATGAGGGTTGCTTATCTGATAAATAGCTTGTCTTGATGTTATGTGATGAAATATTTTGGCTAATGTGTCCTTTGTGCTGGACTTCTTTGGCAGACTTGTACAAGCTGACTGCTGAGCTCCTTGGTGAGGGAGCATATGCCAAAGTTCAGGGTGCTGTGAGCCTCCAAACTGGGAAAGAATATGCAGTAAAAGTAAGTGTAAAAATAACAGCGATGTCATTTCTGTCTGTAATGTGCCTTCTCTCATATCTCAATGAAGATCTGAAGAGCTATAATGGAGTGGGTAATAGCAAAAGCTTTTAGAAAATGCTTGCTGCTTGAAATGAGCCTGCATTATAAGCATCGATGGATCAGTCACCTTAAGTATTGTGCCTCCAGAATGGGCTGGGATATCTGCCACAGATGGAATTCATAAATGGCAAATGGCAGTGTGGTGGGTAGATTTCAGGGCCTGCTTTCCTCTCCTGTCCCCACTGGAATGCAGTCATAGCAGTTTCTATCTTCCTTTTATCTTGCCTTAGGAAATAAGAGGAAGAGTCATTATCTACAATAGCCTACCAATACAATGCAAGCTTTTGAGAAAGCTGCTCAGAAAGCCCCAGTTACTGCCAGCAGTTCATGGAAAGCTCTCTGTTGTTTTTTTAGTGGAGGTGAATCTTCTGCAATACCATTATATTGAGTGGTAGAGTCCTTTTACAGATTCATGGTTATTCTGAGTTCCCAATTAGCTGCAAGTAGAAGTAGTAGTACTGGGAAATTTTATGCTTGATTCTGTTGCAAAAAATACAGGGACAAAGTTTTAAGCCCCTTAAGCAACTTGATCCTTTGAATGTTTAAATTTTGTAAATTCTGTGTAAAAACTCTTCAATTTGAAGATACAGAATGAACAAATAGCTGCTTTGTGTTAGGTGTGTTCAAACACCAAGTCCTCTTTAGCATTTAGATGGTTGCTCGCTATTTATGGGAAGCATCTGACTGTAAAAATAAGAAATCAATACTGAATATAGATGGTAGTATTTGCAGAGTTGTCATTTAAGGGCAGCCTCTGTGCATGTCTGTTGTCCTTGCCCTCTTTGAGGAGTACATGAAGGAAGATGACTTTGATGGCAATGCAGAAGGGCACTGAGATTCCCTGTGTCATTTTTAATTGGACTTGTGCTAGAATAGGATTTCCATGAGGTTTGCACTGTGAATCAAACTCTCATTTTGTAGTGAATTCGGTGCAATTTTCTTAAATGCTTACAGGGACTGATCTCTTCCATCTTGACTATTAGGTGTTTGTTGTGACTCAAATTTATTTTTTGTAAGAACTCGAAAGGATTTCCTTTCCTGCATCTCACAGGTAAAATGCCAAAGAGCCATCAAAGAGATAGTTCTTGTGTCAACTGAGGTAGCATGTTGACGTGGTTCCTTTCTTCTCTTCCTTTCCTCTCTTCTGTTGTCCTTTGAATGTCTTCCAGGGCTCTGCTGGCACACAAATAATTGACAGATGAGAATTTAAGCCAACAAAGGCGGAGTTTTTCTTTATACCAGACATGCCTGAGATTCAGGCTCTAGTTTGCAATTATCCAAAGCCAGAGCCATGTACACAGTTCCTGCAATAAATTTTCAATATTTTCAATATTTTTCAATATTTTCAACTTTCTTTCCACAGATCATTGAAAAAAATGCTGGGCACAGTCGGAGTCGGGTATTTCGTGAAATAGAAACCCTCTACCAGTGTCAGGGTAACAAGTAAGTGCAGATTCTCATGTTTATTTTACTATCTTGTGTTTTGAAGCTTCTTTCTGACTAGATTAGGACCTTTGCAGTAGTCTTAATACCAGTTGAAATTTAGATTTGCAGCCTGTTCAGATCAAGATTTTCTACTTGCATTTGTGAAATTTAAGCAAATGTTTCTAAATTAAAAGTGACACAACTGAAATATTTGCCAAGTCAGTGTAGTTTCAATTTCTTCAGTTACATATAGATTTCAACCAAATAAGGAGTTAACATTTTGAGATTCTCCCCCGTCGTTTCACCATCAGCAAAAACTGACCACATTACCAGTTACTGCTGAAAGGGACAGTCTTGCTCCTCCTTTCCTTCCTCTGTGATCTGCCCTCATCTTTGTGCAAGGCTTCCTGCTTTTGCAGTGGAGCTCTTGCATCAGCCAGGAACTAATTTCGGTCTCGTTGGATGGATGTGCTGAATTCACACAGCCACAGGATGAAGCAACTTTAAAGCTTGTGACTGAAGAGGGAGTAACCTGCAGCTCTATCTTGTTCAGCTGTGCATCTCATTGAGCATTTGTTATAAAATTTTAGTACAGTACTTAAGGACAATATAAAACTAAGCTTATCTACCCAACTCATGAGCTTAAGTTGTATAGTAGAGAAGCAGAGAACTTTGTTTTGCCCGTGATTAAGTGTATATGGTCATCTAGAATGTAACTGATTTAAAATCTCCAGCTCTTGTGGCTACATGCAGAATTTAGCTTTTGTCTATTGTAAGAATAGAAGGGCCTGACTTTTGTTTGACATTATTGTCATGTCCTGTGTGCTCTTCGTTGTGCTGCAAACCCTACAGACTGTCTGAACAGGGTTAGGCTAAAAATGGAAACTAATGTGCTGGTCTGAAGCTTCTGTTGACAGATGTCTGCCTGTTCACAAGACATTTTGCTTTGTAACTTCCAAGAAGAAAAGAGAATGCCAATTTAAATATTGTTTTGTTCTTGCCTTCAGCACAAATACACTTGCAAATTACTGAATACGATGTCTTATCAGTTATCTTCCTATCAGTTGAATAGTAACAGAACCCTTTTGCAGCCCTGTCTGCAGGGGATTTGTTATTGGACATACTCCTACTCCTTAAATTTCAGTACCAGTTGGAAATACTTATTTATTTTTCATGCCATAGGCAACCAAAGCAACTTCTTTAATTAGCATTTTTATTTCTGGTTATTTCTGGTGCTTTCTAATTATCCATGCTGAAACTCTCCATTTTTCTACTTACACTGTGTATTGTTTCTCCTACCCCCAATCCCTTTTTTAAAGGAACATTTTGGAGCTAATAGAGTTTTTTGAAGATGATGCAAGTTACTACCTCGTCTTTGAGAAGCTGCGAGGAGGTACTGTGCAGTAGCTGTTGCTTTGTTCACCGTGTTAAAGGAGAAAATGAAGAGTTTAGATATTTTTATAGTGAAGAAACAACATAGTAGTTTATGAGATATGAAATACGGTCATTTTTGTGAATTATTATCTTTATGAAAAGAAAACAGTAATATTAATGCATCTGGTCATGCATTTGTAACCTCTTAGACCAAAGCAATGAAAATGTCAGTGCTCCTAAGATGACAGATTTGAATTAATATTAGTTTGTCTGTTGCACCTTAGAGGAAGGGAGAGAATATGGCAAGTATTCTGCATGCTCTTAGTCCGCATCTAGATGTTGTGGCAGCATCTTCCCTCAAGGTACAGTTGGCTTGTTCTCCTTGAGGCTCCTAGGGCAGCTGCTGCATGAAAACATCTTCCTCCTGCCTCGGGCTGCTCCGACTGCCGAGCTGTTGGAAGGCTACTCCAGTGAATGTGTTTGGTCACTGGCCTCCAGCATTTAGCATTCGTGTGGAGAATGAAAGGACTGCGTCGTGCACACTCTGGACCTTCTCATATTTGTCTGATTTGGGTGTAATTACAGCATTTGCTAATTTCTGTTGTGACAAACCGTGAGTTAAATGTGACCCACCATGCAAATGAAAACAGTTTCTCAAGGTATATGCTTCTGTCCAGACAGTGAAAGAAGAATAGCATCTTCTTTCACTGTCTAATAACATTTTTCAGTAGCAAACATAGGTGTGAGAAACACACATTCTTCCAGTATAGGTGAAACAAAGGAGAGCTTCTTAGGAAGAGAGGCAGGATTTTGTTTTTTTTTTTTTTCCAGTGGTTAAAAGCTCCTGTTTGCTTTCTGTTACAATTACTGCATTGTTTCACTGTGGCTTCCTCTGTCACTGTTACATTTTTGTAATGTGCAGACTTTTCTGATGAATTAGCCTGCTTGCACTTTATAATAGTCCTAGAAGGGCTAAGAATTGAATAGTGGCCTTGTAGTCATAGATGAGGATGAATTTGCATTTTTTTTTACTTTGCTCTCCGTGTTCTTTCCTAGCACTTAACCTCTGAGTGCAGCAGCATGGTTGTCACTCTACCTGTGTGGATAATTGTGACACACCTTCTTCCCCTTAAATACTGTTTTTGCAGTTTTTTATCTTAGATTGAGGACTGAGGCTAGCTTTATCTCTGAAATTGTCAACACTTGAAGTGCGATGTGTGTGGGTTTGAATGATTCTCAAAGAAATAATGGGAACCAGAGGTCAGGCCACCTTCTGATGCACTGCAGATTCTGCTGTGACTATAAGCAATGTGGCTGGTGGCAGCAAGAACATTCATCTCGAATGCAAGCCTTGCTTTAATAATTCGAGGCTCAAAGATGGATTGTTAGCTTGAATGTTGGGTCATAACTTAGACTCTCCATTTGCAGACTCGCTTCCTGTAGCTGTGGCAACTGAAGGGGTTTTAGCTGTGATATGACCTGCATGACTTGCAGAAGCCATCCAGTAACTTTGCCTGGCAGCATTTCGTTACTGGAAGTGTTTAAAATGCAGTTGTGTTAGTGAACCTGCATGATTTAGGAGTCTCCTCCCCTTTTATTTTTCCTTTTTTTCTCCTTCCAAATACGTGTTGGGAAGTGCCTGCTTTCTGATGAATGCTAAAGAGGTGGTAAAACTGTGGCAGGGGTGCCCTGCTCCTCTCTCTGTAAGATTCCACTACAGGAGTTGAATATAAAGTGTATAGAGAGTGTTTTCATTGATACTGAGAAAATTCTTATCTGAGAGAGTTTAGGACATTGATTGTGTTCAGGAATCTGAAAATAAACCTTCCACACCTGCTGGTGTAGCCTGCTGAGTGGAAAGAGTACTTGAGGTTGCTCGGACTTGTTTTCTGTAAAGTCTGGGAGGTTTTCCAGAGGGATGGAAACATTCAAGAAATATTATTTTCCAAAAGTCTAAAGAACAGCTCGACAGGAAAACTCTTTGAACTCTCTGCCCATAGGAAATGTGTAGCAAGGTAGGAAGTGTTATCAGCAATGAAAACTTGTATATTTGAAAACTGATAAACTGGCCCAAAGTGGCCGTCTTCTGACTGAAACTATATTGCAAGGCATCTGTGAAGAGTCTGTTTATCCATCTTTCTTCTTTATCACTGTCTGGTGAAGATTTTTTTCCCTTTTTCAACTGTTGCTCTGGAGCAGCAGCAGCAGCATGGATGTAAGGACATGAGCTGCCCTGTCATCGCAGTGGAGGTTTCCTTGCCCATCTAGAACTCAAGAATAAAGATGAAATCCCAGAGACATAAACACTTACTATTTGAGGGGCTAACAGCGAATGAAAGCTGCTGCCTGGATTTCTGAGTCATTGCTTTAATAAGTATCTTCTTACTCAGAAAAGTACAGATAACAGAAGTAATGTTATTTAATGAGAGTGAATTTTTGTTGGCTGTATATATGTGGGGGATGTGTACGTGTATACACATATATAAACACATCCACATATATATATCCTACAGAAAACCATTTATATGTATTTTAAATGTTTTGAGAAGAGTGATGGAGTTAACATAGAGCAGGTAGGGAATGAAACCTCCCTTCATCCTTCCTTAAAGGTGTGTCAGGGGGTGCTCTGTCTGGAGGGCCTCAGTCCTTCAGTGTGTTTGTAGTTAAGTGACTGTCAGACCCCAGGCAAATTCTGCCTGAGCCTCATCTTGATACGAGTGGGAACTGTAGTGGGCATTTAGAGTTATTTATTTATTATTTGATGGCAGTGAAACAAAATAGGTGAGTATTGACTGCTGGTGTGGGGCTTCAGTTGACACGTTGTGCAGAATGAGATATGGCTCATCCAGCTGCACAGCAGGCACAGCGTTCCGGCTCTGGAAGAGGCTGCTGTTCCAGTGCTCTGTCCATCCTTAGATGAGGTGTGAATGTAACTAGCAGCACCACAAGTCTCTGTTCTTTGCATTGCGTGGGATATAGGGCAGTAGTCAGACGGAAGGGCAGTGTTAAATGATTGCCTTTTAAGTTTTGTTTAAGCTAGAACGCTACAATTTGTTTGAAAATTATCTGTCCAAGCTGCTTATTTGTACCTTGTTGTTCATCATTTCCTGTTTAGTGACCAGAAGATGCATGTTGTGAAAAACTTAGTTGTTTCTTTTATATGATTTCATAATACCTGGTACTAATCCTTCATTATTTTCTGAAAGCTGAAAATTTGATTTAAATGTCTGGATTTGTTTACTATTTCTGAAATATTTTTATTTAAGAATATGGATTTTGAAGCACTGTGATTTCTTAGCTCAGGCAGCATTTGTCTTAAATGCTATATTTATATATTTCTATTTAATATTTATATTAAGACTTTTTTTTGTTCATCTATTATTACAGGTTCAATCTTGGCACAGATACAAAAGCGAAAGCAATTTAATGAACGAGAAGCAAGCAAAGTGGTGAGAGATATTGCCTCTGCTCTGGATTTTCTTCATACAAAAGGTAAGAGAAGGCGTCCTCCATCTCTAGTTGACACTGTGTTTGAGATATGAAGCATAATTTATTTGTAAATAGTCAGAAGTCAACTTTAATTTTGTTAGCATTTCTATTTCCAGTGAAGCCAGAGGTCTGAACTTCTTTTTTCCTTTTTTGTCCCCTGTAATGCTTTTTTGATAGTAATGTGATAGTGTTAATCAGCTGTGTTAAGATGGTAAATATTTTATTTTCTCTTTTGAGAAAATTAAATTTTCAACTAGCAACCAGAGAGAAATAACATTGGGGTTGAATCTGTTTGCTTGTTCTTGTTACCTAAGCTACTCTGTAAAGGTTACTCAAATAGGAGCTGTTTTTCCTCCTCCTCCCCACCCTTTTAATTTCCTCTTCCTTCAGTTGTGCAGAGGTTATCTGCCTTATTTACCCAGAGCTTCTGCTAGTTACAAGAGCTCTGTGTTCACAGGAGCTTCTGCCCTGCAATCGCAGGGTCCCAGTGTTGAGCTGGAGACCTGCAAGTGAACCCCTGTTCTTGCATGAAGGCAGCCTCATTTCAGTAGAGAGATTCTTAGGTTTAAAAACACTTCTATTTGCAGCAAGTCCTTTTCCTTTGTAATGTATTCCTGCGTCTATTCCTGCTTGGAGGCAGCACCTTGTTCTGTTTCAAAACATCTTTATGTTTTGACCATTCTGCAGTATGTGATTGATGCATTCAAAACCTTTCCTCTGTCAAAGTTACCTGGTTGTGCATAGATGAAGCAGCTTTAGCTAATGTGTGCTTTTGTGTCAGTGACTATTTTGAATAGAATGGCACATGGCTGGAGGATATGCTTATTATTACTGTTGTTTTATCGTGATGAACTTCTTTTCTGCAGACATAATTTTCTGATTGTTCTGATTAGTCAGGTTTTACAGATCCAGGTTTGCTGTCAGTGTTGTTGACACACATTGGCCCCACAGAAAGTCTGCAATTAAACACTTTATTTAAGTCACAGGACTGCTTGTGTCCTTGTGGAGTGGGAATTAAGAGTATTTCTACCTTGGTAGACCGAGCCTGTTTTTTTTAAAGAAATAAAAAAAAAAAACCCATAATGCGTAAGGAATAAAGAAGTGGCAAAGCTGAGTAATCTTGTCATTTGCTGCAACTGTGATTTCAGAAGTTAATTCGGATGCGGAAGCAAAGTTAACTTGGATTAAGATTTAATAACCTTAATAGGCAGGCTATGTGATGACCTGCAAGCTTCAGACCTGCAGAGACTCTGTAGTGGATTCCTGTGTTTAGAAGACTTTGACCTTGAGTTACGGAGAGAATAAAGAAGAGGAAGCTCCGGGGAAATAGATATTCAGGGTGCCGGACTGTAGTAGGTCGCTTAACAGTTGGAAGCCTTGGGAACACATTTCAGCACATTTCACACTTTTCTCTAGTGATCTCTCAACCTTTAGTTTTAAATCTCCTTTCCCCAAGCAAAAGGGGAGTGATTTATTTAAATGGCTTCAGAGCAGCAATTCAGCATCTTTCTTGTGATGTTTGCTGTGAACTGTTACACTGGGGACATTGCTGCAGCATTGGCTGCAGCAGCATCCCCTTTGGTTTCTTGTTCTTTTTATGGGTCTTCTGTGTGACATTAAAATAATTAGTAAGTTGCATACAAAACACTGAACAGGAAATTAAAGCAGTTTTATTGAGCAGCTTAGCAGTGATGGTGCTATAACTAGATGCTTTTAAAAATAAAAATTGGAATGAGGACAGCTAATTCTTTTGCCAGGGGTAGTTTAAAAGTCAGCTCGATAGTAATACTGCCTTACACCCGCTTGGCATATGTGCACTTTAAGCACTCCTCCAGTGGGTTATTAGCAATAAAGGGAGCTGTTTTCTCAGCACTGTGTGTGACTGCAAGATGAAATACAGTGTTAGGTAATTGGGAATTTGAATTCAAGATATAATTTTTAAAAAGAAATCTCTTGTTTCACATCACAAGTCAGAGACAGGTGTTGGATGGTTTGTCAAGGTTGCTGCAAGTGTCATCACACGCCATCCTGATGGATCCCTTAGTTGTGTTTCACCTTTGTGTTGCCTATGCATGAAAACTGTATCATCATGAAGGTTACGATTGCTTTTGGTCACTGGAGTGAGCAGTTCTATGTTTTAAGTCATGTCTTGTTGTTTGCGCTGAAGAAAAGAGCTTAGAAAACTCCCTTATCTGCAGATTGGGATATCTTCGTTCTCATAATATGCTGTAGTAGCAAATGTGCTAGAAACAACTTAAAAGCAAGGCTAGAGTTCAGTTAGATTGCAGCCAAGTTGCTCATTTGATTGGGTATTTTTGCTTCTCACGTTCTGCCTTGGTACTAACTGTGTTCATATTAACTGCAGGGTTTCCAGAAACTGCATATTAATGCATTTGAAGAGCTGCTGTGACAGTGTAGAATCATCTTTGTATGCAAATTGCACAGACAGATATTTTGGGTTCCATGTCAGGGCTGCTTATTCTGGCAGCAGTTCAATGAAAAGAGCCCTTTGGTGGTGGTGGTTTCTTCTTGTTCTGGCTGTTAACTCTTTACTCCAGATCACTTTCTAAAAGGGAAGGAATGTGCAATATAACAGGAGCAAATCTTCTCTAACAAGCATTTTCCCCCTCGTTTAGGTATTGCTCACAGAGACCTGAAGCCTGAAAACATCTTGTGTGAATCTCCAGAAAAGGTGCTTCTGCTCTGTTCTCTTAACCTTCTGAAGTGTGTCCTTTAGCCTGGTTTCCAAAGACAGTCCTCACACACTCTCAGATCTCCTCTCAAAACCTTGTGAACACACTGGCCAACTTCAGCTAAATTTAACAGACCTGAAGCCTAGGTGAGACTAAATTCTGAGAGCTGTAAGAACACGATGATCTGGCTAGGTCTAAAAAGCCAAGTTCCACAGAGAAGGTAAGATGATTACACCTTAGCATCTCATCTGTTCTGATGCAGCTCCCAGGTGGAGAGGAGATGCTTACAATCTAAGCAAGCACCTCACAGATGGTTCCCAGTTTGCCCTGGTCTGTGCTGGCACTTGTCGAACTAATGAATAATTAATACAGCAAGGTCAGATACTCAGGACACGGGAGCAGTTTTAGTAGGGGAGGGATAGGCAAGGAGTGGAACAAACCTGTAGGAGATGACATTTCACTAGTCTTATTGCTCATAGAATAACTCATGTTCTATATTGGTTTTCCATATGGTGCTCTGATATACGTGTGTGCGTGTATATAATATATCAATAATCCCTGTTCTCTGGACCTCTTAATATTCTGTGATGATTTGTTCTTATTTTCAGATATCACCAGTAAAAATATGTGATTTTGATCTTGGTAGTGGGGTGAAGTTGAACAGCGCGTGTACTCCAATAACTACTCCAGAATTAACCACGCCGGTAAGAGGCATGTTGTGACTTCTTACTTTTCCTCTTCTCCTGTAAAATATTTTTTCACCTCTCCACAAGACAACTTTCAAAGGACTTATTTGTAACCACACTCAATAGTGAATAGATGATTTGAAGCAGCGGTGCTGTCTGTGTTTTTCTCTTGTAGAATGAATTTACAAAGACACAAGAACTGACCATGCTAATTCTCCTGTTGACCAGAGAGTAATACCCTGATCCTCTTTGTCTCTTATCCTGTCAAATAAGGAGACTTTGTGGGGGATTTTGTGATTTTTTTTGTTTTTTTATTCGGTTTATAGACCAAGTTTGAACCTCAGTTTTGTGTCCGTTTCCCCCATTTTTGGGGTTACTGTGAAAGACAAATCTGACAATTTTGCAGAAGCTTTTTTCAAGAAATCACTTCTGTTGGTATGTTTGTTTATGGAAAAAAGCTAATGGATAATGTTTTTTTAATATGTAAATATATTCATAAATGAGTATTTTGACCCTGTTGGATCATAGATTTGTATGGAGCAGCTTGCTGTCCTGCTGAAGAACAGCAGGAACTCTCTCCCCTTCTCTAAGATCTCTGCAGTCCTCCCTCCTGAAATGTGTAGCTAATAATATTTTCTTGTGCAGTAGGCTCACAAAACATTGCAAAGCTCTTGACAGCTCCGTTTAACTACAGAGGGTTGTGGCAGTTGTGATTTGCCTTAACAAAATAAGGACTGCAGTCAATGCCAGTATTAAACTTCAGTAGTCCCCGATGCCCAGTTGTGCTTTACAGGCTAGACAGCCTACTGTTAGCAGAGAGCAGAATGATAAAGATCTTGAGCCCTGGTTCAACCCTTCTTTTGAAAACATGCCTGAATTTGGTCTCCTAGTGTGGGTCTGCAGAGTACATGGCACCCGAAGTGGTTGAGGTCTTCACGGAGGAGGCCACGTTCTATGATAAGCGCTGCGACCTTTGGAGCCTGGGAGTGATTCTGTACATCATGCTCAGTGGTTACCCCCCTTTTGTGGGCAACTGTGGCACAGACTGTGGCTGGGACAGAGGAGAAGTCTGCATAATTTGCCAGGTGATTGCACCATCTGGGGGGTGCTTGGGAGCTGTCCTTCCCCCTGTGGACTTGGAGCGTGTGAGACTTGCTGTAAGGCTGTGGGCAGCTGTGTGTCCAGTCCAACTAATTATCCAGGACAAAAAGCTGTCAGTGAGAAGCAAGAGTGATGATACCCCCTTTTAATTTAAGGTTTGACAACTGTCTCTTTCTCCCCTGAAAGTGAGATTTTGGAGTTTCCTCCTGATCCCTGCTCGGTGATTCTTGTTCTGGTTTATGGTAATTATCACAGCTCTTCAGTTAAAGGCTCAGCACTCTGAGTCCCCATGCAGGGCTTGTATTTTCCCTTCCTAAAAGCTGGACATGATGTCTTTATGGTTGCTGGAGAGAAGGGGGGGTGTTGTCAGCAGAAGATTTATCGCATCTGTCTTAAGATGCACTGCTGTGGAGCTGCCTGTCACACACTATTGGCTCCATGAGGAGACTGGATGGTTTCAGCTGTGCCATTAGATGATTAAAATTGGATGAGAAGGATTCCATCTGAAAAGGTTTAGACATGTCTGACATGGAGAAGTCTTCTGGTTCTCTTCCAGTTGCTATTTAAAATATTTTTTCTTTCACTAGAACAAGCTCTTTGAGAGCATTCAGGAAGGGAAATATGAGTTTCCTGACAAGGACTGGGCACATATATCCTCTGATGCCAAAGATCTCATCTCAAGGCTACTGGTTCGTGATGCCAAACAACGACTTAGTGCTGCCCAGGTTTTGCAACATTCGTGGGTTCAAGGAGTATGTATTCCACTTTATTTTTTTTGACATTTATTCCTCTGAGTCATAAAACAAGCTGCTCCCTCTCTGTAAACATTTAGAGAGCATTAAAAGATGCAATATATCAAGGTAAATTAAATGATATCCATTAGCTTCATTTTTAATGAAACTGTGTGGTTAACTTTTGGAAGAATCTGTCAGCTCTTAATATTTCATTGTTGCGTTACTGGTTTGTGTACTTAAACAGCTTTCTTGTGCATACCAAGCACTGCAATGCACAAATTATTATGTTGTTCCTTAATACAGTCATATAGAAAGCTTGCAACTGTAGCATTGAAAGAAGAGCAGTGTGATCTTCAGTTTTAGTTCCTAGTTCATGCAAGCGTAGATGGGCTTTCTGGAGAGCTTTTCCAGCTTTAATCTTATATTTGCAAGCTGCTGCAGTGCTGGGGTTATCTCCTGGTGGAGAGGAAGGAGGGATTGAGAACTGTCAACACCGATTTCTAAAGCCAAGGTGCCTGCAGTGTCCACTGGTTGTGAACATCTAGGGGAGTCACCTGTTGTGTGTGTTTGCTTTTGTTTTAAAACATTCTCTTGAAAAAAAATTGGTCCTCAACTAACTTTCTTAACTCTCCCTTTTAGCAGGCTCCTGAAAGAGGGTTACCTACACCGCAGGTTCTTCAAAGGTAGTCTTTTAATATCTGTAAACTTGGCTGTGAACTATTACCAAAGGAATGGGTGGTGAAACATAAATTGAGGGATAAAATACCTGGGAGAGGAACTTCGCAAAAATGACTGCATTTGTTTTGGTAATATTAGAAATGCTGAAGCTCTGTGATCTTTTTTTTCTTCCGTTGTGATCTAATCTTGCTTGTTTATGGGAAAGGTATTGGAGAGGATTCCTGTGGTGTAGTGCTAATTTTAAACAGGAAATAATGATGGCCTTGGCCATGGGCTGCCCAGGAGGGTAAAAAAGGCATAAAGGCAAGTCCAGAGGTTGCATTCTAATGGGTGAATAATCATCACACACACAGACTCGCATCGCAATCCCTTTGAAGTTGGCAGTGATCACAGTATCAATTTAAATGATACTCAGGCAAGCTTCATTTAAAGTGATCTGATGGCAGATTCTGTGTGCCAGAGAGCCTGAGTCACACATCTCTCTGCTGCTGCCACTAGTGATTCCAGGTTCTTCCTCCCCTCAGCAATGCATTTCCCTAAGTCAGATGTGCAATTATACTGGGATTGCAGTTTTCTGAAGTTGGACAGTGTTGCTCCGCACTCCTCCATCTCTGACACATGCACCCTAGAGCGTGGCCTCCCAGGGGCCTCGCCCAGGCTTATGTGGGGAGTGCTTGGCGGAATGAGGAAAGAACAACAACTTTTGGTTGTTTCTGAAATCCTAGAGGACCTTTGTATCTCACTGGCATTGAAGAGGCGTGAATATTAAGCCACCAGATTGCCTGCTGTGTTAATGTTCCCAAAGAAGTAATAAAATAAACTGCTCATCTATCCGCATATCTCTGTAGATAGATATATAAAATATGTGTGTGCATTAGAGACATATATATATATAAAAAAGGTATAGCGTTTGCTTGGGTGAAGAGACTTCTGTATGTGTAAAGTGCTTTCTCCTTGTCCCCCAAAGGAACAGCAGCACCAAGGACCTGACGCTTTTTGCTGCCGAGGCGATAGCCCTGAACCGCCAGCTGTCTCAGCACGAGAACGAGCTGCACGCAGAGCAGGAGGACATTGCCCACGCCGTGTGCTCCATGAAGCTTTCTCCTCCATCCAAATCCCACCTCGCCAAGCGCAGAGCAATGACGCAGGCCACCAAAGACAGTGACTTCCAGCCCCATAAAGCCGTTTAAACCCTCATTCATGCTATGGATTGGAAAGATCAGCCTGTTTTCATATTTGGATTTCAGCGCCAATCAAAGCTGCTCTGCTTCTGACTCTTGATTTAGAAGCTTGCTTTTATGAAGCATCTAATAACTTTAAGGGGATAACTTTTTATGGGAATGCTTTTTGCCTGTCAAATTTGGTGCATTAAGATAATGTAACTGCTCTTTTTAAACTAGAAAAGATGTGTTTGTTGCTGAGTTATCTGAGGTGGTAAATCTCTAAGCTTTCCTTATTTTCCTCTTAAAAGAGCACACTTTAAAACGCAAACTTGAAAGCATTGGAACAAATGCTTTTCTTGCATTGCCTGGCAAAGTGTCAAGGCTCTGTATTGTGACTGCTCTCCTTGATAGTAAATCTTACAAGGTGCTGCTGCTAGTGTCAGCAGCGGGGACTGTTTCCAACCAGCAATGTCCCTTCGTTTTTGTAGACTCAGGAAACAGAGCTCATGACTGGGCGAATCAGTGGCCGTTACCTTTATTGGGATTACATTTTATGTAGATGATAATGTAAAGGTGCAGGCATTTATCAGGCTTGTAGAGATGGAGGGAACTGAGTTGCCTTTTTCTTTCTTTCCTGTAAATGCTTTATGCATCAAAATTGTGGGAGAAAAGCTGGAGGAAGGTATTCTTTGACATTTTGTTCCAACTACATTGTGTGCCATATCTTCATTTTTCAGTCCAGTGTGTCGCCTTTTATAGTTACATTTTAAATCTGATGCAGCAGTATAACAGATGAGTTTGTTTAGTATCTGTTTTTCCATATTAACACTATCATCAGTTTTACCTTCCTGCCTTGAAACTCATCACTGAAGTTCTTCTGTATGCATTATCTGGAGTTGTTAAAGTGAATGGACAGGCTACAGAGAATTTTGATGTGTGCATAATTCAGGATTTCCAAATGCAAAGGTACATTTGCGAATAAGTGGTGCTGCAGCTGTGGTATTCTGCCTCCTGCAGTGAATCAGGCCAGATAGCTAGAATTCAGATTACAGTTTTAGTTCTGTGATGCTCAGGAGTAATTTGAAAAAGTGCTGTCTGAATGGCCGAAGATTTTTGGATGAACAGAGTGAGGTGTCTGCGGAAAAGGATGTGAATGTTGAGCACTTTCTGAAATATAAGCTGTGAAAACTGGGCCACTGAGGTGTCCAGCATGATGCACCTTAAACTTTCCAGCCATTTCTGAAGACCTTTGCCTAGATGTAGTGTGCAAGGTGGGGAGAGGGAGGAGGCCTCCAGGTGCCAGCACAAACCCTCCCGAGCAGCGTGCGAAGGGGTAATGCAGCTGATCCAAGAAGCAGTTGGAAACGGAGCAGTCAAAGCTGAATGTCTGTGCATGGCTATTGAGAGCGGTTTTACAGTGTCTTTTAACAGTGCGCCTATGAATATTTTTATACCACATGCTGTATTTTGTGATTAATATTAAAGTTCTTATTTAAAGTATTTTATACGTCGTGCCGGTGGACAGATTATGAAATGTATTTGTCTTTGTTTTTATTAAAATGTCTTAAGTTATAGAGCTAATGCACTCAATTCTGTGTGTTTTTTTTTTTGTTGTTGTTCATGATTTTGGGTTAACTTGAAAAATCAAGAAATACTTGCTTATTTCTGACATTGGGTTTAGCTCTGAAAACTCACCCAGCTCACCATGTCTGTATTCCTTTATCGGGTTCCTGGAGCTCTGGTGATCTCTGTGTATTCATATCATAATCTTGCTTTGATAGAGTCAGGAAGCCTGGAAGGGATCCTGTGGTTGTTTTTTTGACCTTGGTGAGAGGTTGCTTAACCATATTTCATGTTTTTCCCTTTGATTTGCGAAGGAAGCAACAGTCCTGCAGCTTGACCAGGAGCAGTGATGCAGCGCAGAATATTCCACTCACATGGAGCCCTGAAGCCTGTCGGATTCCAGAGCTTCTTGTGCCAGCAGCAACGTGAAACAGGGCTACTTAATGATGAAGTTGGGTAAATTTGGTTAATGCTGACAGGTCCCTTGGGGACTCCTCTCTGCAGCTGCTTCCCCTGGTGGGAAAGGTAGACCCAGACAGCAGGTTGATGTGAACAGTGACCCAAGTCACTCTGTTTCTGGGTGACCTGTCCTGGACAGGCAGTTCACTACTCTCTGGCGTGTAAAATAGAGGAAGTGTCCGTCAGGACTTGCACTAAATGGCTAAACTTTTCCTGATAGTTTCTACAAGGTCCTTGAATGGATGGATCAGAGTCCTGTCCAGCTCTTACGGTGCTCTCAGCTGCCTTGATGATGCTGCCAGCAACCACCTCCACGTGAGAGTCGTGTTCCAGCGTCCTTGCTCTCCACTGCTAGGTACTTGTAAGCTCATCTGCTCAGGACAGGAAGCTAAGATGAACAGCTAGAATTCAACCATGCTTTTCCTTTGTCTTTTTATTTTAAAACAGCTGATTTCCAAACATGCAGAAAGGAAAGACAGCAGATGGTAGCAGGAAGGCTACAGGCTACCCAACAGTATACGTGTATATGTGAGACCTGTGCAGTGTTAGGAAATGAGAAAAATGTCCCCCGGCAGAGAAGGGATTTGTTTTAAACCAACTGTCAGGTGTAGGTAAGCTTTTATTTGTATTTATCTTCACTTGAAAGGAAACTTTCTCACAGTTTTTGGTGCTTGTGTTTGAACTGTGATTTGGAACCACCTGCTTCTTGGTGGTTCTTCACCCACTAAGAGCTGTAGTGGCAGCAGCCTGGTTGAAGTAAGTGATGTTAAGGGCTGATTTTAGTGTAGATTTTAGGTCTTTATTTGCCTCAAAATGACAAGTTGGATTTAGCTAATTTAAACTCTCTAGTATTACACGTGCCTCCTGCCAATTTCATCTTTATCTCTCAGTCTTCTTTATAAATGCCTTATGTCCTTGGAGTTGTGTCATTCAGTAGTCTCTTCACGACACTTTTGCATGTCAGAGGGCAAAAACACTTGTTTCATGTTTCTACATGGAAGTCACAAAATCAGGTATTGAATGGTCTGTTCTTCTGAAATACTAGGTTTGCAGTTGTCACCTTTACTTCTTGTGTTATAGAATAGGGCATAGAACATAACTCCTTTTCATTGCTGAATTATACCACTTCCCTTTTAAAAGGGGCTGAATGTCTGCACCACATGATTTCAGCTACTTTTGTGGGCTGTGTGGTTTAAGAAAAATGAAAGGGGCTTCAGAGAACACTTTTGGGGGGTGGAGAAATGAGGCAAATAGTGACCTTGAAGCATTCAAGGCAAGAAAAGCAACAAAGCTGCTGAACTGGTTTTTAGTATTGCTTAAAAAGTGCCTGGGAAGTACTCGATGCCCTTTTCCTCCTTTTCCTGGAGAGGAGAAAAATAAGTTAAAAAGAAGTGGGTTGGTTTTGCATTAGCCATAATGAAGGAGATTAGTTTAAAACAAATAGCAAGTAAATAGCCTTAGTCTGTGGTACCCTGTTAGGATAACCCTGCAGGGCTATTTCACTGACCTTCCTGTGCAATACTTTACAAAGCAGTCTTCGGGCATGGTCAGCCCTGTGCTTGCCTGTGCGTTTGAGAAGCCTTTTTGTGTTGTTGGTTGCATAAAAGGAAGCTACTGTTTTTTTTTTCCATTGTTTGGTATTTTCTTTTGCTCTCCTCCCTCCTCACGTGTTTGTTGAATCCTTTATCAGAGATGGGAAGAGGAGGCTGCATGTGGGGGGCTTGTGGGGGGGCCGGCTGTTAAGGTAGAGAGCAGCCTGGTTAATTTTCAAAAACTGCTAATTTTCTTTGGGCCACTCTTGTGGCAGTAACAGGCTGCAAATTGGGCTTCCATGGAAACCGACTGCCATGGTAACCGAGAGACCTGGCAACCCTGAGGAAATGTTGGCTTGTTCCTTCTTGCCCTGCTTCCTGCCGTTCCCCACGAGGTGTGTGGGCTTGGCTGCCCCGGCCGGATTGAGCTGCTGCCTTCCAAGTGCCCCATGTACAGAAATGCACTTACTTCAGGAAACAAAGTGGATTTGAAAGCAGTGGTGATGTTTTGGTGACTTTTTTCTGTGATAAAGCTGCTGCAGGTCTGGAGGGAGATGTCACTGAGCCACAAATTCCTCCTCCTGATGGCAGAAAGTCCTAAAGTGAATGCTTTGTCTTTAATTTGAGGAGATTAGCTGGAATTAGTTACCTTAAGCCAGGCTTTGCACCCGGTCAAATGTCTGTGATGCTGAGGACGTGAGAACTCACTCGTGCAGCAGCTGAAAGATGGTGAAGTTGCTTTGATGGATCCCTTCTAACTCATCGATTTGATGATGAGTTTTCTGTTGCTGTCCCTCATTGCTAACAAACCTAGATAAGAAAACAGTGCTTTGCAATGTACACCTAGCACTGTCATGTTAATATTTTCTTTTGGGGGGGCTTCCCCTCCATAAATGTTATCCCAAAGGACAATGAATGTAGGGGGTTTATGGAGAAGACTTTAGCTGGCACTGGAGCTGCTCCAAAAGGAAGAACTGGTCCATTTGACTTGTGTCTCGGAGCTTCCCTCAAGCTCTTTGCAGAGCTGAAGGTGATGAAAGCTCTGTGCTTACTTTATCTCAGTATAAAGTACAGAGCATATAAAGTAATACAGAGCTCTGCCATCTTCTGAACATCGTCCTGTGTCATGCCAGCCTTTCCCAGGCTCTGTGTGCCTAGGTAAGCTCGCTGAACCCTTTGGATGGGAGAAGTCGCCCATTCTGACTCCAGCTGTGTGCACTACGTACAGCTGGTGACTTACACACAGTCACTAATGCTTCCATATCCCCCCAGGAGCAGCTCACCTCACTACATCGATGGCTCTTATATTTGGGTATTTGCAACCAGTAGCTGGTCTCTGCTCAACCCGTCTTTCCCTCTCCTCTGGGAACAAGAGACAGGAGGTCAAGTCCTCCCTCTTGCAGCAAAAATTCTAATTGCTCCCTAGCCACATTTCTCAGCTATTAAATTTCAACCCTGTTATATTATTAAGGTTCCCAGCATTATGTCTGTTCGGATCCTCTTGTAAGTGATGGCTCAGTGACTTCTCTTTCTGCCTGGCTCGCCAAGTAAAATCATTTAATTGCTTGATGAATTCTCTTGCTTTTGCTTTCACCTTACTTGTTCTCCTCTTCTGCAGCACAAAAACTCTGACTTCTGTGCAAAACTCTCTTAAGGACCAACATCACTAATGTTGTTTCACATGTATAGCCAATCTCTCCCCATCTCTCCATGGGGAAAACACAAAAGATATTTGGGTGGTATTTCTAGGTAGGAGGAAGGAACTTGTCTGGGAATTAATGAATGGGGGACAGTCTGCTGTGTAATCTGTACTGGCCCTCCAGGCTGCCCAGTGCTTAAGGACTTGTTTCCTGAATCTCCAGATTTAGGCTTTTATCTTCTTGTGACAATTAAAATATGCAGATCTCTGTAGCTTATAAAGGTTCATAAAACTTGCAGTCCCTTCTTTAGCAGAAGAAATCCATAGCTCTAACAGAAAGTAGAGGGGTGTTTGTGTCTGTGTGTTTTCTCTTGTGATTTTTGGGGTAGATCCAAAAATACTTTGATAAATCCATATTTCTTTTGCTTACCAATTGTTATGTAAATCATTCGGTTCTTGTCTTTGATCACTTCAAATAATGTTTTTCCTTCCCTTTGTATTGCTTTTGGAAAATGGAGACATGCCCCTGCTTTTCTCTGGATAGATTATTTTATTTTATTTTTTAAGATTCAGACCCTGGTTTTGTCCATCCATGTGCAGATCCCCAGCAATATGGAGTTCTCAAGATTGACTACTCTGCTTACCTTTTGCCATAATTAAACATTTTCTCTTCTGCTTTTCAGGTTAGCAGATAGCAGAAGCCAGACAAATCTGACCTTCCCATTAGAGTTTTTGATCTGATCTAGGGCTTTATTAGGGGAGCAAACTGCTGCATGTCAACTTTTCTTGCCATTGTCAGATGCAAAGCACCTCTCCTTTCCATTTTTGAGTTGCAGCATTCCTTATGCAATAAGAATGCACAAATAAAATATTGCATTGGATCAGCATGGTGAGTTGGTTGCATGCTGCAAGAATTTGGCTGCACACAGAACTTTCTAGCACTGGTAGTTATTCACAAGTTGCACATGAACAGTTTCCTTAAATTCTAGTTTTAGAAATTGTCCCCACTTGGGCTGCTTCATTATCAATTCCAAGATTGTAACAGTACAATAAAATATCTAAAATATGAATGCCAGTTTCTGTATACTTTCATGCAGCCAATTGGCTTTCTCTGAGTTCTTTAGATGTGTCTCCTCTCACAATTGAGTTTCAAGAAATGCAGCCAAACTTCACAAGTAGCACCAAAGTCAATAAGCTTCCCTTTCCTCCCTACTCTTTTTGTGTTTTTTTTTCCTTTTTTTAGTCATTTTTTTTTCTGTTGAATAATTCAGCTAATAGGCTGGCACTTGAGCACTTGAGAGCTGTGTTCTCTAATGAAGAAAGCAGCTTGCCAACTTTTTATCTTTCCAGTCGTTTGATTGCAAACCCAGCATCGTTAACAAATCACCATGGAATAGCCGTGGAAATACAGAACAAAATGCTGTTATCTTAATGTAAGTGGGCAAGGAAGAGAAAATAAACAGCATCAAAAAGCCCAAGCCCTGCACAGCAAAATAAAATACCCAAGTGAAGCATACATGGAAGGAAAGGATGACAATAGAAATATATTTTCTTTTTGCAGCCTTACTTACTGTCTCACAATATTTGCAAGAAAGGGCACTAACTCTGCAAAGAAACACGGTTGCACTAATTGAGAGGATGAGTGTAGGTGTACCTGGTGGCAGCTTCTCTCCGTGTTAGGGACTTAAAGGTTTCTATGTAGAGGGATTTTTTTTTTTCCATGTTAGCATGATTTTGTCTTTAAATCTGAATGTTTTACAATGAGACAGGTAGGTTTTTAAAAGATAAACATTCTGAACATTGCTTAATCCACTTCAAAGTTACATTAAAACCATACTGACTTAAGTTTGTTCAGACCAGGATTCACACTGCCATATTTCAGATGAATTTTCAGTTCATTTTCGTTTAATTTTTTTTGCTTTCCTAGACCCACCTGTCCTTACATCTGCAGGGTTCAGCTGCTCTGGGCACCTGGATGGCCAAACCTGGTCTCCAAGGACTTGGAAACATTAGCAAGGTCCTCAAGCCTCTTTTCAGTTCGCAGCTTCCATCAGACAGAAATGGGAATCGGACAGAAATGCAAGTTGAACAAGAAGCAGGAACTTAGGTAAAGTAAAGCATGCATCAGGAAAGAATGGATTCACTTAATATAAGCCTACATGATGCTCTGGGAACTGACCCATAAATCGAGGGGTTCATTTTGACACTTGTTTTGGTGGTAGGGACCTTGTATGTAGCAATAGCTTTAGCTGTTGCTAAAGGATAGGACCTGAGCATCTGTTCATAGCAAAAGAACCATCTTTGATCTTGAGCCGCATGAGTGCTGAATGCTTTTACCATGCTAGGTAGAAGTGAAGGTTTTAGCACTGTGTCCTGCTGCATCCACAAAATGAGAGCTGGTAAAGCATGGAGAGAAACAGCTCTTTGGGAGCAGACCATTATCTCCTCTCAAGAAGAGGCACAGAAAAGATGTTGGTCAGCAAGAAGATTTTGAAAATGAATCCACTTAAAAAGCAGCTGAAGATCCAATAGCATCTAGTTCTTAACATGTTTGGTATTGGTTATTAGCTAAACGTTTTCCTGTTTAAGTAGAAGCCATTTAGTTATGGGGAAGGTGCGCTCAGTGCCTAGGCTTAGTTTTTGAAGCTAGATGATGTGGTCATGATGAGAACAGCCAAGGTATGAGGAAATTTTAATAGCATTTTTCAGCCAGAGGTATCTCATTAGCCTTTTGTGGATTAGGAAACAGGCTTGGGAAGACAATGTGGCTCAGGCAATTCCCTCTGCAAGCCAGCAGCTTGCCCGAGCCCAAAGGTCATCTTGAATCCCTGCCCAGTGAAATTCTGCAGCTGAACTAAAATGACACCAAGTGCTGTGTTTAAATTGGGCATCATTATCTGAACTGTGTGACAGGGTTTTCTGCAGTGTGGGGGAGCTGCTCGTCTTGCGGCTCGGGGCCAAATTCTCAGAAGTGAATGTGGGATGAGACACTTAATGGGATGGAGACTCTTCTCACACATGGGAAAGGTCCCTCTTTTTTGGTAGTTGTTGCAGAAACATGGCTCCGAAGTTTCCCTTGATCCTGACAAGTGTGTTTTATAATTTCCTTTGTATTGCATTGCCAGCATTCACTCAAAATGTGGAATGCTGAGCTGAATGGCAGAGCTGGGCAAAACTTGGCAGTTCAGAGTTGAGCTAAGCCTGTTTAATTGGAAATTAAAATCCTACTTATCTGGCCTGTAATTGCTATTAAAGGATCCTTTGAAGATGCGAAGCTGAATTAAATCAACCTTGCTATATGGACATCCAGGGAACTGCACCAAATTAGAGCAGTTAAAGATCTGATTTGTTATATTTGCGCTCAAAGGCTGGGGAAGGGAAATTGAGATGAGCAAAAATGATCGTGGTTTAAAGAAAAGGGTGGTGGGGAGGGCATGGGCAAGGAAACAAACCAAATGTCTGTGAGATCTTGAGGAGCGTTGCTCAAAATGGGTCCTCGAAGGATGCCAACTTGCAACTGTTGCTTCCAAAGTGCAGATCACCTTTTGCTTGGACAGAAGTATCCCTGAGCACCCTCCTCTCTGCCTTTTGCTCGTTTGTAATTGGTCGCTATTTTTCTGTCAGTCTTGCTGGTTTCTTTAAGCTGTTAGTGGTGGGAGCTAAAATGCCCCTTTGCTTTGCACAGCAGGGATGTGTGTGATATGAAGCCAGATGGCTGCCAAGATGAGCAATTGAGAGTGTCGGTGTTATTAATTGCAGCTGTTGTTTTTACTCTTGGAGGTGATGGAGAGGTTCCCAGCAGCTGCCAGGAACACATGGACGAAGGAGGATCAGGCTTGGTGGCACGTGATTAATATCCACTGGAATGGGGCGTGCTCAGCACCTGTCTAGATCTAGACCTGCTGCTGGGCAGTGTGATCAGAGGGGTGGCTTTATTCTAGATTGCCAGTAAAGGAGATGACCAGGAGCCCACTCGGATATGCTGGCACGATCCCGCTGTATTTGGTTGAAGCTGCACTGATTTGCATTGCTTCTTGCTATTTTCTTCCCTTGTTTTGCTCTAACAGCTACATTACGTTACTAAAAATACCTAAAAATGTATCATTTAATGCGCTGCTTCCTCTGCTTGCATTCGTTCCAGGCACGAAAATCCATCTCTCTTTAAACACCTGTCGCATCTGCCTAAGTCGCTGCTTGAAGCACAACTCCACCTTTAGGGAGCAACCTCTGCTACTCTGTAGTCCTGGTTTGTCTCCTCCTGTGCTAACAGGAGGCTCCATGCTTAAGGTAAGGGCCTGGTTTGGTAGCAGCGAAAGGGAAGGGTTAGGAATGTCATCTCTTAAACAGGGGGCTGGAATGTCCTGACTTCTTGCTTGGAATGTGCCTGGATCCATGTTGATTCTATCCCTCAGAAAGTATATTCCTTATATAAAAGCAACTTCTAATATGTGTTGCTACAAGAGTATCATACCCAGTTATGTGTGTTTATTTTGTGTGTGTGTTCACACATACAATTGCTCTAATTCTGAGCATGGCTATTTCCTCTCTAATGTGATCTGACTAGAACAAAAATTAAAATAAAGATTAGATTAGTTGTCGTGGTAACAGCTACCCCTGCCTCATATGACGCACAGATCCTGCGAAGCGAAGGAGCACATATCCATTTACACTCTTAATTTTGGGGACACTCAAGGTTCAGCTCTTCCCAGGAGATCCCTTGATGACACCAAGTGATATCTCCTTGTTTCCACTGAGCAATCTTATTTTCTTTGATTACCTGCATTTACAAGAGCATTGGAACTGCCGACATCGTTCCTTGGTAGAAACAGTCTCGTCTTCATTTATGTTTCTTTCTTAAAACAATAGTAAGAGTAGATAGACAATGAAAAAAAGGATACTGAGTGAAAAAGGTGCTTTTCCTCTTGGGATAAGGAGAGAATTGAATTAGTGGCCTTTCTTGTGGTTGAATTTGAGAATGATGGCTGAAGGCAAAGAGGAGGGTTCAAGGCAGGTCTGTCCAGCCATGGGGCGTGTGTATCCTTGAGCAGAGTGGCCAGAGATGGTTGGGAAGAAGGATATTTTCATGTCTTTTGTGGCTCCTGACATTTGAATTCAATGCCCCTGCTCTGAGGGGCATGTGATGAAGCATGTTCCCCTAAAAGGGCACGTTCCCCTAAAGCAGGCAACAGGCTGCTTTATCTTTATTCAGCATTCCTTTACTTTTCAGTGATTCACATGGCTGAGGGTCTCTGATGACCTGTCTCAGCTGGGGGACAAGTAACAGTGCTCAGAGGGAAGGAAATGGCCCGAGTCTTGGAGGGCATCAGTGCAGAGAGTGTGCAGGGACTGGCTCGTAATTGCTCATGAGAGGGAGAATCGTCACATAACATCAAATTCTGTGAATAAACAAATAAATGCATGTTTAGGTGAGTGGTAATTCACATTTTTCAGATTGCCTTGGTTCATTAGCTCCATTAGCTTTCATGACTATACATCAAAGTTGTAAATATTTCTGCTTCATACTGAAGAAAAACAAACATCCTTGAGCCTTTATAGTCAAAACAACAATGTCTTGTGGTGTTGAAATCTCACTGTGTATCTCACAGCTATTGGATCTTTTAAGATTCAAGGATGAGCTGAATTACCAGGTCTACAGGAGAGAAAAGCACATGAAGAAATAATGCAGTTGACTGCAGTTAGTGACTGCTAGAGTGGAAATATGTACATTTTAGGGATAATAAGCCTTTTTGGTCCTTGCCCTCAAAAATGTATCTGTGTTATCTTTATTCATGTCTTTATTTATGATCCCTTTCCATAATTTGTTCTAGGACTATTACTAATCTTTAAATTGCATCTTAGATGACAAAGGATAAAGTTATGAGCCTGCCAGTAGTGAAGAGGTAAGAAGAGAAGGTTGGAGGATGTCCATCCCTCCACTGCTTTCCATTACATTTCCCATTTATTCAGCTACTTTTTGTTTCCTTCTCCTAAACAAGAGTATTATAAAACCCTACCTCTTGAAAAACCTGCTCACTTCAACTGCATCAGGTGTCTAGTTCAGCCCCAGACTCACTCTATGGACTTGACTTCTGACTTGTGCAGAAGTCTGACTTCAGTTTGCAGAAGAGAAGCAGAAAGTAAGATCAATACCCACTCAGAAAAGGAGCGGTGGTGATGGGCATTACAGGTCTCCCTTGAATCACTATTTAGCTGCATGATTGAATTGAGTGCCTGCTTTTCAGATGTGTGACAGAATCCTTCCTGAGATGCATAGGGGTGAAACCAGAACATTTAACCTTGTTGAAAATCTGAAATGGCAGAGAGCTTTCTGCTGCCTGTAACACTGTCCATATTTATAGACTCTGATGCCCTAAAGAGAACTGAAGGAAGAGTCAATGCCATGAGCTTCCCAATCCATGCGTACAGCAGGGTTCTTCCTACACCAGTGTTTTCACACTGTGGATATAGGATATAGGATAGCCAAATTTGACAGATTATTCCAGGGCTAGGGATGAAGCAGTTCCATAAAATCTGTGTTTATAAAGATCTTGTTATATGGACTGTCTTGATAGGGATAATCAGAGCCTACTTCTTGTTCTTGCAAGCATCTGGCCCTGGGGTAATTGGAATTTAGCATCCCATGTGTCCAGGAACAGGAAGATGCCCTGCTTATGTGCTTGGCTCTTAAGAGACACTGCAGCCCGAAAAGCTTTGCCCTGGGATGCACTAGGCCATGGGGGCAGAACGAGGAAAGTATTCAGATGAGTTCTGCTCATCCTGACAAATTCCAGCTATTGCATAGCTAGAGACTGGTATCTGGTCCAAAATGTGACCTGGGAAATCCTCAGTGTTAAGGGGCTGCTGTACAGCTTTTCTCCTTTCTCTGTGTCTAACCTGATCATAAAAATCGCTCCCTCTCCTCCCTGTGTGATGGGGACTTCTCTGATCATCTGTCTGACCATTTCCGAGCCTGCCTCATGGCAAACCTCCCTCTTCTCAGCTAGAATCATAGCTCATGGTTTCTTGCCTTCCATGCCAGGGACTTATATGACAGCATCTGCTTGTCTTTTTTTAGGAGCTGAAATGAACTCAGGGCTTCCCAACCGTGTGAATGAGACTGGAATTTTCTCTGCCAGATCTGGCTGGATGTAGCCAGACTGTTTCCAAAGGTAGGATGAGGAGCCACAACCTTTCATGAAACACCAAATCACATGTCAATCTGAGTTCCTCTTGGAAAACCCTCCAGGGAAAACTTTTTGTGGCAGAAGAGGACAAAATGTCCCAGTTGACAGTGGAGAGGCAGCATTATAATTCAAGGCATCAGTGTTGTCACAGCTGTAAGAACAGAAACATATTATGAGTACTAATCATATTAATTAAAATTGTGCTGCTGTTTGTTTGAACACTTACAGAGAGGAATACATTATTTCTCTCATTGTTTTATTCCAGAACAGGAGATGAAGGCCTGAGAGTGGCCAAGTCTGCACAATAAATGATCGTATGTGCTGTGATTCCTGAAATGTCTGAGGTTCTTTTGGTAGGTTAGGATGAAAATGCAAGAAAGTCTTTTAAAACATTATTTAAATCAATACCTATCATCTTTTAAAAATACAGCCCCTGAATGCCACATTTCTCCTCTTTAGCCTGGTTCCTGAGAGGTCTTGACACAGTAAATGCAACTTTCTTATCTCTAGCCTGTTTCACCTATACCACATGCAGACTCCTAAGCTGCTTCATGCCTCAGTTTACTTCCAGATTCCAGAAGAGATGAAATAGTTGTTGTCCTTCCTTTTCTTTGCTTTATGTGGGCCGAAGGGTCTTCAGGATATAGCCCATCTCTTCAGTATGGGACTCTTGCTCTCAGCCTGACTGTAGCAAAAGCATGTTAGCACTAAGGATGTGCTACACTGTCTCTATTCCAGGAGGATTCCTAGGCTGTGGGGAATTTCCAAACTGTTTGCTGAGCACAATTTCTCTTCCTTCCGGTCCCTGCTATTTCAGGCTTTGCTCAAACCCAAATGCAATTCCTGTGAATCATTGCTGAACATTTCAGTACCTTCATAAAGCTCTTGCTCTGCTTTGTGTTCTTTCCTTTTTCCCTATCTCTAGGGCAGCACCACCAGTAGCTACAATAACCCACCAGCTCTGAAAGGGCAAAGTCATTCCACAATGTTTGTTCCACAATACTCTTGCTGTGGCTTGGAGAGGGCAGCTGCTCATGGCATCAGCAGAGGAATGGGCTATTAACGCAAGTCCCCTTCCTTTGGGGGCTACAGAAAGCATCGTCTGCTGCTTTATTGCTTATGACCAAAGCAGCTCCTCTAGAATGAGACTGTAGGAAATGCAGAGGTATCTGTGTGAGCTGGTGGCAGATGTTGATGCCATTGCCATGATTCTGTTAGCCCTGAGCATTTCTAGAGCAACCCAGTCTGCCCAGGCCTGGACCTTCTCACCTTTCCATCCACTTGGCAGTAGTCAAGTGTTGCCCTTGCTTCACAAAGAACATTTTTCCCTCTCTGCTTAGTCGCCTGCTTTCTTAAAAACCTGTATGAACATCCTCCCTTGCAAATTGCTTGGAAGACTTAAAAGCCATTAGAGTCACATTCCCTTTTGCTTTGAGCACTGTGAATCTTGGTGTAAGAGGGAGTGGTTGTATGGAGACCTGAAATAAAATGTCACTTCACTAAAATGTCATTCCTTAAAATTAGCTGAAGTTGCTGCAGGTTGGAAGACACTTGTGCTGTGTGTAGATCAATGATGTTTTTGTTTGCCTGCTGTTGCTCAGCATCTGGCCTTGGTACCAAAGAAGCTTGTCCAGTTCCAGTTCAGCTGGTGTCTTAAGGAAAGAGAGCAGAAATCATAGATTTCTGGCAACACAAAGGGCTGTGAAAAACCTGTCCTGCTGTCCCAAGGTGAGTGTGGTATATAAGTAGTATCAGGCTATGCACATCTATACACTGATGTATGCAAAAAATGCTGTATGTCTTAACGAGCTGCAGATTCTGTCTGCTTGGTCTGTGCTCAGTCAGTGTATGCAGCAAAACATCAGAGAGAAAATGAGGACAAAGATTTCATCAGTATGATCTGGGTGAGCAAAGGAAGTGTCAGTTTAATCCCCAGTCTTGTGGTGGGATCCCAGCCAAGCCATTTCATTTCTGCACATCTCAGATCTCTCCTGTAACACAAGGATGGAAGGACATGTCAGCATCTTCGGCATGGGCTCAGTCTTGTCTAGATGAGCTAGCCAGTTGGGTGGACCTTGCTGGAACCTCAGTCATGCCCATAGATATGATGCCCCACACTCAGTGCCTTGCAAAACCTGCCTGTGAGATGCAGACTGTGGCCGTGCTATTCGGGTGCGAGGGAGCAAGCAGCCAGATACTGCTCTTATCCCATGTGGATATGTCCAAAGCCTCACTGCTGTAGTCTTGGACCACATATCCTGCAGCAGTGTTGCCTGGAAGTACCTGCAAGTATTTTAGTGCAGCCACATTCCCTATCTCTGTCTGACCTTCCCTGGTCTGAGTGGCAAACGTCTTTCCCCTTGTTTTGCTGCTGTTCAGTGGCCCAAAGATTTGAGGTTTGCAGCCTGATGCTTTCCAAAGAAGCGTAATTTAACAGTTATAGAGGCCTGTCCACCCAATGCCTTGTGCTTCCCAGTACAAGCTGTCTCTGTTGGCTCTAAACTGCAGCAACAACCATCTTAATGGTCTTTTTTGCTTGGCCTGTAATAGGCAGCTTAACCACAGAAGATGAACTTGAGAATTTTCCTAGTCCATGTCTGGTATGATCCCAGACTCCATTTCTATTTCCTGTTCCCTTGTAGTATTTGGTTGGTGGCAAAACCAGAGTGGAAGTTGTCTTGCCTCAGCGAGTGAATATTCGCTTCCTTTGACGGACGAAAACAGGAGCAGAGAGTGTGGGTGAAAACCACTGGGTCACGCTGTTCTCACACGACTTGCAAGGAGAAACAGCAGCTAATCTTCAGCCCCAATAATCACTTGCAAAGTTGGAGCTTTCTGGCTGGGATGTGTCAGCTGTAATCACGTGAAGAATTTCTGCCTCCTAAATCAGAGACCAAATGGTCCAGCAGAGTGCGTGGTGGATATCCATCCATTCATCCATTTTATGCTACTTTCTAGAGCCAGATCTTCACTAGCAACATCCAGACGTCCTCCTTGGGTCTGCAGGACGCCACTCTGAAAAGCAGCAGCAAGAGCTACAGAGAGTGTTTTGAGAAGGATCTAAAATGCAGCTTGCCTGGTGATGGTGCTGCCTACCCCAGTGAATTTTGCAGGTTGAATATAATCTACAGGAAAATGAGAGCTCGGGGTGACTTTGCAAGCTGGCCTGAAGTTGGCCTCATGTGTCACTCCTGGTGCTCAAGTGCAAAACGTGGAGGCCTCTAACCCATAACATTTGCTGTGTGTCCACAGGAGCCTGAGAAAGAGCAGCTCTGCAGGGCAAATAAGGCTTTAGCTGACATCTGAGTCTAGTAACCTTATTGTGGGTTCTTTTTCCAAATTAACTCAAGTATTTACTGGTCTAAGTGTTGCCAGTTTCTTCCTCTTACAAAATATCTAAGCAACCACATACCTTGTGTTGTTTATGTACAGGGCTTGTAGCTGTCTTTGCGTGTCTAAAGCAGACTGAAAAATCCAGTTTTTCTGCAGGACGGAAGAATTTGGTTTAAATTATTGATTTTTTTTTTTTTTTTCTGTTTTACTGTGAACTACATGTTCCCTTGGCCTGGTAGCTTTTGTGAGCTTGATGTGTGTTGTGCAGACTCCAGTTTCCTTGAGTAGCTTCTGAGGGCTTTGGGGACCTGGGCCTTTGGGTTGGACTGGATGATCTCTAGAGGTTCCTTCCAACCTCAACCATTCTGTGATTTGTGGTTATGTCCTGGCTTAGTGAGTGGGCCTTAGGCTCTGTGTGGTCTTTGAAGCCATCTCAAAGTTCCCAAGCTCTCTGCTGCAAAGCTGGGAGCTCAGCCTGGCTTAATCCATCTGTCACCAGCTTATGGGACTTGGTGCTAGTGCTTGACAATCCAGAAGGAATTTGGGTATTTCTTCCAAGAAATTCAACATAGATCGATAGAACCAGAGATGTTCTGGAGGATTTTTTTTTTATGGTTTTCTTGGTGAAATAAGGGTTTGAAACATTTCTGATTAGCTCTGCCTTATTCTGCTACCCTTATCGCCGATCAAGGAACGTGGGGGGTATCAACTGTTGTACTGCAAGCAGTAAGTAGAAAGACTGTTCCCCAACAGAGAAGACTTGCAGAAAATTTGGTATCTCCCACGTGGGTCATTTTTTCTGGGTTCCTGAGTAGGTCCCTGTATGATTTATGTCCATTCATTATTCCTGTGTTGTTTTGTCTTTCATCTGCTTAATATTCTGATTCCATCATGATTTTTAATGGTGTTGCTTTCAAAGAGCTCAAAGTAGTACAGGTCAGAAACAGGACAATTTACGTTTAGCATTTTCTCAGTGAAATCAGTAGCTTCTCTGGCCAGCTCCCTGTCTTGATGCTGGTCTGTTCCTCCGTGCTCTAGGCTAAAAGCAGCACCCGCGTAAGAGCCAGCTCTGAGATGATACCTGCTGCACAGCCTGCTCAACAAATTATAGGTTGAGCAAATTAAAAGCAAACAAAAAGGGGATGATAACAAGCATAAGAGGTGGTTGCTGACCCTTTCTCTGAGAGATCAGAGTCTGTAATTCATAAGTGGCTCCGTAAGCAGCTGCCAACTATTTTTTCCACCCTTTGGGTGGAATTGCTCTCCTTCCCTTCACCTTGCCGCAGAATGGTCTCCTCTGGACACCTCGTAGGGCTCAGTGCTGTGTTGATGGAGTGATTCCCTCTGCCGTGGAGGGTCAGAAACCAAATCTATGGCTCTGGTCCCTTCCTGCAAAGCCCTAAGGCCTGCAGAGATTCTTGCTGCTCCAAAAGATACTTCTTTTGTCCGTGTTTTACTCCCTGTCTGTTTTGGAGAGCAATGAGAGCTTCCAGCCCACCACAGATTCATCTGCCTTCCGGTACTGGCCTCAGTACTGAGGGAATAAAACCTTGTGGTGAACCCATAAATTCCCCCATATGTGCATTTCCCACACATTCTCCTGGATTACTCTCAGGATTTAATTAAATCTACCTAACAGACGTGCCACTTGTGATACAAATAACCAGTTGTGCACATTTGGGGAAGTTTTATTGCATTGAGTCTTTATATTTATATTTTTGTTTATTTTCCTTTTTTTATTTTTCCTGTGGCCAAGTCCTGTTCTTTCCCGTTGCTCCCTCCTCACGTGGACAGTTCTTTCCCTTAGGCCTATTACTGTCAACTCTGTTGCTTATAAACTTGGCCTGTCGTCGTCTCGGCCCCTCTGCTGCTATTTCTATTTCTCTGCTCATTTAGGTGACGGAAGGCTCAGAGCAGGAGAGTTTGTGGCTGCACAGATGAGCTCGCGAGGCTGAGAGATTCCAGAGATAATTAACCGTGTCCTGCAGCAGGGCTGAGCGCGGCGCAGAGCGGCTCTGTCACAGCTAAGGGCAGAGGTAGGAGGCTCCTCATTTCCTACGTGCCACCTCCCACTGCTTGTCTGGTGCAGGAGTCCCTGTTCCTGCGCTGTGGTCTCCGTGCTGGGCTGGGGATGACATCCAGCAGCTCAGCTCAGTCTCCTGGTCAGGAAGATGCAGCTGAAAATCACGCTTACTTGTTGCATGAAAACCCTGGGAACTGCAAACTGCAGGATGTCCCCAGGCAACTCCAGGGTGCTCCTCTTTGTCTTTGAGTTTCTGCTGATTTTGGTGCTTTTCCCTGGCTTCCATTGAGAGCGGACACTGGCCGTGTTCCCAGGCAGGCTCTGGTTCCCATTTGCCTCTGAACGCAGCAGTGGAGACACTTGCTGACACCCCAACATGCTGGACAACTGCTCTGCTCCAGAGAGCCATTCCAGCCTGTGGCTTCTTTGTTTGATTTGGCACCTCAGCCATCAATAACTTGTGGTATGAACTATTGCAGGTTGAAGAGCTCCGTGCTGGCACAGCACAAGGTGTTGGCTGGGATGCAAAAAGGATCATCTTTTCCTGCGTTCCTGTGAATTAAGCACAGTCACTGAGGAACCGTAGGGCTAGGTTAGATGAGAGCCACCTCTGTGTGCTGTGTCCATCCCCAGGGCTGGGAATGGCACTGGAGAGAGAAAAGCAAACTGAGATGAAACACAGAAGAGCTTTCTGGCTAAGCTGAGGGACAAACACTCTTTCCTTGCAGTAGCCAGGATGTTGTTGTACTGCAGGAGATAAATAGTTACACCTGAAATACTCACGGATTTCCAGGCATTATTCCAGCACAAGCTGCAGATCTCAGGCCTTGCAAATCTGCTTGAATGGTTAAGGGTATAAATTACCTAAAATAAATCATTGATATAATACACCACAGGCTGGGATCGCTGTGCTGTTGTATCAGGAACAAGCTGCAATTGCGTGCAGAGCTGCAGGAGAAACACATATATTCCCTAGTTTGCCTTCTTGCTCCTTCTATGAGGCACGGAGCATTTCCTGCCGAGATGAGTGGGTGTTATGTGAGCTCCAGCAGTGAGCAGAAAACCTTGAGTGCTTTTCCAACCCGCCCTGCATCAAACTGCACCCATTGAAAAACATAGAGAGGCCAGGAAAAAAAATCCTCCAGGTGAGATGGGGAGGGGAGTTACCCCCAGTCTTTACTGATTGGGTTAAATGTGGCAAACCCAGCTAGGTGAGGAGGAAGATGCTGCTCGCTCTGCAGCTGGTTTCTTTGCAGTGCACTTGGGGTGCAGTGGGGCTGGATCAAAGCAGCCCCTTTGTGGGGGAAATTCTGCCGGAGAGAGGATATATACAAGATATACCCCAAATTATTGGGGAAAGTGTAGGGAAAAAGATAGCAGCAAGATGATGGCTAAAAATCTTGCTGAAGGAGCAGAAAGGAGGGCTAAGGCTTTATTATTTAAAGACTGGCTTTATTATTTAAGGCTTTATTATTTAAAGACTGACACGTAGGGATAGCTATTGAATAACTGCATCTATTAAATTAGGAGTTGTGAGCGGACTCCTTTCAACAGCCTGCTGAAAGCTGCAGGCCCAGCTGGGGCGCCAAGGGAGGCACCTCATCTGGAATCCATCCTCGAGGTGCTCGGTGAGGAGCCCCCGCAGGAGCGCCCGCAGCTCCCACCACGCGCCGGAGTCCCGGTGGTCCTGCTGACATGGTTTCACACCCGGGAGGAGATGGGCCGTGCCCAGAGCCCCTTGCTGCACCCCAGAGGATGCCATGGGGTGGTTCCTTGGGAAAATCTTTCGCAGATCCTGAGATTTTAGCTCCTTTGTAATCGCGGGTGAAAATCCAAGAGCGCAGGGAGTCCAAGGGCAGCTGTATGAAATGGGTTTCTTCAGCAGGTTATGCAGTTGGGGCAGAGGCTGCAGAGCCAGACACGCAATTAAGAGCCAGTCAGCATTGCAAATGAATGTTAAGCAGAAGCCCTAAACGCAATCCCTTCCTCTGAGGTGACAGAGAAAGTTTAATTCTCATTTGAACAGAAAGGGGGAATAGCTCCCTACCCCACAACTCTCTTTTTTGCTTTGTTTTTTTTTTTCTTTAATAGAAATTAATGCTCAAATCAGGAGTATGTGTGAGAGCTGGGAGGAACCTTGTGCAGAGAGGACCATTTTTCTTCCTGTAGACAGCCTCAGAAACACCCATCCAAGGTCTCATTATTGAATTTATTCATTTTTCTCTTTTTTTTCTTTATTTCAGCAGTGCAAGGTTTTGGGGAAAGACAGCAACGCATTCATCCTAAATCTAAACACGCTGCAGTATTTTGGAGGCAATGTCTCTCTTGCTTGGCTCAGAAAGTTGTTGCAAATTGGCCTCGTCGGCATTAGGTCTGGTGGTTGTTTCCAGAAGTTTGCTGTCGCACTAAGAGTTTTCCACAGTGAAACACTGTGGACAGTCTCTCTTCCCTGCCTTGTCCTCACTCTCAACTGCTGCTTTGGTGACCTCATGACTTGGCCTTCAGGACGCTGGATGCACCTTGTATTTTGTTCTGTTTCCTTGGTACTTTGTTCTAGTGCTAGGAAATAAAACTCTGCAAGGATTTACTACCACACTGCCACTCTCTGCTGAGGCTTTTATTCCAAAGCCTGCTTAATTAATCAGGTATGGATTGCCACAGATATCACCTAATTGTTGTGGGAATTTTTTCCTCCTCTGGATCATGCTCCTGAAAGCAAAGCCAGGTCTAGCACATACCACTGTTCTAAAAGCTGCGAAAGCCACTTGCTGTCTGTGGATCAGTGGGTAGGAAGATGTAATGTGTAAATCAAGTGGACTCACAAAGCCATATCGGATCTATTCCAAAGATATTTGAATCTCCGTGGTCTGGAACATCTTGAATAGGTATGTTGTAGAAAACAGGTAAGCTGTGATATAGAAAGCTAACATGCATAAGTACATATACATCACTGACTTACCTCTGCCTTCTCCAGTGAAGGCAAGGACCCTAGAAGCTACATATATATCTTTAAGCCTGTGAGCTATTGACTAAAGCCAATAGGCCGGTGTAGAGACCTAGAAGTAGGAACATATTTTAGTGCTTTTCTGGATCAGGATTTCGCTACCCTGACTCTACCCCATCAAGGTGGTTAATTACTGTAGCAACTCAAAGGCAGATCAAATGTATATGTTTTCTGCCTGAAAAAGCAAGGAGAAGTAAGAAAATGTTATTAGATCATAATATATATTCTAACTTCAGTTCATGAGGAGCAACAGATCTTCAATTAAAATGTCTACTAGTACGTCTTTTACAGAGGAAGATGCAATACCAAGCTCTTTGATGAATGACACTTAACATGATGACTTATGCATACTATACATTTTCTGTCTTGCAGATCAGCTGTGCTTTGGTCCACTCTGGAGAGGACTGCAGTTTGTCAGAGGAGAACACACACTAACATCTGCCAACTAGGTGTTTGTATCCCAGAGGAGTAAAGCCACGTAACTTTAGACCTGGTCTTGAAGTGAAGCTGCTTTCTAATTAGTTTGCCAGTGGGAGTCTTTGAGAATTAAACACAGGAGAGACAAGCTCCCTGCAAGGTAATTAAAAATATGTGCCCCTTGCTGATAACTGACCCATTAATTTCCTCCTGTTTTAGGATGCTTTATAAAAAATTACTGCACTGTTTGTGTAACTGGACAGTTATTAGCACACATGTTTCCTTGGCAAGTAGAGGATACAAGAATATGGTCTATTAACTTCCTTCATCTCTCAGTAATTTTATGAAGGTTTCTTGGGAAGAAGAAACTTGTTTGAAAATCTGGAAACCTCATGTTGCTTGGGTGGAGGGGAAAAGTATTCTCTATATTCTTAATAGGAAAAAAAAAAGCTGAGAAATAAATCATATGAAGAAAGAGAGAAGGCAGAGCAATAATCAGACTCAAGGTAGAGGGCTGAGAGTCAAGATGATGGTACTTTCCAGCTTAGATCTGCTCTTTTCCAGGCCCAAATTCCAAGCAATGTGACTTAAAGCCCACTCCTTACACCTCTCACGATCTTGAAGAAGCTGAAATCATAACCTGGGACATTGCTAATTGGGCTGTGATTGGATCTAATGTGTTGTTTGGCAGATGCAATGCTGGCTTCTGGAACTGAATCCACTAGCAGAGTCCTGTGACTTTACACACTGTCCAAGGATGTGTTGTCTTTGTGGGCGATCTTGCAGTGATCTCTCAGCTGCCTCTTGGAATGACAGGTAATAATTTCCTTTTCACTTCCTTCGTACTATATGTGATTTTATAGACAAGTAAACATTGCTGCAGGAAGGGTCTCGTCCTCTTCGATTGCCTGAGACTGAGCTGAGCTGTAAGCCATGAGATAGAGTTGGATCTTGTTATAGCACAAACTTTTAGACAGGTGCAGTGGTATTTAGAATTGTCTCAGAGCAATAGCAGATTCCTGGCATTTCCTTCCCTTATGAGGCAATTAAAATGTAAATGCAGGGAGGTACTTTCTCTAGAAACCTCATGGAAATCTGCAGAGGTACATTCTGCGGTGACCTTTGTCTAATGATCTTATTGGACCATAAATTTCTGGGATTTCTGTCTCCCACACATGCTTGCTTGTCTGATGAGTATGGTTCAGTGGTCAGCACTGCAGACTGCTGCTTTTTGGTCTGGATGCTTTCAGAAATGGGGCTGTCAGCACGCTGCTGCTCTCATGGCACTGGGGACTGCTCGCCATGCAGTTTTGCTCCCATATTGGCCCCAGCCATAACACTTGGAAATTTCTGAGAGGATTTTCCTTGCCTTTCCCACTTTTCATCCTCTGGAGAAACCTTTTCATCTGTTTGCAAAGCCGTGGGCATGTGATCTTTGTTCTGCTATTGAAACTCCATTCCTAATAGTAAACTGTCATTTTATATTTACCCAAGTAAAGGTAGGATCAAAACCAGACTTGCCCAGCAAAGAAGCGATTCTGCTTTGACTTATACCAGTGGGAAATCTAGGCACTCTTAGTTTTTGTTCTTGAATTAGTATTGGAAAAAAAAAATGCATCCTGCCAGTTTGTTAGGGTCACATGTGCAAAACTCAGAACTTTTGCTTCAATGGAGCCTTAAATATATAAGGTCTCAGTAAAGATTTTTCCCTTTTTGTTGGTTTTAGGGACCATTAAGAGGTGTGATGGAGAGTCATGCAACAGCCAACAAAAACCCTGCAGCGGATGCAGCTCGTCTCATCACTGCCTTGTGCCATTAAGTAACAGCTCGCAGGTCATTTGGTGTTAATTGGCCCCTTTTGGAGCCTGAGCACTTCATGAAAGCTGTTATGCCAAGGGACTGGAATCAATAACCGTCTAGGTCTCTCTCCATCCGACAACCTCTGTTTCTTAAATAAATAAGGCTTATGAGGTCATTTCCATGAAGCTTCATGTAGCCTCACCAAGAATGAGTTCAAACACTCCAGTTTCCACCCATCAGCAAACACTGGACACCAGTTCGGCCACATTGGGAACTGTTTCTCTGAGATGTGCCCCAGGGAGACATTCCATGCAGAAAACCTAAGTAATAGTGCATTTTTCTAGCAAGGATGAGTACTTTGAGCTGTTTTGAACTTGGTGTTACGAAGGGAGCCCCCAGAGAAGATTTGCCATCTCTGGAAGGGTCTAAAATGATGAGATTTCCCTGTTGTCTCTTTGTACAAGCCTAAGCAGTCAATGTGTCTTATCAGCATCCCTTCTGTGATATCCTCTGACCTTCTTGCTTAAGCCATGATGTGGGCTGCTAGAACTACCCAAATGGAAGAGAATAGAGGTATCTTCCTCCTAAGCTGGGACTGAACCCAGCTTTCTGCAGAGCTTGTTTTTGCTTATATTTTAGTAGATGCCCTGCAAGGTGAAGTGCAATGTGATGCAGTAGAAGATCCTGCTGTGTATTAGAAGGGAGAGAAGAGTTCACTCTTCTTCACTGGTTCCTTCTTTATTGACTTTTGCTTTTCTCCATCTCTCTGTTACTTTTTATTTCTTTTCCCTCTGTAGAGAGCATGAAATCGATCACTTATAAATGGGGACCGTGATTCATGTTGGATCAGCTTGGTCCTCCTTCTGAGAGGGTTCTTCTGCCAGAAGCTGAAGAGCTGCTGAGTTCAATCATCACCAGCAGCATCTTGGCTAGTTACAGCAGGGCAGGCTTGGAGAGTAGATGAGGGCACGTGAGTGTTTGCACTGTTTGAGCTGAGAAAGGATAAACCCTGTGCCATTCAGTGTATAACCTTCGTTTTGCCTTGTTCCCTGTGGTCACCAACAATGCAGATATTCAGTAGCTGACTTCTTAATACTGGATCCAAGACTTTGGCTCTGATATTGCAGCAGGACTATCACCAGGCCATGTTCTTATAGCATCGTAATTATTGTCTTTAGCTATACCTGAGGCTTGTTTGCCATGCTAAAGCATTGCTTTTGCATCTGAGGATGTTTGTCTGAATGTGCTGACTTCCACACTCTGAGTGTTTCTGTCTCCCAGAGATGTCTCTCAGCATGTCTCATTGCCTGCTCTGTGGCAAGGAGTTACTCTTGCATCTTGCTAGGATTGCAAAGTGATTCTGTCACCAGTAATTTTTTTTCTCACTTTTAACAAGTATTTCAAACCTTTTCAAGTCCTGCCAACAGTGTTTGGGATCCCTGCCTGCATGCAGCAAACTGAATGCCTGGATGTTATTTCTTGATATTTGGTGCTGTTTTTCCTTCTTCCTGCCTTCCCTTGGCTGGCGCTTTGTTCCAAGCACCCAGAGGCAAGGATGGGGATGCTGGCGGAAAGCTCAGGGCTGCCTCTAGCGGAGAGAGACTCCGTGATTTTAAGGGAAAAGGGGCTGTTCTGCTTCATCCGAAGGGGCGGGAGTAGCAGCCTTGAAGTAGAGAAGGAAGAATAAAAAGAAGGGAGAGTGTGGGAGCCCGCAGGACCCTGGCGGAGGCAGCAGGCGAGCGGCGCTGCCCTTCAGACCAGCACCTTGCTGCGGACCTGGGGCTGGAAGAGGAGGCGGCAGGAAGAGAGGATGCAACGGGGCAGGGATGCTGTGTGTGAATCTCCTCCTGCCTAAGAGGAGCAGCATCCTCCAAGGGGGAGAAGGTGGCCGAGCTCGAGCCCAGCCTGCTGAGCCCCCCATGGGACTGCCCGGGGCTGGCCTGGCCTCTGCACAAAGTTTCCTGAGCTTGCCGAAGAGAGGGAAGGAGCCATGTGAGATCTCCCCGCTTCCAGGCGGGCTTCCCAGCGCCGGTGCCGCGGGGCTGGCCGTGGTTTGGTCATCGCTAAATGAAAGGTGAAGGGGAGCTCCCCGGGACGCTGGGTGCCCCGTCTCTGCTTTGCCCGGCTCCGTGCTGCAGCTCACGTAAGTGTCTTCCCCTCCCAGGCATGGATGCTCCTTCCAGCCCGTCCAAAGAGTTTCTCAGCACTTTGTCTAGGGAAAAATCTTGAGTCTGACAGCTAAGAAGTGCCTGCGTGTGTGTGTGTGTGTGTGTGTGTGTGTCTGTGTCTGTAAGCAGGGGGTGGTTGTAGCTGCCTGACTGCAATTGCTGCTTGCTGATCACTGTCATTATTTTCCTGGGCCATCATATCTGCCGAACAGCAGCGCATGTGGGTTCTGTCAAATATTTCCCCTGAGGCAGGATGGTGTGGAAGGGATGGCAGCTTGAAACCCCTCACTGCAAGCCAAAGAGGAGCGTGTAGCTGTGCACAGTCCTGCTGCTTTCAGGGATGTTCCTAAAATGCTGCCTTGATATGTCAGTGTGCCCTTTGAGCTTGGGAAACACTTGCAGAGCCATGAATGGAAAACTGTCTGTGCCCCTGAGACTATTCCCCTGGAGGAATCCTTATAGCCCCTGGCTCTGCATCACTATATCTTGAATATGTGCTTTTTTTTTTTCTCTTCTCTGTAGCAGTACTTGACACTAATGCATTTCAAGCTGAAATGTTGTTTGCAGTAGAATCCTCGACTCTTCCTTTCCCCACCCTAAACCAATAATAAAAGGAACTGTTTCACCTGGAGTGTCCAGGAGGAGAACTTTTTCCCCTATTAAGGGAAGCAAAGTTGGTTATTTTGGACAGGTTAGTATGTCTGAAAAGCACATTGGTCATGTTTGAACAGGCTAACTTACCTGAAGGGGAAACAGGAAGGTAAAAGTGGTCAAATATCCCCAAATGGGTCAGTATTGGGAGCTGATCTACACTGATTTCTTGCGACTGTGAGGGGGACCAGGCAGGGAAGGCTCCTCTTCCCCCCACATTTTCCTGTGCTCTGGTTGTTGACAGACTTCAGGTGAATAAAGAGGCTTCTGTTGCATGTGGCAGTTGGAATAAGGACAGGCTTAACGTTCCAGGATCTTATCTCTTAAAGGATGACCAAGGAGCATCCTTTGGCTTTGGGATTCTTTTTGCTATCTCCATTGCTTTCCTGTCTTTTTCATCCTAATTTTCTTTACTTTCCCAGCATTTTGAAATCTCCTCTGTGTATAATGCCTTCTGCTGTACACGGAAATCAAGGCAGGATCAAACAGTGATCTACTTCCTAAATGTTTCCAGCCCAAGCCACTGCCTTATAGCCTGACTTCCAGTCACACTGTGTTGCTTGGGCAGGTCGTTTCCAAGTGCTGTGATATAGGTGCTCCCTTTCAAGGTGATCTCACACTTATAGGAGAGGTTCTTACATCGTGCAAGGTGGCCCCAGATTTTCCAAACTGCAATAATAGCTACTGCAGTGCTCTCCATCCATGAAAGGTCTGGTGTCCCAAGCAAAAAGGATCAGAATTAAGCTTCGTCTTGGGCATAATATGGCCAGATCCTGCATGGTATAGTTGTAGAATGGGTATAATTGCCTCCAAACAGGTGTGGAGACACCAGGGCTGATTTAGGTGCATCATCTGGATGAGGAAAATCTTGTTTCCGTGTAGTATACCTCATCCTTCCCAGCTTCTGGAGTCCATAAATGCTAGGGAAGCTGGTGGTGACTCTGTCCACCTAGAGCCTGGCTGGATTATTTTTCTCATATTGTTCATTCAGAGTGAATCTGTGTTTCCCTTTTATCTGTCGGGATGAACTTCTCCTCGAGACCCTGGGTCTCCACATTTCCTGGGAGCAGAGCCTTCTTTTCCATATAGCCCCTTAGAGTCCCTTTAGAGTGAAGGAGCTACAACCCCTTTGCGTTTCTCCTACAGGAGGGAATTCTTGCAGCCTGGAAGCAGGTGAGTGCTGGGCACGGAGCAAACTGTGGATTTGTGATAAGGATTTAAGCAGCAGGAGCCGTGTGGTTACCTGCCACGCACGGGCTGTGCAGGGTGTATCGAGGGGCAAAGCTCCACTGAGGTATTTGCAGCCTCGGTACCCTAAGGGTTCAGGCCCTAAAGATTCATTGCTATCTAGGGTGAGGAAACTGTATGTGCACACATGCGTGCCTCTGATCCAGAGGGTTCTTGCTGCTGATCCATGCAGAACAAAACCAGAAAATCTGCCATGTGCTATTTTTGCTAGTGGAGCAAAGGTCCTTTCTCTCTCACACACTTGATTCTCCCGAAGAATCCATGTCTGCAGAGGGGATGTTTCCTGATCAAACACCCGCAAACCAGGAAGGCTTCAATCCTTCCCATCTGCTCTAGGAACTCCCTGGAAGTTCACTGCTGCTTGCGCTCGGGTCTAAACACAAGCCCAAGCAAAGGGAAGGAGAGGAGATACTGGATTGAGCAGCAGAGAGCTTTGCTGCTGCTGGGTGTGTGTATGTGTTGGGGGTAAATTTTACACGCTGGGAAACGTGTTGAACGTGCCCAGCTGCTCAGCCTGGCATTTTGCAGGGAGCTGGATCTTGTCTTTGGTTCGGTGGCTGCAGAGTGTTAATGGCACAGCATGGGTCTTGGCTCTCGCAGTAGAAAGCTGGGTTGCATCAATTTTATCACTGCAAGCTTTGCAAAAATGATTTGACAGCAGAGAAGTTGTTAAGCTGAGCAGGGGAATACGAGAGAGGAAAGTGACTGCTTGCAGTCAGCCTGGGAAGAGCACTGTTCTTCTGCCTTTAAAATCAGAGGCATCACCACCAAACTGCTGGCAATTTGGCTTCTGGCAATGTGACTTCCCAGTGAAATAACTGCACACACAAAGCCAAGCCCTGTCACATCCAGCAGCCTCTTCTGGGGCCGTTTTGCTGCTGTCATCCATGGATATGTGTTCCCAGAGCAGATGCTAGGAAAGGGTTGATTCTCACAGATTCCCTCCCAGCTTTATCTTCCGTTCCAGTAATCTGAGATCGACACGCAAGGGACAAGGTTGCTTGTGCGTGGACCTTGCATAGGTTTGGTTTTGCTCTCTGTGAGTCAAACAGGCTTCTCTTCCCCACTCTGCTCTGTGATCATCACACCAGATGAGGAAGCATCGTGTAGAGCACCTACAAATGCTTCCAGGGACTTGGACTCACTTCTTGACCGATGGCAGATCATTCATTTCTTGTGGATGGAGATCATCTTGGATCATGTGGATGGAGAACATCTAACTGTTCACTGCTTAAGTTATCCAAGTTCTCTGTGCACTAACTTGAAGTATTTAGTACACCTATCCTGGACATCTTTTTGGAATGGTCTGAATCATGATTTGGGGAACAGAAGGCCTTTTATTCTTTACTGGCTAGAAGGGCAGCCTCAGTGACTAGTTTCAGTTACCAGACACCTGAAATACGGAGCAAAGACATCCACTTTCTGGTGCATTTTCTTGCTGTATCTGTCTAGCAGTATATTAAGCTCACTTTGACAGCTTAATGATCTTCAGAGCAGTACTGGGACCTGATGATATTTTCCGTAGTACTGGACTGTAGCTTAGACTCCAGGCAAAGGTCAACCTAGGATCTGACCATTGCATGCTCAAATTCAGTTGGGCTTCATCCATTTGGATGAATGAGACTGAGCTCTTCAGGCTGTGGCTGTGTGTGACACCAGTGATGGGGAGAACTTGAAAGAAGGCTTGGGATTGAATTTATTTAATATGAGACCTGGAAATCTTGGTAACACTGAGGGCTGGTGGGGAGATGCTTTTGCTCTGTTTAATGGTTATATGTTCTGATTTATTTCCAGGAACTTCAAGGCAGTGAGAGACGAGCTCTAGCCTTCTCAATACAGCACTCACCGGAGAGGATTGAGGTGGCCTCCAAGACTCAGCTCAAGATGTTCAGTGAAAAGAGCAGTGCATCTTTGTCCCAGAAGCCCAGTCAGAAAAAGACGCGACCTCAGGGCCTCCCCTCCCCTGCTCTCTGCTGTGCATGTGGACTTTGCATCATGCTAGCAGGGATCAACATCACTTTAGTGGGAGCCTTTGCTTTTGGGACCTTCCTCCCCATGAACAACCCCCCCATCATCATTGGACCCATCCTGCTGGTGGTGGCCTTCACGTTCTTTGGTGCCTGCTGCATTTGCAGCCGGAGGCCCCCAGCTCATGGGGCCAGGAAATCCAAACCAGGTTCCAACATTGGGCTCATCAAACCTGGGAACACAGCCTTTGAAATTGAAACGAGTGAGCACACGGTGCAGGACACCACGGCTGTTCAGTTGAGCCCCACAAACTCCCCCATCTCCTCAAAAAAGTCCACGCCGGTCCACGAGAACGCCAAGACTTGCAAGCTCTTCACTATGGAAGGCAACGGGCCAGTGGCCAAGTACACAACGGGAGGAGAGGCGATACAACTCAACCTGCCCAGGGACCTGGCCACCTCCTAAACCCAGGCCTCACAGATGCTGCAAGGGATGGGCTGAAAGCCGTTGTTCAGAGGCATGAGGATGCTGCTTGGGAAGAGCCAGCACACGGGCTTCTCCAAGTTGAGGAAGGTGAATGGAATAACAAGGCAACTCCAGATTTTTGCTGAGAGGATCATGTCCATCTCATGGTTTTATAAAGAAAATTGTTAATGATGTGAGCAGAGCAGGATGACGCTCAGTTCTCGGGAAAAGACTGGCTTTTCGGGGGACCAGATTTAATGAGGGGAATGAATTTTGTTAAGCATAAGGTAAAAGTGTGATGACTCGACGAGGGTCCATGCAAGGATGACAAATAACAGCTCTTTCTTTTCAGAAGTGAAGCAATTCTCCAATGTAATAAAAGCAGGAATGCTGTAAATTACAGCTTGCTGCCACTCAGTCAGAAGATTTCAGCATTTTAGTGCTGGGTTTTTTGGCAGCAGGGACAAAATGTATGTGTTTGCTATTGAAAAAGCAGGGCAAACAATTTCCCCTCCTCTTTAGAAGTCCTTGCTCCATCTCATCCTCATTTGGGTGACTGTGCCACCCATTACAGAGACAATGAATCACCAGGCTGCATTTGGCACAGGTATTTTCCTCTTTTCTTGGTCAGGTGGGTTGCAGCAGGACTGCTTAGTGCACTGTGTGTGTTGTAAGATCAGCCAGACTGAATCCTTGTGGAAGGCTCCTGAGGTGGCTGGAGATCAGAAGTCCTGAAGATTTAGGAGGAACTAGATGCAGCTTCCTTTGCATTTTTCTGTGGAAGGCTGGCCCGGCGGGTTCAAATAACTGCTCAGGCTTTAATGCAGTTGTGCTGGAAGATGTTGACTGTATTTCCTTTCCTGAGGTGAAATCCATCCCATGTGGTGGACAACCAGATATAGAACTTCTGCAGGTAACAATCTGCTAAACATTTTTGTAGGCTTGCAAAGCATGGAAGGATTTGTCAACAGTTATTTAATGTGAAGACATCACCTCTGTCTCAGAGCCACCATGAGCTGGAAGCAGGGTACCAATCAGAAGGATTATCCTTATGAAGACTTTTCCACAGGCAACTACTAGCTGGGAAGAAGGTGATATGCCTAATGAGTCTTTTCCCTGACCCTATAGGGTCCTCTATGATCCCATAGCACGGAGTTTTACAGCGTGAGAGGCTCTGAAGATTCCTCTCCTTGTTTTATTTTCAGCCTGCCTCTTCAGTGCCCCAAGTTCCTGGATTAGAAGGGGCAGTGAGCAGCCCATTCCCCCCTAAGCCACCCAGGGCATCAGGGGCCGTTGTCACTTCTTTTCCTTGGTTACTTCATGTCCCTTACAGTGAGAGGAGGGCAATGTTGTCCAGATCAGCCAGCATCCTATTCTACCCACCACCATTCTACCTACCTACCTATTGTCCAGCATTCGAGTGTTTGAGGGGATACCAACATAGCCCCAAGACTTTGGTCAGCAGAGAGTTGGGTGCAGAGACACAAAGAAGGGCTGAAGGGAGATGCTGGAGGAGAGGAAAAGGCTGTGATGTGCTCCAGGCTTCCCTGGGCCACCAGCAGACCTCTCTAGGGCCAAGCTGTGGCCGAGACATTGCTGGTGTGCTGGATTAAGTAATGGCATGGGAGCTACTGTGTTGAGCAAAGGGCTCCCAAGATTTTTGGCCCACTGGTGATTACTGTAGCAATTAACCAGAACATTTTGCTGATTTGGGTTTGATTCAGAGGTTACTCAAACCCAGGTTGGGTTTGATTTCCAGGCTTACCCATCCACAAGTCCTTTGCAGGCATTGTCCACGTGAATATTGTTACAGCACTGCAGCACTTTGAGCACTTGGAGCCAACAAATCCAAACAACCAAATCAAGTGGTGACCACCGAGCACTCTCCTCTGTTCGCTGGAGGCCTGAAAACCAAGCCTGAAAACCAAGCCTGACCTGTCTGGCCTCTACAGGATTCACTCCTTATCCCAGCTGCACTATGGAACGGAGATGGATAACACAGTGGTAGAGCCCGTATAAGCTAAAGGTAAATTCCTCTTGGCGGGAATGTGAGCAGAAGCAGGACTTAGAGGGACAGCTAAGATATTAACGTGGTTCAGTTGTGTCGTGGCATCACAGACTGTCCCATACAGGGAACCCTGTCGCAGCCCTGGGACCTGGCAAATCCTGCACTGCCCACCTGGGTTGCTGGGAGTCTAATTTTGCTCTGGGAATTGATGTCCTCGGGATGCAAGAGACAAAAATCATCAGGAAAATACCTGGACAAGCAGAGACGTAGAACCGGTGAGATGAGGAGCGCCTGGTTGGCAGGCCAGTATGCCCAGATGTGACCCCTCCTGCCTGTCTGCATGGGAGGTGGGCTCGGAACATCCGCTCTCTTTGGAGGCACGAATGCCCTGCTTTTTCCAGCTTTTGGGATTTCCATGTCTGTCTGCCTCCGTGATCGGCCGTGACTAATATTGTTGTGAATCTTGTGCCTCCTCCTTGTGTAACGGGAGACAAGGAGAGTTTCTTGTGCTTCAAGTCAGAATTTCTGGTGTGAGAGTTGTTTATTTTAATTACAATTTATGCTTGCGCAATGTAAAGTTTGGAAAAGGCAGACCCATTAAAAATGGCACTTGGTAAGCATTTGATCAGCCTGCTCTTTCATTCTACCTACTGTCTTCTCCCTTATCCCTACCTGAGATTCAGTGTATCCCACTGCTGGATGTTTTAACTTTGCCCTGTGCTGCATGTTCTCCTTGTGGATTTTCTAATCAGTACAACTAGGAAAAGCATTTGTATGAATTTGTTACCTCTTCAAAGCTGTTGTCCCTTAACACCTTGGTTACCTAAACTCTGTATTGGGTACATACGGATATATATTGTTTAGATGGAGATATATATATATATATATATTATAAGGATAGATGAATTCTGTGCCTCCAATTTATTAGGGATATGGGAGGTGGAGGTCTGTAGCCCATGGTGGGGCTGGACTGGATTATTTTAGCTGATCCTTTCCAGTCCTGTATATAGATGATTTTAAATGTGTAAATGTATGTGGAGTTGGGTGGAAGCAGAATCTGTGTGTGTGTCTTGGAGAGACACCATCACGTTTCTGGGCTTCTTCTGGGCTTAGCCCAGCATGGTCGCTTGAGAATGAGTCAAGGAGGGATAGTATGATGAAAAGAAAGAGGATTGGAGAGGCTTCAAATTCACCTTATCCAAGGGCTTCTCTCCCATGTGCAGCCAAAGGGTTTGAGATGAAGGGAAATCTCTCAGTTCCAGGCAGACTGGTTAAAAGACCTGGGAAATGAGATGGCTAAGAAGGTTCTACTGACAATGTGCATAAAATGAAAACCTGTTCCCTTCAGAAAGGATTTTTTGGGTCAGCTGGAAAGAACTTACTGGAAGGGATTTTCTTGCTCAAAAGTGGGGCCATAGAGGAAAAAAGGCAGATGAGAGGGAGAGAGGGAGGGAGGGAGGGAGGGAAGAACAGATGAGGTTTTGCTGACCATCTGCTGCTGCTTTCCTCAACTTCCACCCTATATCAGTCTTTCCTGGGACACCTACCCCAGCACTAACTTAGATCATGACCTTCTGTAATCATCTAGGGGAACAAAATAAGTCACTTGCAGTTTAATTAGAGTTTTCCTAATTTAGTCACAATTAATTTATTTTTATCTGGCGCCAGCAATGAACGTGGATTGAAATACCTTTGTTGTCTCCCAGAAATGTGTATTCCTGATCATTTTAGATATGTTGCAGATTTTCCAGAGCCTCTTTTGTTAGGCTGGGCATGGTGGTCATTTTGAAGGTCTGTGGTCCCAGCTGCCCTTCCTGTGACCGCTCTGGTAGCCCGCTCTTGCAGGAGGTGGGAAGCTCTCAGCACACAGACATTGAAGCTCCAAGTGAACCACGAGGTTTCAGAAGATGGCTAGACCATCAGGGTTAGTCAGTGAGAATTGCTCCTTACAGTGTCATTTTCGAGGCTTTGTTCACTTTAATTTAAAAAGTCTGTGGAGAGGAGATTTTGTTATTTCCATCAGCAGATCTCCTGGTACGTGTAATCACTCTCAGTCTTTCACTGTGAGATCTGCAAAGGCTGGCATGGGGCTGAGCTCTCAGGGCATGGAGGATGTCGGAGCTGGGAGGATGGATTTGATTTTCAAGGCGTGCTTGCATACAAAGATTCCCCAGGAGTTTTTCCAGGGAGCAAATTTTCATCAGGAAACACTGATTTCTTGAAATTGGCCTGTCCTGAGAGGACACTGTTTCTCATGTTGCTTTTGCCAGGAAAAAAAAAATCCCAGGTTCCAGATTAAATTTCCAATCTAGACACTTGAGAAATGCTCTGTTCTTCAATTCTCCAGGGATCTCTAAAATAGGATCTTGCTGAGTTTTTCCCGCATGTGAGGACCAAATTTCACAGGCATCTCTGGGGCTTCTGGTCCCTTACCAGGCCTCCTGCTTTCATCAGATCTGAAATCTGAAAAGCCAGGTCTTTCTGCTTCCAAAGCTATGGTAGATTTTCCCCATTGAAATCTTTGCTCAGATTTATGCCACTAATATGCTGCTACAGAGAACACAGTTTTGTATGTTGTTCACTGGCATGATGCCAGAGTGATATTTGATGAAGTCTGCTTTAAATTTGGGGAGAAAACGATTTCCTCTGCTGACACAGAGGCAGAAAAGATGCTGCTTCTGGAGACAAATCCTCCTCTATTGCTACCGCAGCAGGCGAAATCAGTGTGATCTATGGTAAGATTCTCATCTCCAGCTGAGCCAGGCAAGCGTGAGGATGCTGTTACAGCTGATCCTCCCTCTCCCCTTGCAGCAGGCTGGTGCTCTAAGCCATTAGCCAGCTCTGGGGCACTCGGAAAGGTTTCACGTGGGGAAGGATGCCCTGCTGATGATCCCCAGGGTCTGGCTCAAACTCCATGCTGGACTGGATCAGGCTCGCAGGTCATTCAGCCCAGTGCTGTCTTTGACAGCAGCTGTAGGAAGTGGACTGGAAGAGGGCAAGAATGCAGCAATACTTCCCCAAATACTGCCCAAGTCATTCAGGGATCTGCTGAGACTTTATATATAAATTGCTCTTCAACAAGGTCTCTCCCATGAGGATGTTTAGTCTCTACACAGACTTGCATAAACACTCAGCATCTGACTTCCCAGGGCAAGGGTTTCCATACATTGATGCTGGCCTGTGTGTATCCCTGCCTCATTTGAAAGAGTGAGGAAAAAATAATCTCTTTTCTCAATTAAGCGACACACGACACATCTCTGGGACAGACCAGGTTCAGATGCTCAGGTAGCAGCTGCAGAATTGCTGCTTTGGGGCTCTAGAGCTCAGTGACCCTGGCAAGATGCTCAGAAATGGGTTGCCTTTGCAGGAAATTCAGCGATGAACTTATTGCATAGTCTGTTTGCTTTTGATTTCCTGATTCGATGCATTTCTCTGGCACAACACGGAGTTTCCCAGAAGCTCTGGGCTGCATATATTCTCGCAGAGCTTAATTAAAAATGCTGCTTCAGTTCCTAAAATCACATTTGTTCTAAAGCAGAGCTGTCTACTGGGAGTATTAATTCTTCTGGCTTAAGTCACCTCCCTGGAAGTGTTGCTCTTGTCTTTGATTTCATGGTTTGAACGATTACTATTTTCCAACATCCAAGAATAACGAGATTAGGGATTTTGTGGCAATGAAGGCAAGAGGAGAAATAGTCTAAAAAAGAAAAGATAAATTGATTTTTTTTCTTCAAAAAATAAGGGAAATGTCCGTTTCAGGGAAACGGTTTTGCTATTGGAAAATAAAAGTAGGGAAATCTCCCTGTTTGCATCAAACTCTAATATTAAACTCATCAGGCTCTTTGTCACATTCCATTCATCTAAAATTCCTTGTCGCCCTTAGGTGTACTAATCTGTGATGTACTAAATCCAGTCCTGTGAATTATAAATTGGTAGAAAAATGAGAGAAAATTGACAGAAATTCAGGACAAATTCATTGTTGGTCTAAAGTCAGTATTAGTACAGCTCCCTTAAAGTTGACTTCTGCTTCTGCTTTCTGGCCCAACCTTTCCAAAGAAGTAAGCACTCGTTGTGGGGAGTTAATCTTGCATAGTATGGGCAATCCTTGAGGCACCAAGGAAAAACTCTGCTTTTGGGAGGCAAATAGAACCCTTTGGAAAAGTTCCCTGGGTTTGGAATGAAAATGATTGAGTTAGAGACCATCCAAAGATGGAAGCTGCTATCCCTCCGTCAGTGTGGGGTTGATCATCCCTTGGGCCTTATGGCACTGTGAAGGAAATCCATGAAGATGGGTCAAGCTGGTGATGGGTCAAGCGAGGAGATGCAAAGTGATGTGGCATTTGCCCAGAGATGAACATCCCAGAACAACTTTCCTCTGCTGTACCAGGCTGAGAACAAAATATTCCCTGGAAGGGACAACTGCTTAAGGGAAGGGCTCTGCTTTCATGACACCGGGAGCACGTTAGCAAGGCTAACTCTCGCACCATCATTAGGTTTAATATTTCTGTTATTTGTGCTGACAGTTCTCTTAATGGTGCTCCAGCAGCATGGAGTGCAGTGAGTCATAGAAGTAATTATTAATGAGTCTATGGCACTGAAAAGACATTCAAAGTCCAACTCAGTGCCAGCCCTGGTCAATGTGGATGGAGCTTGCTCATTAATTAGCAGGTGCAACATGCGTGTGCCAACGAAGGGGAAAGGAGGAAGACCACTCACTGTGAGATATTTTTCCTTATTATCGTCACAGCAAATTACGTAGCAGCAGGTGGAGGTGGTGAATAGCAGTGAGGATTTGTGTAGTGCCCCCACATTTGTAAGAGCACTTGGAGGGCAGGCACTGTGGGTTTACTTTACATCAGTGCCTATAGGTTCAGTTGGCTATAAGGCCCAGTGGTGCCAGGAGCTGCACATGTGATGAAGGGCAAGAAGCTGTTGTTGCTACCAAGACCTGAGAGTCCAGGTAGAAATACATGGGGGAGAGTGATGTGACTGAGGCCATGTAAAGATTTGGTGGCAGAAGAGGAAACACAGCTTAGATTTGCTGAACCATGGTGTGGTGACATGACTGCAGACCTCCTTTTATGTAACAGTACCTACTGGCTGGTCTTTAACACCTCCCAGGAACCCTGTGCTTAGATGGTTTGGTCTTTGGCGAGCAAGAGGGCCACCTGCTGTATTTCTTTAGTGGGGTAGAAATGGGGAACAGGAAGAGTTACTTTAATTCTGCACTGTCCCACTGCACCAGACCTCTGTGCAGGCACCACATCTCTAGCTGAAGGTGAGTCATCTGGAGGGGATCTAATGTGCTCTGCCATCCTAGTGAAAATCTAGGCTGGTGGGGTGGCTGCTGAGCAGGATTTGGCTCTGCCTGGCTTGTGTGCACTCTGGGATCACTGTGCACCTCTGGGTGCTGCATTCCAGTCGGCAATCCTCATTTTGTGTGCCATCTTCCATCATCAAAGCAAGCAGTGCAAAACACTGTAACAGCCTTCGCTCGTTTGACTGAGATGGGGTAAGTCACCATTAACATCTGTATAACTCTGTCCCTTTATGGGTCATACCTCCAATCCTAGATCAATGAAATTCGTGCAGAAAAAACGATGTACTTGAAACCGGTATTTTTCTGAAACAGTATCAAAATATTGTCAAGGAGTCAAGATATTCTAGCCCCATCCCTTTTGTCAAAAAATTCTAGATGATTTCTGAAATAGGCGTCACATCTGAGCTTCACAGTTTATTGGGACCACAGCAGTAACTGTCTTCCTAAATAAAAATGCCCTCTTCAGGCTGCTCACATTGCTTCCACTTAGACTGATGCCTCCAGCTGCCTCCAAAAGCCAAGTTCCATGTAAGTAAAAAAAATCATATATTCTTGGATTTAATTAACTCCTTACAGAAAGAGCCACTTTGGCTGTAGCAGGCAAGTGACTTGCAGATATGCTATTTATCAGCTGCTTAAATGTAATCAGAGTCAGTGTGATCAGATTAGATGGTGGCAGTACAGAATAGAGCCATATATCCAGCATGTAGCAGCATGCAGGACAAGGAAACACAGTGCTGAAGAAGTATGACCTTCCCAACCAGTCTGCTTGGTTTCTATGACTAAAGCTCTTCATGTTCCAAGAAGCAGCATTTCAGTGTCAGCAGAAAGCTGGGGCTAGATCTCTGCTGCCTCACCATGTGGGTTATGCTGAGGTCTGTTCCAAGGTGCTGGGGGTGTTTGGTGCCAAGATGCTGTCACGTACCTGTCGTTTCTGCTCTGAAGGGCTGGCTGGTGGTGTCCTGCCAAGAGCATGACTTCTTTCTGATGTGTGAGCACTTGCCCTGGAGGCAGCAACCTTGCATCAGTTTTGGTCTGTAAGGATCTCTGCAGCAGTTTCCTGACTTGCATTTTAGTTATTGCACGTATGTAAAAATGCCCATCAGTGAACATGGTAGGGAGGCTTTCTGTGATTTCCACTAGGCTCCAGTTCTCAATGCAATGCAATGGAGAATGAAGAGAGCAGCTTTCACTGGCATATATGGACCAGACAGAAGTCAGGAAGGAGCAAGACTATTAGACACCAGCCCCATCTTAAAAAGGTGCCTAGAGGAACTTTTGTCTCTGTTGTGCACATGAGTTTCAACTGTCTTGATCCTTACGTCCCTGCAGAGTATCCTGACACACGCTGCAAGACCCAGCTCAGATCTCAAGGCCCTGGTAAACAGCTACTGAAAGAAATTGACTTGCCAGATTTCCCAGTTCCATTAAACCCTAGTGAAGGAGAAAGAAGGAAGGAGAAACAGGTAATATTTGGAGAGAAGTTAAGTTAGGACATTCTTTCTCATGCACTGCTTAGTAGCCTAGAGCGTGTGCTCTCATGCAGCGCATGTCGTCAGGGCATCAACACGGTGTCGGTAACACGGTGCTGCAGCCCCATATGGTGCCATATGGGCTGGCATCATAAATGGGCCATGAGAGGACAACAACAGCGTGGTATCTTGGAAGGAGTTTCTTCCCCAAAACAAGGACAAGAGTGAGCAAGGAAGAGATATTTGAAAGGTCATGTTGACACCTGGATACTCTCGTGAAACTCTCTGCTAATTGTGTTCACAAAGAGCCCTGGGAACCCAGCCATTTCTCCAATTTCTGCTTTCTGTAGCAACATGCATACTGGCCTGGACAGAAATGGCTGAGAGGGTGTAGGAAGAGGGTTATAATGGTCCCCATATTGGGGTAATCACCTAGATTTAAGCCTTTAATTTTGGATCTTGGGAGCTCTTTGGTGGTCTCAATCTGGATCCTGCCTCTGTCTCCCAGCCTGGACCTGACCTGTTCAGGTCCGTTGCATCGGATGGGGACCACATCAGCAGCACACCCTGCAAATTCGGCAAAATCTTCCTGAGGGGGAGAAGATTGTTGTGCAGTTCAGCCCTGTGGCCTACAGCAGCAATCTGGGGGTGCAGTTTTGGACTCAGGGACGTATTTATGATTACACTGATGGGGTCAAATTCTGCTTCCTCTTAGGCCAGGAGAAGTCCGGAGTAAACGCCCTGATAATGTCAACAGGAGCTGAATAAATGAACCTGTAATGAGAAGCAGTGATTTCCTATAAAAGTTGTCCTAGGCCGTTTACACCATGGAAACACAGAGGATCATTATCTTTTTCCATCCCAAGACTCCTTCCCCAGAGATACGTTAAATAAAGCACCTTCCTTAAAGAGAAACAAGGACTGGATTCCATACTCTGGGGAAAGCTGTTCACAGACTTTGGTGAGTACATAGTGCTTTCATTGGGGTCTTTTGGGACGATCAATTGTGTTTTAATATTAACAGAGATTTAACAACGCACCTTTTAAGTTTTTTGTCAGCATTTCAGTATGTACCCACTATATGGCTTTCTTCCAGAGTGCCCACTCTCCGTGGGCCCAGCTGCACAAGTCCTCTTGACATGACCAGGAGGGAGTTTATCTACTCTTCTCACAGTTTTAATTTTAACCTAATTACAGAAGCTCTGCTCAGAGCTGGAAGACTGCGTGGATATCTCTCAGAGACTCTGCAGCAGGCTGGAAAAAAGACTAGGCTAATGCTGTCAGTGGCGATGGACAGCGAGGATGCCAAGTTCACCTGCTAACAATCTGTGCTGGCTAGTGGTGCAACTGGTGCCAGGCAACCAGCAAGAAAGTGCTGGGGAAGGTGGGGGACAGATGGGACATACATCTGCTGGGGTGACATATATGTGCTCTTATGAAGTCTAACTCTGTTTGCACTGTTGCTAAGAGTGAGTTTCTTCTTGCTACCGAGAGGAGCAGGCCTGGAGCATCAGGTGGGGAAAGACCAGCTTTGTTGAAGACATCCCTCCTTTGCTCTCCCTGCAGCTCCTGTTCCTGAGACCAAAGAAGATCAGGGGTTGCCCTTTTGAATCAGCAGACATGTCCTTGTGCAAGGACACGCACATGATCCTCTTCAGGACTCTCCGCTGACCCTGCTCAATGAAACCCCAAAGGGCACCCTTGGGTGCTCAGGGAAGGCTGCAGCACCGCTGGAGTGGTGGAGGCTTGAAGAGCACCATTAAGCTTGGTGCATGGCTGTTTGGTGGGCAGAAGCATGTGGAAAAGAGCAGGACTCTTTGCAAAGCGTAGCTGTTCTTGCCTTTCTCCTGCTGGCTACTCATGACCAGGTAAGGCAGCAGCTGGGAAGACAGAGTTGCTCTGGCCCAAGAATTGAGGCATTTATTGATCTATGCTCAAAGCTGGCCCCTCTGTGTGGTTCATTTGCCCTTCAAAACAAGACTTAGGCTGAGGGATGTAGTGGTCCCACTCTGCCTTGATGATGAGCCTTTGGAGCGATATTACCAAACAGCCGCTCAGGGAGCAAAGAGCCCAAGCGTTCTTCCTTTAAAGCAGCACTTGGATTCTTGGAGCATTTGAGGCAACACTACACTGCTTGGCAACCACATCAGCTCGCAAGGTCACCTTGAACGAGGACATCATGGGCTGAAGGCAGTCATGCCTGGTGTGGCTCTTGAGAGGAGATGAGCAAGGCCAGCCCCCAGGGAATATGTCTGTGAGCATCTCAAGCCCGGTGTGGTCAAGGAAATCAAACCTCGTTGAAATGAAATTTGCTGCAGACGGTTCATAAAAGAAAGGAAGTTTTGCTCTCTTTTTAGATAAACTCGTGCAACTTGCCCTTGTCTTGAAAAGATGGGATTGATCAAGCCAGACCTTTCTTGCCTCTTTAGTATTTTCCTGGAAGAGCTGACTCCATCCTACAACGTCTTGTCGAGCCACAAGGGCAGTCATCGTTAGTGAGCCTCCTGCAGCTAGCCCACGCCTGCCTGTAGCACACCTGCTTGATGTGGAATTAATTTACATTTATTCTATGTGTTTGTGTATCCTTCAGCAGGCAGGCTATGAATTACTGCCTGATCTGTTTTTCTGTTCTAGAGGGTGCAGGGGTCTAGTTAAACATAAAAGAATATGCAAAATGAAATGTGACTTTCCACTCGAACAATATCAAATATTAGAAACACCAGACA
>VZSG01000006.1:3685557-3705668 GCA_013398315.1 Nothoprocta pentlandii
AAAAAAAAAAAAAAAAAAAAAGTTTGGGAGAGGTTTAAGCCTCTTAATTTAAATACAGATGCTGAATGTCTGGAAGAAGTTTCTGACACTTGAAGCTGCTTTTCCCACCTTCCTCAATAAGAAAGGCTCTTGCCCAAGTTATCAGCACAGTTTGAGTGTGGGATTCCTGAAACAGCTGGTAGCCCGAGGTGGAGAGATTTGAGGGTTGGCAGGTGCAGGAAAGGGCATGGCTGATTTTATTAACATTGATAGTAACTAATCCTTTTTCCCCAAAGTTTCTCACCCAATGAGGACCCACTATAATGCCTGGTGGAGAAACGATGTTGGATGTGTCTGCTTTTCTCTGTCAAGGTGGGTGTTTTCCACTTGAGGTTGGGTTTTGCAGGGAGAGAGGTACCTTGTTGCTGTCCCATTTTCTTTGAAGTTTCACACTGGAGTCCTCTGAACTTCAGCATTACTTGGCTGCTGTGACTGTTGGTCCATCCGAGCAACACCACCATGGAAATGAAATAGGAAGAACTGCTAATAATAGATGGTTAATAGAAATAAGCAAACTACATCTATTTGAGTCTTAAATCCTCCTGAGCAGACGTTTGGATTGTGTAGATATAAGAAATCATTCCAGGCAGAGAAATAGCAAGACCCATATTCACTTAAGTCAAGATATAGCTGTCTACCCCATCAGGATCCTATTCCCATTTCAGGTGCCTCTCCAGAAATCCTGCTCCTACATACTTCACATTTTTCCCATGACATGCAGTGTATATTCTGTGTCTTCATGTGTTTCATACAGGGTAGGCCAAAAGAATCTCTCTGTCCTTAATTTCTGAACAAGAAATTAAACAAGAGTTCACACTACTTACTAATAATTTTCAAATATGACATTTCAAGGCTGGTTTAGGCAAATCTGTCCGTTTTTAATTAAATTAAAAACCGCATATAACTTTTTTTTTCTTTTTGTCTTTTTTTTTTTTTTTTTTTTTTAAACCTGTTATTAAACTTCTTGATCTCAGGAACTCAGAGGAAAAAAAAAATCCCAATAACATATGGGTTTATTTCTCCATATTAATTTATCTCTAAAGAGATAGAGTATTTTGAGGAAAAAAGAAAGAAAAAACCCAACCAAACATAAAACTTGTACTAAGTCCTCTAAAGGCAGATTTGTCCCATCTCAAGTCTGCCAGGAAGCAGACCAAGGACAAATGTCTTTGACCCTTGTAGTTTTACCTTGTTCCTCAATCACGCTGCATTTGGAGAAATATTTTCAAATATATTAGGCCTGTTCCATAGGTGCTGAAATAGATTGTGGTTAGAGACTAAAGCACCTCAGTCATTCAAATCTCACTGGAAGGCCACTGGAAAAAGTCATGGGAATGACTTCTTCACTGGTAGATGACATCCTGCTGTAGGTGGCTCTCCTTCGGCCTCATCAGAAGAGGAAAGATGCTGAAAATTAAAGTTTTTATTGTCATTTAGCTCAGAATCAGGCATGAAAACAGTGTGCAGTTTCTCCTGCACTGACAGAGGTGCAGACTAACACTTTTTATACTCTTAGCATCCCCGGCGTTTTAGCAAGCTGGGAACATCCTGCACAAAGGATCGAAGTCTTCATGGAGGTGTTGCCAAGGGGAGCATGGACACCAAAGGTAAAAGCTGTGTCTCTGTATATCCAACCAAAGCTGGAGCTGCAAAGGAAGGAGGACAACTCATAGCAGAAAACTGACAACCTTGCTGTGAAGGTTACGTGCAATCTTCAGGTCTGTGCATGCCTTAGCACATCAAAGGAGGGCTGCATTATAAATGCCTGCTCCTCAATGTCCCTCTGTGCAATGGCAAAGGCAATAATAGGATATTTTATATTCTGCAGGTTACGTCCTACCTCAGTGACCCAGGTGCAAGAAACCTGATATTAAGCAAGCTGGGGAACCTGTGTTTCTCTCTTAATGGGATCCAGGCTGTCATTAATCCTTTGCCGAGCTGTGTGTTACCAGGAGAAGGTATGTGTAACCAGTAAGACCGATGTGCTGGTTTGGGGACGCTCTGTTGCCATCACGGGGAAGACCTGAGGAGCAAATGCACATCACAAAGCCAAAGCAAGGAGCCACCCCCACCCCAAGGGCCTCACATCAGAGAAGGATGTTCTCTACTGGCATCCACCAGCTAGGCAGCTGACATGCACTCTCCTTATTGTACGATTCGTAACTTAAATGCATTTCTAGAAAATCAAAATTCACAGAAGTAAGAAGTCATTATAGATTTTCTCCTCTCTACTATGGAAAAGACATACTGAAATTCTTCTTCTTGAGCTGCAGGTCAGGAGAAATCAGGGCAGAAAAGTCATGTGATGTGAAGAGGGGCAGTAGGGTCCTGGCTCTTTGCTGGCCCCTTTTGGCCCCCATTGCCCTAGGAGGAACCTGAGACCTCCTAGGGACCTAGAAGGAACCTGAGACCAGCAAAGCAGGGGGCATGATTCAGTTTTCACCCCCTTCAGTGCTGCCTTAAATATCTCCCATTGGGCTGTTTTTAATGCCTTATCACTTCGCTTAGGTGCATCGCTCTGGCAAGAAGGTGTCTCTCCAAAGGCTGTTCTTTAGGCACAAACCACACACTGTTTTTCAGCCCTCCTGGAAGAAATGCAAGGAGAGAGGAGTCAGATTTTGCAGGGAGAGGAGCTCTGATGCATGTGTGATCAAAATCACAAATCCAGCCATGGTAGTGGACCTGATGACCTTGACAAGGTCGTAGAGAAGGTATATAACTTTGAATGTTTCCTCCTATATTCACTTTTATCCTTAAGGCATTGCCAAGGTATTGTGGTTCTTTTGGCTGGAAAGGGTCAACATGCTGAAGACAAATCTGTCCATAGGGATACAAGATCTTCAGGACCACCTTCACTGGGTAAGGGGTCAGAAGATGGGCAGAAGATGGGGATAACTGTTGATGAGAGCTGCCATGGGTGCTTTGTCAGGTACTCACTGTAACTGATGGATAAAGGACATGGGTGCTATTCTGTGGGTGGCTCCTACTTTCATCTCATTATAAACTTTGCATGTTCTTGAGAAACGGCGAAATCCTTCAAAGCTCAGAAAGATTTGCAGGAGCAGAAATCTGTTTCATATTTCTTTTATATATGTATAATATATCAGCCTTCTCACAAGAGTTGTTTAAGACCTCCCAAAAGCTTGTGAACGGTGGAGTAGCTATTGAAAAGCACTGACACCCAGAAAGGTGACATTTGCACTGAGATGTAGTTACCTCTTCAATGTATGTAACAGTAGCAAATAACTAAATCAAACCCACAGCAAAATTCCCAGGTAGACAACTATCATTGCCAAGGTATATGGCAAGAAAGGGAGTTTTGGGCTGCCTGCATTTCAGATAAGTCAATAATCCTGCATATCCTGCACAAGGGTCTGGCATATAAATGAAATTATCTGCTGAAATTCTTCTCCAACATTCTTTTCTACCATTTCATTCTACCATTTTCTTTTCTATTCATTTCAGCCAATGCCTTAAAAAAAATTCAACAGATCTGAAAAAAAAAAGACAAGAAAATAATCTTTAACTTTAAATACTTAAAGAGCAGCTTACAATCAATTAAAGGCCTCATAAACAGGAGAACATAAACAACATCAAAAATTTCCTGCATATTATAAAATGATTTGCCGTAGAGTGGCTTGCGTGAAGAGATTAGATATGCTTTGCAGCATAAAACATTATTCTGTAAAGGCATTATATTTAAGCAAACACACCACCCTAATTGTATTAGAGGAAGTTCAGGTGAAACATAATTCCTGGATTAGAAAATTGAAGGACACAGGTTAAACACTATGTGTTGGCCAGGCTGCCTGAAATTTGCTGGCAGGTCTTAAGCAGGATTTTTTATATTGCTTGAGTTATCAATATTTCTCTCTTTTTTTTTTCCCTTTCTTTTCTTTTTTTATTAGGCTATAAAATGTTTTTTTCAACAGCTTTAAGTAAATATAATGGAATCTATTAGGTATCTGAAATAAGGACATACGTTTTGTAGTTATTTCAGATATTACTCCAGATTAACTAATTACAGAGTTAGAAACAGTTCCTAAAATTGCTGTTATTCGAAAAATATTTCCCCTACTGGTCAACTATTTTAATCCACTTAATCCAAAATTATTTTTTCTGTTATGAAAATAATTAACACATACTGCAGGGTGCATATGCAGAGTATAAACACTGTAACCATTTAGAATATTTTTTGGTCAAAAATGGATAGGATACACAGCTAAATGTTAGAGGAGGCCAGTTTATAGTGTGTGTGTTTGTGTGTGTGTATATATATGTGTATATATATATATATGTAAATGTCAGTGAATTTTTAAAGCACTTGCATGTGGCATTTTACATAGAAGTACAGAGTTAGTGCTTGCATGGGTTTGCACTTTTCCTCGGTGTTTGTATACAACAGCATCAGCAACATGTAACTTGATTTAAAAGAAAGCACCCACTGCATCTACTCTCATGCAGATAAATTTCATCTCAAAGTTTCTCACGTGGATAAGGAATAAAAATGTACAAGCAGGGTGAAATCATCTGTTTTTCCTAAATTAGAATTGCTGACTCTGGGAGCAGTGGGATGCAGAGGGCAATAATGCTGCTCTCCCCCATCCCTGTTTCTTGATAGAGCACCTGGGCACAAAGACAACAGTGAACCGCCCCACGTAAAACAGACTTGGTCTTGTCAAAATGATACTGATCTGGCAGGATGTGACAGGAAATTACAATAAATAAAGACAAAGATCTAACATAAGAAAGCAGAAAAATAGCAGGCGCACGGGGAGGAAGCTTCCTCGTGTATGATAAATTGGAAAATGGACATACAGAACCTGACGACATACATTTTTAATGGCCCAATTGCTCAATTAATTCTTTGCCTTTCCCCTTTTTAATGTGAAAATCGTCATAATTCCTCCCAGATTAGTATAGATACAGGCCGACAGTCTCTCCTGCTCAAGGTATTTGCAGGACATAATTCATTCATAAAGCCGTAATGCACTCATCTATCATCCAAAATATTTTTTTTCTTTTTTTTTCCACTCTTTTCCTTTCCCTCTCTCCCGTTTGTGCTTGGGGCTCTCACTGAGTCTCTGGGCACTGATGTATTAGCTGGCATATGCAAGCTATGAATTATCAACTGAAAGGAGTCAATTATCCACTCTAAAAATGAGTGTCTGGGCACCAATAGCCTGAGGGGCCTTTTTTGTATTTACGAAATGATTTCATGGCAAGTAGAGGTGTGTGTGGAAGGGGGATTGGGGGGGGGAAGGGGAAAGGGCTCTTTTTTTTTTTNCCCTTGTATCCACCCCTTCACCAGAGCAAAGCAAGAAAAAAAAAATAAAAAAGACCATTTTGAACTTTTAATGCAATAATCCATTTTTATATACACAAGAAAAAAAAAATAAAAAAGACCATTTTGAACTTTTAATGCAATAATCCATTTTTATATACACAGACTTTTATGAGTGATTTCAGCCAGCTATAAATGAGACTTGTCTCGTGGCCATTTTGCCTGGACTTCTCCTTCTCTATCTGGTCTCAGCTCAGCCTTCAATCAAAGCCAGAGCCCTGGCTGACTTCAGCTGCTAATAGACTGGATAGGAAATGGAATATTGGATAGTTTCTTGGTCCCTAGTCACCGGCCGCGTGCCTTGTCATCTCTGCAGACATTGATTTCTCTCTCTCTTCTCCCCCCTTCCCTGCTTTTTGCTAAGAGGCTGTGGCCTACCAAGAGGTAACCCCACATCAGCAAACCTTGAGTTGAGTTACGCTTAGGGAAATGAGGTCATTAGACAGAATTACAGCAGGTTTTGATAGCTCGGTAATAGGTTTTAATGATGGAATTTAACATAGGACCCCCACTAGGGACAAGGCTGATATACATCCAGACAGGTCACTTAATAAACCTCCACTCAGCACTTGAGTTGAGGAATTTAGAAGGCTCTGAAAACACACTCCTTCTTAACCAAGCCCATACATCACCAGTAAGCAGTCTCTTCAGAAGGCTTTTTATTAAGATTTCTGAGGTGTGTGATTGACTTAAAACATGTCATTCTTTTAAATACACACATTTATTTTACCAGACCAATTTTTGACAAGGATTTCTTTAGGTGTCAAATGTTTTTGTTAGATGTGAACGGGCCGTTGTGCTCCTCAATGCTAGAGAGCTCATTCGATGGTGCAGTAAATTGTTTGGAAGTTTGAAGAGCTTAGTCGTCCTTTAATGTATTTGTTCCTGACAGGTAAATTGCAGGTTAAGTGCAAAAGCGGCATTAGTAGAGGAGTCCTGGCTTCCACACATCCACCTTGGCCTCTAATCTGAATACAAAAGGAAGGAAGGAATTAAATTTGACCCCTTGAATGCACTCTTCACTCAATCCCAGACTTATTTGGTAAGCTCCTTTGAGATGCTTTCTTGGCCTCTTGTTCTTGGCCTCCTCTTAAGCAGGTACAAGAATGCCCTCTGAAGAGGACTCTTTGCAGGGAGGCGAGTGGATCAAAACCAGAGCCATTGCTTTGTATGTCCAACAATACAGCGGGGGTAGGTCTGAGGAGCTCTTGAAGGAGAGCTCATTTAATTTGCTTTCCAAAAGTGTAATGCTATGATAGTGGTTGCAGATTGGCGTGCTCCTCAAGCAGATGAGTCCCGTGAGAGCCACCAAGCCTCGTGCCAAATGGCAGGTCATTTATGTCCTGTGTTGGTGCTTGAATGAAGAGTCACAGAGGAATCTATAGTTGCAATTCCCTACCCAGGGGGATGAAATGTGACCCAGGGGGATTTCATAAAATAGTCTCGCTTGGCCAAGGACACAGTGGCTAGGCCATGGAGATGTTATGTGCCTTGTAGCTGTCCGGCTTGGTCTTTTCTTGTTCGTTTATGTCTGAACTTTAGCTGCATACTCATTATGCAGCTAAACATATGAGCATACTCAAAATGCAGCTGCATTAACAGCTGCAGTGTCCTCTTTGCAAAAGGAGGTTGTCAAATAAGAGAGGTGAGAAAAAATGGTCTAGCAGCTGGAGGCAGTCTTCTGAGACACAGGAAATGGAGGGGTTTATTCATTGCTCCACTAACATGTTTGTCTATTTTGAATTGTTTGGATGAGGGGTATTTTCTTAAAATAATATATTTTTCTCTATATGTAGTCCCTATTCTCCTCAGAAAAGGAGAGGCTCTTCCAAAAGATACTTCAGAGCCAGATTAGACGTTTATTCATACATGTCACTAAGCGTCTACTTCACAGTGTTTATTAGTCTTCTTTGACTATCAAGGGGTCTGGTTTGTTTACAGACTATGGTGACTGGTTCAAACTCACCTCGCCTTCAGGTGTGTGGATGTTTTAGCAGGAGTGCATCCAGTTAATGGTTATCAGCCAATGGATCCCACTGCTCAGAACCAACTGCACTTTGATTATCTGCCTGGCAATGCTGCTGTTTCCCAAATGTATTTCAGCAGCCAGCAGTAGTATTAAACGGTAATGTTCTAAGGAGAGTCAGAGATTTCCTGGGACATCAGCCTTGAAGGATCAGCACCTGGGCATGTTAGAGCTTCGTGCAATGGATGGGGGCAACACTGGCAGAGGGGAAGGCAATGCCTATACCCTTCCATTCCTGCGACGTGAGGATCAGCTTCTAGAAAGGAGACGTGCAAGTCAAGGAGCAGCACCTTTCAATCCACCGCTGGAAGACTTGGTCAAGCTTAGATCTGCAGGGAAAACTTCCACTACCCAAAGATGTTTTGAATTAACCTAACTTAGCTTTGTGCCTCGCTGTTACCTCCTGCTACAAGCCCACCATTGCAAAGACCCCGATCTTCTCTATATTTGACAGTTTTCTTCTTTCCCTGCTTCTCCTGAATGAAGGTGTCATAAGTGATTTGCCAACTCAGATGATATCTGTTCTAAGTGTGAACTATACAGGCTATAGAAAGCTGTCTGTTTAATTTTGAAATCCCTGATGAAGCTAAGAAACAAGGCCTGGAACAAAGAAGAAACTGCCACTTTTTGGCAAGAGTGTGCTGATTTACAAAGGGCATCCTTCAATTATTTAAGGAGCAGTCAGCAGTGCCATAACTTTAAGTATGAATCAAGTGGCATGACTGAAAAATTTGTCACAGTGTGTTAGATCAATGGTAATTACCTTACTGACATGAGTACTGTTATTATTTTACAGGGCTGCAAACAGGATCATGGACGTGAGGAAACACAAACTGCACTGTGATCAATACTCTCTGAAATACGACTCTCCGTGGCCCAAAATGGAGTTTTCGAGCCAGGCAAACCATTATAGACTGATTCTCTCTCCCTGCCTTTAGATGGATACCCTGAAGTAAAACACAGCAGCAATTGGTCAACTTGTTTCTGGCTTTGAACAGGCAAATAGTCACTTATTATTTTTAAGGACAACTGTGTGCAAATAAAAAGTCTGTGCAGCCAAACTCCAGATGAAAAGAGAGCTGTGTAGAGGTGTGTGTGGAAGGAGGACTCGAGCTCATGTTGTGTATATTTTTTAAAGCCTAAACCTCTGCTGCAACACAGGTTTAGCATCAAAGATTTGGGGGTTGTCCCATAGTGGCCAAGGGGAGACAGGCACTTTGCTGAAGCAGGAGATGAGCTGCTCAAGCAGGACCTTCTGAGTACAGGACTGGGCTCAGTAGCCCTCTCAAGCCCATTCTCAACCCTCTTCTACCCTGGCATTGCACCATTTGATGAGATGTCCATAACCAAGACGGGTCCCTAGCTATGAAGTATTCTACAGTTCTTCTAGGGACAAAGAGCTTGGCTTCAGGGAAGGCAATGGATGGTGGAAGGCATCTGAATCTGCCCTCTCCCTTTAACCCAGGCCATTGAGGGTTATACTTCCCTTTAACTGAATACACTGTCTCTGCCCTATCTATGCACATGTGCTTTGCACAACTGTGCCTTGTGCAAGAGTGCATGGGATCATCAGTGTAAAACCCCAGGAACATGGTTGAACTTTGATGCTTATCTGGGATTGCTTGTTAGTATAGCGCCCACAGGCTGGTCAGACAAAGAATTGCAATCTTCTGCTTGGAGAACAGAAGAAAGGACAGAAGGGACTTGTAGAAGGGACAGACTGGCCAAATCCATTGACTAGGGCTTGCTCAGTCTATAAGAAGATGACCTGCAAAGAGGGAGAGGAGGCCAATGATGAGAGTTTCCATCAGAATGTGGGCATATCACACCTAAGACATGGATTTAAATCACAGTTCTCACCCGAAAGTGTCATCAGAGGAATATCTGGGAACAGACAAAGAAAAAACTTACTCCTAACTCTGAAGATTTAAACACTTTGAATAAATCAAAGAGAAAACTAATGAAGATGACAAGGAGAAAACTCTTTCCATGTCAAATCTCTAAAATATCATCTATAAAAGATGATTTTTTACTTAGAAAAGTAAGAAAATGGAAAAGGTTATCTGGGAATTTATGGATTTCTGGCATTCCTATTCTTCTTTGACTGTTGTTAGCAAGCCTTCATTTCCATTTTCTTCTTTTGGATTTGGGTTTTTGTGTTTGCTTGCTTGCTTGCTTGCTTTAGCAGGAAAACTAAAGGGTGTCTTTGCTTTTGGTACTTGTTTCTGTCTTGTTTGAATTCTACAGTGCCATCTTCTTGTTGAGAAGATAAACAGTTGCAAGGGGCATGATGTTGGGACATTATCTGATCTGAAGCAAATACTGAGCGCAGTAGTAAGCAGAAAAACAAGCACTACCTCCTATGAGGTGAATAGTTCAGAAGTGGCTATGTATTATTTTGGAAAGGGTCACAAATTAAGGTGTAAATTCATGTACCCCTTAAGTTGTGACCTCATAAAAATGATCAATGGGTAATGGTGCAGATAACAGGATTCATAAGGGAAATTTATTGGCCACTTTTGTGAAATAAATATATTTATACCATACCAGTGGGAAATAAAAACACATCAATAAATCATATAATATCTACAACTATACTAATAGCATGAGTAGCTGTAGGTATAACCAACATTTTCAGACCTGCAGACACCCCCTCTGGCATGGTACAAATATAATACATGTTAGCAGCAAAATTTACTTCAGTAAGACAGCCATGTATATCCCACTTGTGAGTTATCTGGGCAGGCACCCCTTATGAATTATAGTCCCCCCTCAAAGCATGAACCATAGAACAGAAAAAATAGATACTCTGCCACCATATAATCTGGGTCAAATACAAAAGTAAAGTGGCAAAACAGACTTGTAATCAGTCCAAAGCAAGGTGATCCCTCCATCAGCATGCTCTAAACGGGAGATTGGACTAGGTCCTCTTGGCTACAGGTAGGTTCTTCTGCATTCTGGTTAACAGACTCAAGGCATCCCCTTTGCACAGGTTTAAACACAAACAAGGGTGGATTACTCAGTCAAGCCTTCTACATAAAGGCAGTCAGGCTGTGAGTGCAACCCTGGAGTCCATGGATGATGCAGAGAGCCTCTGTTTTGCTCCTGTCAAATCTAAAGCTCCTGAACCTCAACGCATCCTCATTTCATTGTGGCCTGTTAGTTTACAGGACGTTGTCGTGTGTTAGACATTAGTTGGTGACAGCAGGTCCTGCTGTGCTGAGGAGGCCACATGTGAAGATATATCGATTTAGGTAAATCTAGGCCCTACACTCCAGCAGTACTGGTGGCAAGTGTATGGCTAACCCTTGGTCAACCAGTTCCCAGCCCCAGATCTCTGCCGAAACCTCCACAAAGGCTGCGTTTGACAAAAATACTGGGCTCTGAACCAGTGAGGATCTGGTTTGTTGGTATATGTCATTCAGCTGATGGCCTGGGGTGGACACTTGGATCTGGAAATCTCCCATCACCCCAACAAGAATCAGATGAAATGCGGGTGTGATTGGTATCACACTCCTCCCATGAGGCACGTCCTCAGTCAAATTCTGTTGATATCTGTGGGAAAAGAAAGAAGAAAAAAATATAGTCTGGCTTAACAGACTCTGGAACAGGCCCATTAGGAGAGCTCAGATCTCCCGTAGTGTATTACTATTGCTCTATCCAGCACCAAACTCACTTGGAATTAAAACAAATTGACCACTCCTCGTAGTTAGTCGTGATTTTCTGTGACTATCAGCCTTTGTCGTGGTTATGATTTATTCATACCATAACTGGTACACTGCATTTGCAGGATGAGGAGTTGTGGAATAAAAAGCAAATACAGCCTAAATTGTTGGTTTTGTGTAAATTGAAGAGGCCATTATTCAAACAACTGCATGCTTGACTTTACGAAGAAAAAAATAGGATGCTTTTCCAAAAGCAGAAAATAATGAATTGTCTTTGTGTTTTTTACATATTTTAAGCTAAGCTGTCCCCTTTAGAAAAGTAGTTATGAATTTGTTTTCTAAATATATTTTTCATTGTGCATTTTATCATCTTTAGTCCGATAAAATTGGCTCAACAAACAACACGTTATTGTGTCAGAAGAGGAGGAGGGTAAGAATACACTAGGGAGCCTTTTAAAAATGTTTAAGTATTAATTTATTTCATGATGAATTTTCCACTGTCATTTTCTTAATAGCATGCACATGAAATAATCATGTCTTAAAATGCTCTGTAATTGAAGGACATTTTCATTTGATGATTACTGAGGGAATCCTGCTTTGAACCTTTATGACTTAAGGATGTAAGCACTGAGCTTTATTATTATCTTTTTTTTTTCTTCATCTTTTAATTTATGCATCTTTTTTTCCCTTGCAAGTCTGCTGGGAGGATTTCGAGCTGATATTATTTCCATACGCACGGACCTGTCGTGGTGCACGGGAGCAGGTACCGGCATGTCCCTCACTGCAGCCCACTGAGGACACTGTCTGTGCGTCAGCTTTTTTACTTATTTTGGTTTTGCCTACCTGTGATTTTGAGGTATTTTGAGGTGTGATTTTGAGCCTGTTTGGCAATGGGGCAGATTGACCCACTGGCTGGTGGCCATGGGTCCCCACGCAGCCTCCTCCATGGGCTTGCAGCAGTCCTGTCCTGTGGAGCCTGAGGAGGGGGATCACCCCTGCAGGGCTTGGCCATGGATCCCATCCCCTTCTCCCAATCTATCCCAATCTCTAATACCCCATCGGGAGAGCAGGAAGGGGTGCGGGAGCAGGGGGCCAGGAAGTCCCACTCGCCACAGAGAGCAGGAAGATTTATCGGTGTTTATCCGGTGGCAGCAGCTCGCGGGCTGCAGAGCAGGGATTTGCAGCAAGCCGCCCGGCGCTGGGACATCCATCACACTGTGGGGGTGGCCGGGGTGCCCCCCGCGTCCCCGCGTCCCCGCGCCTGCTCCGGCCCGCGCCGCTCCCTCGTTTCCCTGCCTCGGATGCGCCGGAGCGAGCGAGACGTGTCAGTGCCTGATGAAACCCCATTCTCGCTGATTAGCTCCCTTCAAAATATTCCATTTGTCAGTGCCAAGATTTAAGTACTTCCCACTTGCGGGCAGCCGAGTGTGTCTTGTTGACTATGTAGCACGTCCATTTACATCGGCGCTGACAACGCTGCGGCAAGCGCTAATGTCCCCTCGCCTCTCCGTCCCCCTCCTTCCTCCTCCTCCCCGCCAGCGTCCCCAGGCCGGCAAAGCTTAGCCCTGTTTTATTTCCATACGGTCCCCCCGGTCTGCGGAAAGCAGAGGAAACCGGGAGGGAGGGAGGGAGGGAGAGGGGGATGGAAAGACACCTCTGATGCGTCTCTGCCTTTCCCGTCTCTCCATTTGCAAAGTCGTAAATTCCAATTTCCTCCCTCCCCCATGCTATTATTACCTGGGCCTCAAACAAGTTTTACACTCATTTATTCCCAAATAGAAATGCAATTTCCTCAGCAAATGATACCTAGCAGAGAACTCCATTTGTATTTCACCAAGACGACTTATTATCATCTCCTTTGTATTTTTCCCCCTTCCTTTTTTTTTTTTTTTTTCCTTTTAACATCTCTATTTGTAACTCACTCCCTGAGAGGGTCCCCACCTCTGCCATCTCCTCCCTAAAGTTCATTAATCAGGATACAGAAAAAAAAAATCATTTTGAATCATTTTGCTTTCTTCCCCAACATCCTACTGAAGGTTTCCAGCATTCAGAGGCTGGTTGGTTGAGTAGGAGATTTGAGGCACACTCTTTTTGTCTGTGAATAACAAAAATGCTGCTATTTGGGAGACAGGGCAGGCAGAGCAGGTCTGATGGATTTCTGAGCATTTTAAGACAGAACTGCTGCTGTTTGACACTGGCTGAGTTGGATAGGATGAATTTCTAAGGTGCCGATGAATGTTGGGACCAAAATCAATAGAACCAAGGCCAGCTCTGTTCTTCAGGGTTGTTGATGAGAAGTGTTAATTAAGAACAATATTTCTGGAGCCCCCTCTCTGTTGGGAGGCAGCATTTAACTGAGGACCTCACTTAAATATTCATATCTAGCCCCAAACACCAATGAGAACAATCAGAATGGGGAAAACTAAAACTAATATGCCTGACAAATGTGCCAGGAAAATTTAGCAAGAAGGGGAAAGGTGGGTGACTGTGAAAAGTAAATGCAGTTTCTGTGAACTAGTCTCCCTGTTAGGGTGGGATGTATTTCACACTAGTTTTGCATCCCACCTCAGTCGCTTAGATGCACAGATTGACCAGAAATCTTTGGGTCAATAGAAGTACAAAAAGGAAAAAAAGGTAACATAAGATCATAGTTGCAACCCGAACTGAAGAGGACTCATGTGATGTCAGATCTCAGATGTCACAAATATCTTTTTGCCTACTTGGGGCCACATTTTCACAGCAATATTCATGAGCCAGAGCAGAATGCAAATGAACCCTGGGACCCAGTTGTTGAAATGCTCAGGAGAGAACTGGTTGACTCTAGAAATGAAAGCAGGTGATGAGGGTCCTGCAGGGTAAGGGACGATAGTCACTGGATGTCTTTGGTGCCTGTAAGGTTTTAGGCAGTTCCTGTGCAGTGAACTGTTAAGCATCCTTCAGCTCTTGAAGGAAGACTTGTCTGATGTAACTTATGGGGAAAAAATCTAGAAAATAAGAATGTCTTAAATGAAATATTGCCTGTAGGATTAGTGAGTTGAAGATGACTAGCAGGAACCAGAGAGACTGAGTCCTTGCTGTGAAGAGCAAGACATCAGAATACCATAACCTGCTCCTGGACAGGATGTTATGGCTGAGGACCTCTGCCTGCCCTGCTGCAAGAAGATGGCTAACTGTCTCCACAGGGCCATTTCTATGACCCCATTGGGACGTCAGGGCTTTGTAAGCAGAGGGACTACTCAAGGACTTGTAAGAGATCAGATCCCAAACTGGACTTCTTTCTTGCTCCCTCTGCTGAGTAGTGAGCCACAAATTTCCTTTAGACACCACCTGAGTGAGGTGTCTTAGGTGCTGCAGCATCCAGATCAGGTGATGCTCTGGATCTCTATGCAATAATGTGGCAAGGCCTAATTTTATCCTGAAACAATTTGTTCTCAGGTTCAATTGAGATGCTCATTACATGACTTTGAACTTAGAGTCACCCCACTGATGTAAAACCATTACCCTGGAGTTATTCCAGCATGAGCAAGAGCCAGATCTGGACTATTCAGAGCATTGCCTGGGGACAAGAGAGGATCTGGGGAGGCTGGATAATCCAGCTAGTGCCAAGACAGTGGCTTGACTGTGAAATTGTCTTTGGCTCCGTCTTTGCTTTCTGCTATGCACCAGCTCAGCAAACTTACACAAGAGCAAAACTTGTTCTTTTATTTCCTTCCTTCCTTCCCTCCTTCCCTCATTTTATGTGCTGCTGAAAGTGAGAACAAGAAATACCCAAGCTGAGAACCCATCATGCTGACATTTTAACTGATTATACTAGATTTAAATCCCAGTGCCACTGTTCGTAGAAACACCAGATACATAGTCCTTAGAAAATAAATAAAGAAAATCGTCCATCCTTTAACTTCCTTTCCCCAGCACTAGATTTTCCATCCCAAGATTAAGAGCCTAGGAAATATTAAAGGCTCAGCGCCAAGGAGATTCCTTTCATTGGCTCATTGGCGTCCTGACATTTCCGCTGAAAAGAGAGTACTTTCATAGAAGAGAACAGAAAATGTCCAAGCCAACACAGCAGGAGTCTGAAAATCAATATAGTCTTATGGCTTTTGACGTGTCACAAGTGACATAGGCCGTCTCTTCCCTAATACAGGATAATATTGCTCTCTCTGCAAGAATGTATGGAGGAAACACTGCAGTTAGCAGTGAATTGGCTTCATGCTGGCTCAGCATGGAGAGAAAACTGTATGGGAGAGCTCATCCTCAGGTGCTGTAAAGGGGCTCAAAGATACCAAGGATTTCACTGTGGAGAAGAGCCCTTGGTTTTTCAGAGAGGGAGCTGCCCTTGCTGCATTCATCAGTCTGAACAGGAGTGTTAGGTAAAGTGCTGATGGAAAAGAAGTGGAGGCTTTCAGGGAGAGGTAACATCCTTCATTAGACAAGTCTCCAGCCAATCTCATTCAGCTTTTCTGTGATTTGCTAGAACTTTCTGCATGCAAGTTGCATGTGAAGGGTTAAAACATCTGAACCCACAGCTAAGGACGAAAGGGGGATAAACAGGCAGGATGGAGGTACACTGGACCTGATCTCCACAGCTGCCTGCTGGACAATGACCCAAATCACCGCAGTCCTTATAAGAAGTTCTGGAATCTTCAGGAATCAGATTTTCTGTGCTAATCTCAGTGCTGGGAGTTACTTCATACCCTAGAAAGGGAGAATGGGTCCAGATTTCAGCTTGGCCCTGTGCATCAAGATGCACTTTGTTTTGGGCAGTGTAACAAATATTTGGTTCCTGATAGACATCTTGCTGTCTTCTAATTCAGCTGGCTCAGTTTGGTCTCCAAATATTAAGTGTTCATGGAAAGAAAGAAAAAAAACAGAAAAAATGCTTATATGCATAGCTAACTGCTGCACTGCCTGCCTTGCTCACTAGTGACCCTACATATGTCAAGGAGAACCTGTCAGATACCGTGCAAATAAATACAACCACCAATGCACTGAATTAGACTGCATATTAGCCATATACCATGCATGTAGCCTAGCTATCCATGCTGTGGGATTGTTTCATTCATTTGACAAAAAAAAAAAAAAAAAAAAAACTAAAAACAACAGCAAATCTCAAATCCTCCAGCCCCATCTTGACCTCTGATGCAACCGTTGTTTTGAATTAGCTTTTCTGAGCTGTGGCTCTCTTCCTTCTTGAGTCTTAACCATGGGCCTGTCTTCCCCAAATGTGTCCAGTATTGGTTCCTCTGTCAGTTCCCCACCCTGGGCACTTCTGAAGCTCTTGGCTGATTTTGGCAGTGTAGATATTGCGTTGCTGTGGAGTTCCCGTGAGTTTTTCGGAGATCAGAGGCTGAGCGACACTCATGGAAGTCAGGGACAATTCAGCATCTTCCCCAGCAGATAGGATGCCATGTCCAGCATGTCCCCTAACCAACCCATCGGCAGCACATGGTCATGTGCTGACCAGCACATGGAGGGTTTGAGGTTACCATCAGAAACACAGGGACTGCAAGGGCTAGAAGGGACCTTGATGTCAAGGTAGGGGAGGGCAGAGAAGCAAGCTCCATCCCTTCAGTCTCTTGCAGACCAACTGCCCTTGTAGACTGGGGAAGGAGATCGGTAGCTTTAATGTAGTTTTGTGCTTATTAGCTTGTCCACCTATTTTCGAACTCCCTCAGAAGTCATGATGTTTAGTGTGACACATTTATTTGCTAAGCTAGTAACTACAAAAATGAGCTGTGTGGCAGCTCCAGTGAGTGTTAATAATTGACAGGGCAGTCCAGATTGTGAAATAGAGGTGAGCAGAATGGATTTTGTTAGATATTAAACTTGACCACAGTCAGAGGTGGCTATTTTATTAGTAAGCTCTGAAGGGGAAATGCCATGCACCCACATTTACACTGCTATAACACTTCTGGTTTTAGCTTCTATGAAACTTATTTTTCATCCATAGATATGAAAGAGCTTTACAAAGAAATTTCACTGAGGAGCAGAAACCAGGTTGCTTAACTCCTAGGTGGATATGCAGCCCGTTGAAATGCAGAAACGCATTTCTTGAGCACTTTTTTTTTCTTTCTTTTCTTCTCTTTTTTTTTTTTTTTCCATAAATGACAGTCCAAATGACCCAGGTGTTATACTATGAGATGAAGACGCTCTTGTTCTTGGAGACTCTGGTGATACATTTAGGAAGGCAGGTAGAAGGAAGGTTTGAACATGTTAGATGACTCTCTTTATATGCTAGGGCATACAGAATTTGGGTTGTCTTAGTCAGCAGGGACTTGATAGAGCCAAGGGTGGGCAGAAAGGGCACAAACCAGTAGCCAAAGTCATGCTAAGATGGAAGTCTCACAGGGAAGCTTCCCACTTCCACAGCTTTGGAGAAGGGTCATGGGTTTGAGAGCGGCCAAACCAGCCCCAGCCGGAGGCAGGGACCTGCAGGACCATGTTGTTGTGCCTGGCTCTGATAAAGAGCCTCTGAGATGACTCGGTGCACAGCAGCGATGCCACCTCCATGTCCCCCTCAAGCCAAGCCCATCTGCCTGCAAGAGGGTTGCACTGCTTTTTCCTTCTTGTCAGGTGGATGGATGTTCACCTTCAGGCAGTAGGCTAATTTCTACTTTCATTTGCAACTATGCCAAGGTTAAATCCAAACTTCCTAGAGAGAGGAGACTAGAGCAACACTGGTCCACTGTATGAGCCCATAAAAATCAACAGGAGCCTCTGCCGTACTCTAGCACGTAGACCAGAGCAGGGACTCTGCTCAGGGAAGGGGAAGGCAGTGCAATTCCGGTGACATCTGTGGAATGCTGAGGTCATGGCAAAGAAGCATCTTTCTTCTCGTGTCTTCTCAGGAAGATGGTCTAGGTTGGAAGGTGTAGGAAGATGACCTAGGTGGTCTAACCCCTAGGCTAGAGGGTCACACTCCTGTTAGTCCCTCACTTTGTTTTTATATTCTCCATTCCTAATCCCCTTTGAAATGACCATTTTCTTTGCAGTGATCAGAAAAGCCTGCTTCCCACCTGAGCGCTCTGACCTTAGGAAGACAACAAATGTGTGATGCATAGAGGGAGAGATGCCGGGGCATGCACAACCCCAAAGCTGGCACAGAAAGCTACGTATTGGACCTCTCCTCACTTTAGGGATAGCATGTTTGCCAGTAGTGTTTGTTTTTCCCATAGCTTCCTCTCCTGTATGCACCGTCTCCGCTTTCTTGTCAGGAGCAGCTGTCTGTCTTCTTGATAGGCTTTGGGGATGAAGAGAGAGGCCCTGGAGCCCTCCTGAGTTCTGGATAGCTGTGGCCTGACTTTTGAGAGACACTGGACTTGGACACTGCAATGATTAGCTTTTCAGCATCTTCACTTCAGGCTGGATTCGTCCTTCTCAACTCTCTCTATGGGCTAAAATAGGGTTTGATGGAACTCTGGAAAACAGTGTGAGCTGAGATTTAGCTCTTCTCTGCTGTGATCCTGAGGGATTTGGGGGTATTATTTTCTTCCCCTGCTTTTTTTTTTTTTTTCCTTCCTTTAAGCTGAAAAACAAAAATAAATGCTTTCTCTTCTTTTGCTCCCCCTCCTCCTGAAATCCATAATGCTATAATTAAAATGTCATACTGAGACTACTCAATATTTATCAACAGTCGGACGCTGGCAGGTACAGTTTGGGATCCAGATCCAAAGCTAGTGTGAACTGGTCTAGTTAATAGGGGCACCTAATTTACACTAGGAAACAATTTGGCCTGAGGTTTCACATTTTCTTGTCCATCTCTGAGCATACAAAGGCCAGTTCACAACGGTCTTCAAGAAGTTTCTTAAGGGTGTCAACTTGAGCAAGAGCAATCACAGATCCCTGATGCTTTGGGAAGGCTTGTAGGACTCTGGTTTCCTTCTGCAGGAGGGAAGGATGGCTCCTTTCATAGCATCTGTGCTTGTAACTGAAGGAATAACGCTTGTCTTCATCTGTTTTATTTATCTTGTTCCCGTTGTCAACCTATACGTGCAGACTGTGCCTCAGTGTTTATTGTTCATTCAACCATTCCACTTGGGCAAAACGCTTCTTAATATGCTCCATAAAGAAACTTTAACCATTTGGCTCATGGTGCTGTTAATTTGCATGTGATTTCCATCTCATTAGATTTATGGCTCTGATGGAAAATTTCCACTGCCTTGTTATTCTGTGCTGGAAATCTAGAGGCTTTCATTAATACTCTGTGTCTCTGAAATGCATCTTTTCTCTCCTTTCTGTTTTCCTTTATTTTTTTAGCCTGAAGAATTTGTGCAGGAAAGTATATCCAAGGTTAGAGAGCCAGCACTGCACACTCACAGAGGTGGCAAAGAGAGCTAAACGAGTCAGGCAAGACTGACACACAGAACTACATATCCGATGATGGTGTGTGCCCCTTTGAGCTAAGACTTAAGAAAGTGCCAATCAAACGCAATCTTAACGGCTAGGCCCTCATTTTCCTTTGTGGCCCGATCCTTCTTCCAGCGATGAACCGCTTCAGAGGTAACGTTTTGCCCAGGCATCCTTTAAAAATAAAAAGAGCAACACAACGTTTCAGAGACTGAAACCTCAGAGCAAACACGTTCAGGCCAGCCGAGCTCGGCAGCCAATATTCCCAGTAGTGAACAGGTGCTCTTATTTAAAATATTTGTAGTCATTTAATTCTTCATGTCTCTGGTGATCACGTACAAGTGATTCTCACTGCACGGTCTGTCCCTGAAGAGCCTGTGATGATCATAATTCAAATGGATCTATTAACTTTAAGCTTTCCGAATGTAATTATAATCCAATTAATTAGATACTCTCAGTTGATTCTGGATTTGTTCCTCCAGTCTCAGTCTATTGCCGTGTAAAACTAATGGCTGTGGATTCCTTAAGAACATTTTTCTATTTGTGCCAGTTCTTCAGTAGAGGGTAATAAAATAAGGAACATGTTTGGTAGGCAGTGTGAGGCAGCTATCCCAGGCTTTTATTCACCTGATGTTTGGACAAATATTGCATCCCTGTTTTGACTGACTGTGACCTGACTTCATTCTCCCTT
>VZSG01000006.1:3706033-3719666 GCA_013398315.1 Nothoprocta pentlandii
TAATAATAGTAATAATAATAAAAGACATTAAAAAATCTTTTCTTTCTTTGCTTTCTATATACAAGTTTTGATATATCCTCACCAAAATCTAGCAAAAGCCCAAACTTAGACTTCGGGATCGATGTGTCCACAGCCACCCTTCACTCTCACTTCTCAGGCATGGGTGGACACCAGCATCATTGGGTGCAGATGGTGAGCCTTCCCTGGGCATACTCCCAATTCTTCATTAAAAATAAACATCTCCCATTTGATAAGGCAATAACGAGGACTGTGGTGTCTCTGAATTTTATCTTAAGCTATTAGAGGCTACAAAATAGAAATTACAAGAATTAAAATACTCCATGTTTCATTTGTATTTCTCAATAAGATCACGTGTCAGTCATAGCACTCTATAAAACAATCTCCACCAGCCTCAACCTTCTGACCACACCAGGGTTTTAACCAGGAAATTATGGTCCCAGCTTAAATGAGATCATGGACCAGCTCTGTGATATAGCTCTGTGCTTGAGAAAAGACACGCATTTGAAGAGAGGATGGCAAAATTGTTCATAATCAGGCCATGAGGAACAGAGAAAGTCATTTCCAAATAAAAGCCTCTTCATTAAGTCCTTTTCTTTTCTTTCTTTTCCTTTCTTTTCCGCAGTGCTGTGACAAGGACCTTTAAAAAGTGGGCGGAGGAGGAGGGCAGCAAGTGATAGCTCTGAGGTGCATTTCAATCTGCATGGTTCAGGAAGGAAGGAATTTTCAATCTCTTCTCTATCATTTTCGATATCATTAATCCTGAACACTCCATTTTCCATGCTCGCCCGCCCAGGCCTGGAGAGTGAGCGACACATAAAGTGACACATATTCATCACTTGGCATTCGGCGCCGCGAAGGCTGTAATATAATATTAGTGTTGTGTTATCACCGTGTGTCTCTCGCCAGCCTCGGCTGCGACGACGGTAGATGACATGAATCGATCACCTGTGACATTTCTGATTTGGTGTCACTTTCCCCATTTCTGCCATTTGTTTTGGCAGTTAAGAGGTAATTGTGTGACATTAGCATGGAAAGACTCGCTTTCCCGACCTCACTTCCCAAGCAGGAGAGGGGATGTATCTCTTTTGTCTTGTTTCCTGCGTTCAGAGAGGCTTCTAAGAGACACAGTATTTGCTGCAATCGGGGTCCCAGGCAATTCCACGCTGTCCCTAAGGCCTGCGCCAGCTGGGTCTCTCCCACAGGACTCTGTCGCTCCCTCCCATCACGGGGAGCAGTTGTAGCAGAAGACACCAGCACGCTGGGGACACGAGCACCTGCTTAGCAGTGGTTTCTCCAGGTGATTTGGGGTACGTTACTGAGTCCTTGCACCTTCTGAGACACCAATTCCCGGGAGAGCTGCAGTTCTGTGGAGGGGTGCCAAGAACATGCCTGTTCAGATCTGGACCAGGGGCTTCAGGCACCTCTTGGCCAATTACCCCTTCTCCACCGAAACCACAGGATCCCCTTCCTGCAGCTGCAGACTTGTCCTGTACAGGTGATTAGCAATGCTAGTAATCCAGGGCAGCAAAGTTGATTACTTTACAGTACAACCTGGACTAATTCTACCAACTAGCCATTTCTCTTGCTAATTCTACATGGAAACCCTATGGCTTTCTCACTTTTTTTTTTTTTTTCCTCCCCTGCAATTTTTATCTTGGAGTCAATTTGCTCCTGCAATATTTTAATGCTTCGTGTGGAGCATTCTCTAAAAGAGAAAGACAGAGACTTGGTTCGGAGTGATGAACACCTGAATACAGGTCAGGAAATCCTCAGGAATCAGATATATAAGATGGACTGGGAAAATCCCATACTACAGGGATGCTGCCAGCACTCCCACAGAAATACACGGGGTTCAATCTGCCCTGCATTTCTGGCCAGATGAAGGTTTTTATCCTTTTTCTTAAAACCTGGCCTTGGTAACCTGTTCATCTCCAGCAACACAGCCAAAGGAAGGGAATACAATAATCAAGCGTACCTTGCAACCAATTACAAACATGCCGTTTAAAATAAATGCAAGTGGGAATGTGAAACAGACCCCAAAAGCACCATACAACATGGGTGTGTCTGGCAGTTCACATGCTCTAGGTGTCCCTGCTTGAGTAGGAAGGTTGGTCTAGATGATCTCTAGAGGTCTCTTCCAACCTTGAACATTCTCTGATTCTGTGATTGTGTGATTCAGGGCTCCTCCAAGTTAGGAAAAACCTTACATAGGGCAACTAAATTCTGCAGCGCAGGACCTTCGGAGCTACCGTGCTAACACCAACATACCTTGGTCACCCAGCAGCATCCTTTCATGTGCATTCAGCTATGGGAAGTCAATTACTGGTCTCTGATTTTCCTTAAGAGCATCACACAAGGTGGAAAGAGAGTGGCAATAATACCAGAGGCCATGGGATAGACTCTGGAAGACTGGGATGCACTACAGTGCTCCCTCCAGCTCTCCATCAACTGGCACCTGGAACCACGAATGGTAAGTTGAACTCATGCTGGTGGGAGGTGGAATGGGAAGGTGATAGGAGGTTTGCCTTTGACATGAGGAGTTTCTGCTTCTTTTCCTCAAAAGGTATGAGAAGAACCCTACGTGGGTATCTGACTCAATAGGGCGGAACTCAGAACACTCTTAAAGTGAGCAGTTACCAAAGCTCGTATTTTACACCAAATTCCCAGCTCTTGTATTAGCCAAAAATGCACACGTAGCTGTTGCAATAGCAGAGAGTAAAACAGCAGGGATCCCAGTGTTTTACTGCATCTTGGCGCATCAGATAAGGAGAATTTGATATACCTGCACATGCGGCTCACACCAAGAATCTCTGTTAGTTTAGGAAATGCTCTCCTTGTGTGGATTCTTTTTTTCAGCAATTGCCCATCAAGAGTTTTCTTATAACCTCTACCAAAGCAGCTTATTCTGACTGCTGCTGGGGACATAAAAAACATTCTAGAAAACAGCTGAACTCCTCCCAGGTGATGAATATCCATTCCTGAGTGCTCTGAGGGGTAAGCAGAATCATGGCAATTTCACAAATTTTTGCTTTGGCTGCTGGAGTGGGACCAAAGCTGCAATAGGGGACATGTCTCCTACAGCCACCACCTCTTGGGGCCCAGTATCCCTAGGGAGAAGCAAGAGGACAGGAGCTGCAGGACAAGTCCCCCTGGCTGGTCACTCTTGTGCTCTTGCCGCAGGAGCCTCCCGCAAGCCAGACCCGTTAACCCAGTCAGGAGACAAATTGTTCCCCACGTCAATTTTCCATTTAAAATGCAAACTAGATTTGACAGAGTAAACCGAATAAAGATTTGGATCGGATAATCCAGTAAAAGCTAATTACTAAAACAAAATGAGACACTGAGACGCAATCTCCCTCCTCCCTTCCCTAACGAGGTTCATTTGATGAGTTCTCTGCCTCGAGTATTAGCACTTTCTATCAAGAAACACAAGCTATTAACTCCTTTTAACAATTTATGATGTTCAATAAACTGATTAGGAGCCCATGGTACATAATTTAAAACCATTTGGATGTCCTATGGCCATTAAAAGGAAAGCAATGAGTCTGAACAACCCTGCTAATTATAGGTCTTGATGACTCCTGATTAGAAATCCTAATTAGGTGTCCTAAGTAAATCTTTTCTTGTTTTTAAATTTATTGTCTTCATCACCTTGCTTATTAGATGGTTTTAGGAAAGTTAAAAACAGACCTACACTAAAATGAAAATTCATTAGCTAGATGGAGTAGGGTTCACAGCGTTACCAGTATGGTACATCTTAGCAGGAGCTACTAAGCACTTGGTATTTGATTTTATTTCAAAGTATAAAACTAGTTATACCATTTGGCAGGCTGGGTTGTTTTTAGATTTCCTCTTTTCTCCTATACATATGGAAAGACAAAAACAAGTGAAAGTTCAAAGATTCCTTCACTTTCATCATTCCTCATCACTCTTCATCCCAACTTGAACTGCTGTACAGTGTTAAAATAAAAAATAATTGGATGAAAATAAAATTCTCTTATCTCTGTTATTTGTTTTAACATCAAATATTTTATCAAATTTCCTTTCTTTTTTCCTGAAATTCATTTGTTTTGCAGGCCATTTTCATAGCTGGTTCAAAAATCCTTTCTTATTCTCATCCATTTTTTTTTCAAAACAGTTCTGTTATGGCAACATTAATGGAAAGCCTAACTTTGATGGTCTGTTTCCAAAGAAGAATCAGCCAGGAGGAGTGCTCATGCTCACATGCTCCCACCTCCATGCTCATGAGTAAAGCACAGAAAAAGGATTCTGCAGGTTCCTGGGTCATGAAGTAACTTTCCTTGACTTAGTCTCACCTCCTTGCCTGAAGAATGTTCCTGTAACTCACACTGATCCTGTTGGGGATGGGATCTGAGAATAGGGTTTACTCTTGTTTCAAAGATCTTTTCCTGAGATGAGCAGCTGATGAGAACAGCAAAGATTTTTACTGAAAGAATAAAAATCCCCCCAAAGGGGTAACACTTAGAATTTGAAGAGGGAGAAATAAGCAAAAAAGAGAGAGCTGGAGAATCCTCAAGATCATTTTTTATGGCATGGATCTGTAATAAAAAAGGTGTTTTGTACTTAAAGAAATATCAGAACAAATGCAGTCAAATCCTAACACAGTTGGATTTTGCAAAGCAGATGAAACTTGAACTAAAAAGGAATAATCCTGTGCCCTTCTGTTTGAAGGCCCCTTCACATAGGTCTAGTTTGGAGAGAAAGTTATTGCCTTCAGACACTAACCAAAAGAGCGGGTGCTGAAGTCTCCCACGTTGTTCTGCAGAGAAATAACCTATTTTGCTCTTGTTTTTTGCACATCTTCATTAGTAGCCCATATAACGGTGCCAGAAGGGGGTTCTTGTGCTGTCAGATAGTCCAGAACCCAGTCTCTTCCACCAGATATTATGCCTGCAGAGGGGGCAAACACCACTAGAAAAAAACCTGCATTTGCCTATCAGATTGAGCTCTTCTTCAATGAAAATATCATGGAATTACTCCAAACAGGGAACATTATGGAAACACCTCTCTTGATGATCCCCCAGCTCCACAGAAGGTCTCCTTGCACAGCTCATGGACAGCACTCTCTGCCTGTGCATGCTCCAAACCAACCAGACCCTTGCAAAGCAGCAGCTGTGGCCCTCACAGTGCCACACAAAGCTGGATGGCCACCTCAGATGCAACCCAGGAGAGGGCTGGTCTGCATTTAGGGCCCATCATTTGTGCAGTTCTGGCACAATAGCCATGGTAACTCCATCCTTGGGTTATAAATACCACCGCAACATGACTGGGAACCATGCATCTGTCTTCTTTCAGGATATTATGTTCTCTCCTGTACAAAGCCATCATGTGAGTTTTAATCTGGAGCTTTGCCCTTTAGTTGTATTTGCCACAAATTTCACTTTCTCTAATACTTACTTAGCACTGAAAAGCATAGGTGTTATCGGCGTGATCTCTTTTTTTGGGTGATCCACGGGGGAATGTTTGACCTTTGCCTCTTTTTAATACCTAACAGAAAGAGGCTGCCTTTCTTCTAGGAAGCTGAGCTGTTCATTTGTTATCTCAATCTGGGATTTAGCAGGATTCAAAGCTGATTAGGTTAGAAAGCATATGGGCGATGAAAGACATTTTATGTAATGGGTTTACACTTCCCATTTGGTAAACAAGGAACTGCCCATGGAAGAGTTAATATTCTTCATCCGTATTATTTTTAGGGACTGTTTTTGCCACTATAGGATATTTTTCCCCCAGGTGTTTACAGCTGGGGCTCTGGCTTTCTCACCATTGGGTCTCTCCAGGCAAATCACTGTCTGTGGCCTTTCCCTTTCTGTAGCAGCGAGAAACAAAAGAGCTTTGTTGGGGACAATGGACAGCTCTGTGCTGACCACAAAAATCCTCCATTATGAGGTTATTTTGCCTCTTGTGAAGCTGATGCTATCTCTATGTCACAATCCCTGCTGCCAAGAGCAGATTTACTGAAGAGAGGGTGGAAGAAGAGTATTGGGGGGAATGGCTTTAACTCTTCCTTTCTTTAAGCACTGGACAGTATCACGGGTTTCCCCATGGGCAGAGGCTGCAGTTCACATGAGGGTTCATCTGCCCTTGGCTGGTGCTTCAGCTCAGACCACCAGCCCTGCACACCACCTCGGCACAACACAAGCATCTGGAGACAGACCTGCGCCTTGAACACAAACTAGCAGGAGTGAGCAGGTGAGCAGATTTCCCCGCTAGTGAGCAGGTTTCCAGATTGCTGTCCCCCTCAAAACACCAAATGATCCTGAGAATACTTGTTTCTTCATAACTCCCACAAACAATGTTTTAAAAACTATTCTATCAAACTACAGGTTGAAAAAAATCACTTTATGTTACCCTTAATTTTTTTTCCTTATTGGAAAAAATAAAGAATATTTCTGTCTTTCTTTTCACATTTTAAAAACATTAAAAAATCAAATTCAAGCATATTCTCTCACAAAAATCCTTTCAGATTGAAAAAAACAAAGCACAATATTGATCTGAAACAGACTAAAATGTTTGCTTCTTAAACACTGGAATTAAATATTTCCCTCTCCTCTTTTTTTCAGATTATTAAATGGTTTGGCAAAGCTGGTATGAATTCACAGTACTTAGGTCCCTCCAAAGCTGTACTTCCTTAGAGAAAAAATATATACATAAAAAATCACTTAGTTTAAAATGTAGGTCTAATGATTGCAGTAGAAATAATCCAGTATTGATGGCAGATCGAAAAGTTCAGCCCTCTCTGTGCATGACTGGTCTGCATGAAGAAGTCTCTTAAAACCAATACAGCTGGGGGCATAATACGCAAACCATCATCTCCCCATTGCCCAGTCTTGTCCTTTAACACTTGCAGATATAATTTTTGTTCTCTGTAAAATACCAGGGTCAAGGTGATGAGTGTAGAATCACTGAGACGTGTGTAGACCAATTCCTCTTTCAGACATATGATTTATGAAGTATGTAACTAGTGTGGTTAGAGAAGCCTGGAAGGATGGGCAGGAAGCTAGTTAAGGAGTACAACTTTCCCTTCTCCAAGCCTACAATTGCTTCCCAGAACAACAGTAGAGTTCTTCTTGCTTGGTAGTAATCGCTTAAAATTCAGATTTTTCATTTAAGATGGTTATCATGACTCCCTCTTACTAGAGATTCCCTAGCTCTTGGTTTCAGGAGATGCCTGGACACCTCACATAAATAATCAGCAAAGACAAATCCTCAAGTATCAAATTAACTCATGTTGCTCAGCTGGCCCAAATAACACCTGACGTTTCCTTTTCTATGTATACAGAGTTCAATTCATCACAATATCTCTGAACAGCCTGATGGGACTGGAGAAGAGCAGAGCTGAATGCACAGTCAGTAGATATAAGAATGAGTTAGGTGGAGGACAAATGTTCCCAGGAAGGTCTTAGCCACTTGGCATGTGCAGAGGGGAACATGGAAAAGCCAAGTGTGGAAGGTCTTGCTGCCCACAGCCATACTCAGAGGAAAGGGATTGTTGTGAATTTTAAGTCACTACTCAGGTAGGAAGGCCAGAATCCAAGTTCTGTGAGGAAAACCTGCTGCCATTACAGGGCTATTTCAGCAAGCAGGTGCAGACAGCTTGAGCTCTGAGATTCAGCAAAAATGGGACTGTCCTCTGGAGACTAATCCCTTTGGACGCAAAGCTCCATCCATTACATTCACCTGGTGGAGAACTGGCAAAATATCAGCCCAGGGCTCCTCCCTCTGTAGAGCCAGTTGCTGTTGTCCATGGCTGAAAGTGTGAGCAAACCTGAGGGCTGGCTGGCTGTGAAGCTCTGAGGTTTCTCACAACATTTCCTCATCCAGGGGCAAGAGCACGCTAAGACATTTGTATGATCAGTGCAAGCTGTCAGCAAACATGGCTCTGCAAAACTCAAGAATTTCTTTGTCTCTCACTGACCTTTCCCATACACCTCCAAGGCCACCAGATATCATCTTGTGCCATGTGGTCAGGCCTGCCCACAAGACAGGGTCGTCTTCTCCTTCCTACTGATCACTGGGTTGCCAGTTTTGAAAGGCTGGCTGCTTCTGACAGGTTCCAAAATGATCAATTAATACCCCTTACCTCTACACTGCCTCTAAAGAACAATGTCCTTGCTATAGCTATTATGAAATAAATATAATGGAATCAGAATGTGACCTTTAATTAGCAACCAGAGTAGATCTCTCTCTGCTTGAAAAATGTCCACCGCTTTTAATTGGATCCCAGGGCAGTGTCCTGATGTCCTGCCCCCAAATCCTACAGCTGCTATGAGTACAATATAAAGCAATGGCTAAGCAGCTCCCGTATCTCTGCATGCAGCTCAACAGCTCTCCCTGTTATATTCTTCATCTCCAACAAGTTCTGATTTTTTTGACGTACCTAAGATGAATATTCAAGGTTTTAGCCCAATTTACATATCTGTAATCCAGCAGTGAGAATAAAAGGTTGTCAGGCAAAATAAATGTGTGTCTCAAGGTCAGACCTGGTTGAAACCGATAATGGTGCTTAACAGCCTATGCCATGCCTTTGCAATGATCAGCATTGCTCTAATTGACAAATTAGCTGTCCATATGGGCTCAGAGGCAATCATACATCCATAAATCCCAATAAATACAAACATAATCTCATCTAAGTTGGATCAGCCAAATAAGTTAAAGCTAGATTTAACACCTTAACGGATTGCATTTAAGGAAAATCACTGTTAGGCAAGATTCAGGAGGGCAGGAACCATATGGCCTGAATGAGGACCATGAGGCTAGTTCCTACCTCTGTTCTTCTCTCCTCTCAGCCGTGGTGCATGGGACCTTGACCCTGTGCACCCCAGGGAAGGCTCGTGTGCCAGGGATCCCGCCTGGGCTATTTGCATTGGAGGTCGCTACCGAGTGGATGGAGGACAACTGGCTCCCAGTTGATGGATACTCTACCAGGGGAGGGGCTTGGTCAGCAGAGGGAGGAGCCTCATTCTTGGTTGGGGTGGAGGTTTCCAAGGGGTGCATTTCCTAAAGACTTGGGAAGTTTCTTCACATTTCTGGAAAACAACAGGTTGAACAGGTAGGCTCTGGCAGTGCTTGCTGGAGAGACGGGATGTGACTCCCCATCATGTCCAAAACCACACACAGGCAAGTGACACTGCAGCCGCCACACTTCCCAGACAAGGTTCACAGTTCATGCCATGATAGCTGTTCCTGAGATAGCAATCTGCAGGCAGATTGCTAAAGGGCCATCCAAATCTTTCCCTTGGGAGAAGCAAGGCTGCTGGACTAGAAGTTGGGGTCCTGCTGCAAGGTGGGAGCTGCCTGTGTGGCTGTTCCCTCAGTTCAGCTTCAGCAGAAGGGAATAAACCTGGTTGTTTCAGGTCTTCATGTGGGATTTCTTGCTAGTCTGTCCCCTTTTTCATGGGATCTGAAAGACTTTGGGGTAGGAAGTTCCTTTAACATTTCCATTTTGCAGACTTTGCCCATGCACTTCAGGAGTGATGGCTGAGATCAGAACTCTTGGAGTTGGGATGGGCAGTAGGAATATGAAGACACTGACCAAACTAAAAATAGTGAACAGCAGGAGACAGGAGGTTCATATCTCTTAATGCCTCTGTCAATAAGTCCTGTTTAAACAGCCTTAGGGACTGAACCTCTTGGTGACAACCCCCTGACTTCAATTGACTTTGGATCAACTTCCAAATTAAGCAGTATATCACGCTGCTCATCCTAGGCAATGCATGGGAGATACAAGAGTTAGACAGTGATTTATGAGAGATTGGACTAAGGGCCAATGTGCTCACCTTGAAATATAACCCTCATCTTTCCATATGTCAGCATTTGAAAAGACCTGAGCTCTCCAGCTTTGCCACCAGATCTATTCTTCAGAGAACTTTAGCAGAATGAAGGGATAATCAGAAACATTTTTAGACTAGTATATCAAATTTCAGAGATTTTGCTTTGCTGCACTCTGGCTGCCCAAGAAAGACTGCAATCTTCTTAATGTGTCAAGTACCTATTTACTTCTGCACGCCACTGTCCTCTCTCATATGCACACAAGCACCAGTACATGTTTTCCACATGCCAAATGCATCAAGGTTCGCGCTTCTTCAGGTGTGAATTAAAATTATGTCATTACTTACTTCTGGCTGTATATTCCAAATCTACTATCTAAGCATTTTAAAGAGATTAAATCATAATTATGCAAGATTCAGGGAGTTTCCTGGTATTCCATGTGCTCATAAGTCTCTAGGAAGGCATCTGAAATTGCACCTGCACCTCTATAAAATGGCAAGAAGCTGAAGGACATAAAATACGGAGTGGAATCAATTGACTTTGGATCAACTTCCAAATTAAGGAGTATATCACGCTGAGGTAGAGGTATCCAAATAACACTGACAAAGCTGTTTCAAAACAGTCACAGAGAATCATTTCTGCATGAAGAATGGAAATACACAATGAAACTCCCTCATAAGAGATATTTTGGATACTAAAAGTTCACGCCTGTTCAAAGGAAAAACAAACAAATGCATCAAAGAAAAGTCACAAAAGATTTTCAATTACAGGGTAACACCATCGGACTATTCAGGCTCTGGAAGTCTGAACAGCAAAGTGCCAGAGCCTAGAAAAAATGTTCCCTGTCCTTCCCTAAGCCCTCCTTTTTGGGCACTTTTAGAAACAGATAAGTACTTTTTCCAGCAGACTTTTACTCTGGCCCTGCATGGCTATTCCTATAGTCTTAGGAATATAGTCTATATTCTTCTAGTCTATTCTAATCTTCTATATTCTTATAGTCTATTCCTATAGTCTTTTTGTTCCTTGGGCAAACACTGCAAAACATGTGTTCTCCAACAAAGGTCCATTTGGATCCATCCATTGACCATTGACCATCCATTGAAAGTCTCCTTGCGTGCTTCCAGGGCCTCTGCAAACATGACTTTCTCCCAGATACAGGCCTGACTTGGCAGTTGCTATTGGGTAACCCCACTGCTATATTCTGTTGTTTACTGCTTGCATCCAATGGGGTCAGCTTGGTGGAGCAGCTTTCCTTATTTTGCTATTAGATTAAGGGATTATTGACGATGATTCCCTAAGCAACCATAGACCACAACTCTCCTAGCAACAGGCTGATAAACCCCAGTTTCATATTTTAATTCTTCAAATTCCATTAAAAGAGATTCTTGTAGTTTAAGGCATAAAATGTTTGTTTTTCCAACCCTAATGTGGATTATTAAACCATGGGCACGGGGAACTATGCTTGGCATTAATATCCTTTATATAAAATATTCTGGACTCACTATCAGAAATTTCTTAGATCTTTTAGCCTAAAAGAGAATGACAAAGATAAGAAAAGAAAGAATAAATCTGTCTATGTATGTGCATGCATATATAAAGCTCTTTTGCCTAGCCTAATCTTTTTTTCTCTGTCTCCACGTATGGAAGATGCATTGTCAAATGAGGTTCAAAGGCCTAATCTATGACTCCCATTGACTAAAATGGGCTTTAGCTGAAACTCTGGCTGAGAAGACAAAAAAAAAGGAGCTCTGAAATTGATGGCGTGGAAGATGAGAACAGAAAAAGTAACTAAGACACACATGGAGAGAGCACAAAGAGACACAGAGATAGGACAAAGCTGCAGGGTTTAAACAAGGCTCCAAGCTTGCCTATCATACCTATCTCTTCTGAAATGACCCATTTAAATTGCCCATCAGCTAATCCCCTTAGCCAGGCTACCGGCACGTATTAGAGCAGCAGAGGAGGATGGACAGACATGAAAATAACCTAAGCCCAGGTGCCAATCTCCCCAGAGTTAGATCCATTCAGGTTAAATGACAACCTTTGGAGTGCTGGGCAGATTGCTGCTGTTGTAGAAAGATGCTAGCAAACAGCATTGGAAATATCTTCACCACTGAAGGCCTCCAGGTCTTCTCATATCATAGGGGAATGCACTCAAATCACTTGAAAACACAGGTGAAGAACCAGTACCAGGAATACCAGCCCTCCCCAGGGCTGGGATGGATGCTGGGCTCCCTGTGTGGGCATCACTACCAAAATATCATGAAATGGCCATGTGCTCTGCATTTTACAATGTTCCTGTAGTCTCTACAGTGCCTCTAGGATCATGTGGGCCGGTGAGGTTTAGATGGAAGCCAGTGCTTTGGAGACCTGTCAATTCCATCAAGAGAAGAGGCCACGTGAAGAGCTGGAGCTACGGATGGGAAAAAGACCTCCACTGTCAAGTGGAGGCATCACTCTAGGAAGGCTAGGCATGCTACCAGGGTGGACCTCACAAGGCAGCTGTTGGACTCATGTATACAACGCTCTCTTTCCTTCAGTCTCATCCCTAGACCCCCCATACTACAAATCCAGGTCCCAGTGTGCAGCATGTGTGGACGAAATCAGCTTCCACGCCAAGGCCAGCTCCCAGTCTAGCAAAAACTGGAGGATTCCCTGGCACCATGTATGGGAAGGGGGCTGGGTCGGTCCTGCATGACCCTCCCAAGGCCTGTCCCAACCATGCCTGGGGGTGCTCGCTGCAAACACGCGCAGTGGGATGACGACTGCATGGCAGGACATCTATATTTCCATGTTATGGCTTCGGTATTTCCATCCTGAGCATTGTGTGCATGGGGAGGGGGCGGGGGAGAAGGGCTAGTAGAGGGAAAAATAAAGCCCATAGGGATTGTAAGTAATAAAAGGCTGCAGCAGATTTGTCACACTATTTCGTTTCTTATTAAATTGAGTGGTCTCCGTAGAGAGGGGCATAAAACAAACCATGAATTCAAATACCTCTGAACTCTGGAAATATTTGGAGATAACTCTAATTCTTCATTTATCATTATTATGTCTAGTGAGGGAAGAGACATCTATTTTAATTCTCATCCCAAGTTATTTCTTAAATATTCTTATGTTAAATGAAGTGATCCAAAGCAGTTTTTATTTTCTACAAGATACATTAATATGTTCCCTATTAATTCTATTAATAAAAAGAAACCTCACCAGAATAAATAATTTAATAGAATGTTTTTGGCCAATGAATATTAAAAGCTTTAGGTGATGAAGTTCCCCACATAGTACAGAGGTACTGGTTCTCAAGGACTTTTGTGATTGAAGACGAGTGTTTAACTAAAATCAGTAAGAATTAGAAATGGAGGAAAATCAGAGGCTTTTCCATATTAAACTCAAAGCCTTTCCCAGAGCTGAGTGTTTCAGGTCAGCAGGAATTTGCCTGAACTCATTTCTGGATTTGAAAGTGATCTTAGAAACCAAAGCCAAAGTGGGGAACGATTTATGAAAGGGACTCAATTCTGTGCAATATTCTTAGCAATAAAAAGGATTTTTTTTCTTTTTAAAGTGTCATTAGAAGTCAGACTTCTTACTGCCTGCGTTTCCTCTCCACTCTAAGACTAGCATCACAAACTCAGCTGCATTTAGAGCCTCTACCATGGTGCTGCGTGACAATGCAAAAGAACTGCTAATTATCAAATAACAGTAATGTTTCCTAAAAAGAAGATTGAAACTGTCCCTGGAAAGATGATGTGTCTAGGGCAAGTGAAATGCAAAAGCCAAAACCATACAGTACCCCCTTCCAACAGCCTGAAAAGCCAAACTAGTGAAG
>VZSG01000006.1:3719791-3750429 GCA_013398315.1 Nothoprocta pentlandii
AAGGAAGGAAGGAAGGAAGGAAGGAAGGAAGGAAGGAAGGAAGGAAGGAAGGAAGGAAGGAAGGAAGGAAGGAAGAAAAAAAACTAAACTGGATTCTCAGACCAGGGACTTCTGATAATCATCACATCAGTTTGAACGGTAACTTGGAAAATCTCCCTTTCACCTGTGCTTTCCAAGAGATGTTGCTAGTTCACTATGTGATGAGCAGATAAATTGGCCTGATCCTGCCTCCAGTTGAGCTGTTCAGACTAGGAGTGATCCCACTGGAAGGGGCTGGATCTGCACGTAGACACGCAAGAGGATGTGACCCAGTGCCCTTCTCTTTGGAAGCAAATAAACTAAGTTGCCTTTATTTACTCGAGGTTTTAAATCAAAGCTTGATTTCCATGCCACTGCTTTCTGAAAGAAAAGCTTTTGAAAGATTTTATTTTTTCTACAGGAAAGCTCAAGGAATGTGCTTATTTAGCTGAGATAAAATGATAATTCCTAAGAAATCATTGTGGATTAAGAAGCGAAGCGATTAGAGAAAGATGGTATATTTATGAATGTGTGCATAGCCCTGCTGGTTAAAGGGGTATTAATCCCTCTTAGTCTGCAAAAGGACCTTCAGACTGCTCAAGCAAGCAGGGCTTAGGCACTGCAAGCTTCCTAGAAAGTCCTAAATCTTCACATTAGCTCCCTGCGTTTCCTCATCTTAAAGTCTAAGCCGTTTTCTAAAGGATACTTCCATAAACAAGCCCCCTCAGAATCTGCAAGGATTTGGAAATCCGGATTGGTGAAATTTTTTAAATCCAAGGTCCAAGTGGATAGAAGGAGATTAGGTTGCACTTTAAAAGGCCACCTTTAAAGAGACAGTACTGTCCTAGATCAGCACTTAGGCTGAACTGAAAGAGAAAAAGAAAAAGGGAGGAAAGAAAAGAACACAAAAGAGGAGAGAAAAGGAAAAAAAGAGTTGCATTTGAGACCTAGCTGAATCAGTGTCCTATGTGGTCTCAGGGCGAAAAATAACACCACATTTTTTGCCCAGTATTCAGCTTCTGCTCCAAAGAAGTCTTTGTTGTAGGGCTCGGCTGGGTTGCCCGTCCTCACTTTGGTGAGGTGATGCTAGTTGCTGCCAGGCTGCACCTGGACTTTTTCTGCACACAGGGAGTGCACATGCCAGGTATATCAGCTCAAAATTGCAAATCGCTATAAGATCCCTCAGGATACACAGGAGCTACTTAAAGGGGCATCTTGTGAAATCTTCACTGGACTTCTTGCCCATTAGAGACTCCTAGGAGTCTGTGTGCAAGTTTGGGCTCCTTCTTCTCACTCTAGATGATAGATTTTGCAAAGGATATTGATATCCTTTTTGATCTCTTTTTAAGGAGATAGAAAGTTCTCAGTCATCTCCATAAATTAAATTTATAGCCCTCGTTATTCCACCAGAACACCGAAAGGACAGAGAAGCTCTTGATCCTCTGTCCACGTTATGTTAACCCAGGGGAAGGACATTGAGGAGGGGAAGAAAACGATTATGTGAGATTATGAGCACAGAGAGGCAGGAATGATAGTTGGTATTTGTTTGCAGTCCTGGACCAATCTTAATTATGGTTACATTTAGGACTAGCAATTCATTTTAAATGTAAAGTACCAACCATAAAAAAAACATGGAGAGAGGTAGGGTTTTCATCCTGGCAGTACAGTTCAAGGGAGCTCAGACTACTGGCAGAAAACATGACCAATAGATGTTGTTTCCTCTCTCTTTGCAGCCTTTGGTTAAGGTGAGAGAAGGTACAGGCCACTCCAGAGGAAGCTTGGAAGATGATGGATTTGGCCACTGGCACCTCTTTACGATTCTGCCAAAGTCCCTAAGTCTACCAATAGTTCAACACATAATATGTGACTCCCTGTAGGAGCATTGGTATGTGATTTGACCTAAAAATGGGAAAATAATAAATAAATAAATAGATAACAATCTTGAAAGTGCATCTGTAAAATGTCTTAGAGGTCTTTGGAGCTCTGCTGTAGAGTCTTACCTGGCTGAAGTCAGCTGTTTCCAAGCCAAAGATGCCAGAGATGAGATCCTGAGGAAAAAATAGGATAGCAGCATCTTTACAGAATAAATGGGTAGTCACCGAGCAAAGTTTCAGGATGTCCAGTATGACACTCTTTAGTTGTACTCATATTTCGGCAGTCTTGTGAGACAGGCTGGTGAGGGTCCATTGCCTGCAAGAGAGCTGCCATGGCCTGGATGATTCCCAGAGGTGCATTTATCTTCTAGCCTTGCTCGAGACTGACACTGCTGGGGATTACTCCTTCTCCCATAGCCTTGCTCAGTTGACATTTCTATTGTCTCTTCCTATTAGATTCTATGCTGACTTCACAGTTAATCTGCTCTCTGCCTTCTTAAAGGGCACTGATATTGCTCATAAATTATATATATCACTATAATAATATATATAATGCATATGTAGATTATATATCAATGTTTAAGTCACGCTCTCCCTCCCCTCTGAGATGCATTTGGCTTGTTATGAGCTTTATGTAGAACACACGTGTGATGTATCAACAAGCTAGAAGAGAAATTCCTTGATGGGGCTGTCAAGACAGTGCAGTTCCTCCTCCATTGAATCCGCGTAACACAACATATGAAATGAGATTGTATATCCTATTTGTGATTTTGAATTACAAAGATGAAAGGATTTGTTGTGAAAGCATGAGACAGGGGTTCAAAGATTTCAATGCATTTTCTAGCTTTGCTATAAACTCTGTGGGATCCTAGACTTATCTGATGCCCTTTCTGCACCCCAAATTCTGGATGATGGCAGGTTTTTTTCCTCACATTTTGGGCAACCTGGTCCATTTTAGGTTTTCTAGGGCAGGAAGCTACCTCCAAACACAGCACCTAGCCCAACCAGGGCGGTAACATCCACCAGCACTTATCACTCTGGTGCATGGATGAATGATGAACACCAGCCAGCTCTCTTAATATCCAAAGATGATTTATAATAACACCTTCTTCATTTCCTGTTAGTAGATCTACCATGTTAAGAAGGACTCTTTGTACAACTTGGAATTTGTGAGATTAAGTCCTGATTCCTCCCCATCCCAGAAAATTTTCCCAAGCCATGAAATCTTTAAAGTATTCCAACAAGTCTAATATCACTTTACAGACTAATGCTAATGAGATCATAAGCAATTGACCAGAAACAAATAAATAATTCAAAATCCACTGCAAGTGTGAAAAGTATTTAAATGTTATTGATAAACTAATCTACAGACTCCATTAGCAATTCAGTCACACAGCACCTGTATTGATTGGGCGAATTTAAGCACATGCAGAAAACAACCCCCCAAAATAAGCAAGCAAAAGCTAGCTTGTCTAGTAGTGCTTTAGCAAGCAACTTCATTAACATTTGGGAGTTTACTGAGTCATTTTGCTCGGGGAGTTTTCATACCTTGCTGTAGCAGCAGCCCAAATGCTGTATTTATGCAGTAGTTTCAACAAAGCTTATATATTTATTTGCAAGATAGATAAAAATTAGCTGGTTCAGTGCTGCTTTTAAAAGAAGTACCCAGGCACTGACCTATGTAGTGCTGAATTAGCTAATGCCACATGACTATTCTCCAAATTTTGATTTGGGGCAGTATTGCTTTTTAGCATTCTGTCTCAATCAACATTTTCCTCCATTATTGGAAGTATAACACATGGAGTATTCTGAGGAAATACCTTTTCAGTGATGTACATAGCCAAATTCTCCTGTTCAGGACACTGCTGCAGCAGCAGGGATGTGGGTGCTCGTGGCACCTCTTTGGTGGGTGGAGGAGGAGCAGGTCTGTGTATAAGGTGTCCTCTTTGGGGCTGGACTGCAGATGCCCATGAAGCCTATAGGAAAGGATCAGAAAATAGCCAACATCACCCAGAGCTACTCAGGGAACTGAACTTCCATCTCATAAGGGCAAAATCTCCCCGAACAAACCAACACCCACCATGCGAGGACTTTCTGCTTCTGCACCTTCCATTGGCACCCAGTGCCACCCTGGGAGGATGGGTCAGTCCTACCAAGCCTTATTCCCAGCCCTTCCCAACTTGGGTAACTCCAGGCCACAAGCAGGAGCAAGATCTTTGCGCTGCCCCAGCAGAGGAGATGGGGTCTGGCTGCCCATCAGTCCAGAAATGCAGCAAAGGTCGGGGCTAAAAAACAGAACAACCTTTTCAATAGCAGGGGAGTCTTTTCTATTTTTTTTCCTTGTTAATTGCTTAACACATAGATCTCTAACCCAGGGAACATTTCACAGCATCGGCTTCATTCCTGAAGACATTGTTGAAGGCTGGAAAAAAGCATCTTGCTCAGCAGTAGACCTGACAGATGATATTTGCAGCTAGGCCTCTGCCTCCTCAATCCACCCTTAGGCTCAGCCCGACCTGCCAAAGCTTCCTTCTTTGCTCTTTCCCGCTGTCACCCAGCAGCCTGCATCAAGGCAATTACCAAAACAAATCAATCTTCTCTTGACAGTTCATTTACACTGAATTAATTTGGAATTAGAAACTGTTATTGCAATTGGCAGCTCCTGATATTCCCAATACAACACAGAATCTGCAGGGAAAACAACTCTAGACCTGGGCACTTGAATTAAAAAGGACAGTTCTTCCTGATTGAGATATAAAAACAAAGAGGATTTTTTTTGTCCCAAGTTCTCATTGTTTCTGCTGTCAGTATATCTGAAACTGCGAAGTCCTAAATAAAACTCACCTTATGCTGATGTGATTCTTTCTCACTCAAGTGTGAATTTAATTTCTAACGCCGCTGCGCAAGAATTAAACCCTTGCCTCCTAATTCGCACCACTTTCAACATCCTGCTTCCCAACATCCCACTGTGCTGGGGTGTACTGGAAGAAACAGTTTAAGCATTCTTGTGCCCTTTTCACATGGCAAAACTGGAGGCATGGAAAGATTAAGCAGCAAATTTGTCCAACCTAGTTTATTCCTTGGCCTCCTGCAGTCTGCTCCTGTTGGTATCATCCACATGGAATGGGAGACAGCCCTCCAGAGAGGTCCCAGCTATAGGCATGGGGATTGTTTTGCCATCGAGACCCTCTGTGTTGGCTAGCTAAGCTAAGCTCCTTGCTCACATGACCCAAGTTACATGATGCCTCATGTCCCATGGGGGTCTTGTGGCACAGTTGGAAATGACATAGTTGTACATTTGATGTCCTACTTGCATGGAACCACCAGGAAAATCAGAAGCATTTCAGTGAAATATATTACACCATCCACTGTCCTCAGATGAACACACTCATTACTTTACAGCCACTGAGAAGGGCTTTCTTCACCCGCAAAGGGAGGTAGACGTGCCCACCCCTCCTGAGCTCAAGCCCCTAAGGAGCCCTCAGTTCCCAGCGACTGCTCTTCAGCTCTTCACCTGCGGTCACTCCTCCAGCTTGGGGCTGGAAGCTGTGACAGTGCTTCTAACCCGTTTCAAAGATAAGGTGAGCTGAAGCCATTCCAGAAGATGAAATCGGCAGCCTTAAGCAGTGTGAAAACACAGATGCCCAGAAAAATCCAATGTCTCTGAATTATGTCTAGCATTGGTTACAGTCTTGATCTCTATAGCACTCAATAATTTTCACTTTTTTTTCTTACCAAAAAAATACTAATAAGAAAAAGTAGTGTTGGCTATTTTAAAAGTCAAAAATAATTTTGGTCAAAATATTCCAATTTCCGTCCTTCTTATAAAATAGCAATGCATATGGCAAAATATATATATATACATTTTTAAATTAAGCTCTCCAGGCAGCATTCTGGAATCATGAGGTTGGTCACAAAATACCGTAGTCCCTACTATATCACCCTCAATGCATCTATTTATGTCCCTGCCTGATGGGATTTGACTTGATATCTCCTTTGTTCGAGCACCTCCATGTCCAGTTCCTGGATAGTCTTTAGGTCTTCATGTTAAACTTGTTCAACATGTCACCAGGACAGAGATACAACTACAGAAGAGAAAAGGTGCTATCTCTGAGGTCCTCTGTCACTCTCTGTAATCACCACAGTCACTTTCATGACATGTCGGTGATCCTTGTCCAGATAAACTCTCATGGACACTGTAGGTGAGAAGCACTGCTGGGATCCCACCAAGACCTGGGAGATGTTCCCCAGGTGGCCCCAAAACACATCTCTTAAGCACCTGGAATTTTAGCATTGCAAACTGGCACACAGAAAGATTTAAGGAGCACCCAAGGTTAAGCAGGAGCTGGATGATGGTTTGGGTGCTTTATGACTGGAGTGAAGGGCTTAACATGGTAATTATGAACTTATGTCCCCTCATGGGTCTAATCCTTGATATGTTTCCTGTTCTGCTTCTGCTGAGGTTGGGCAAGAAGCAGATTTCTTGGACTTGATTGGTTGTTCTGTAGTTCTGATAAGTTCCTCTGCTCTAAAACAGAACAGGAAAATGACCATATGAAGGGGAAGAAAGAGTTAAAATAGCTGTATAAGACTCGATATATTTTGCTTCTGCTGAGTAATTTTTATTATTATATATACATATATAAAAGCAATTCAAATATTAAAACTTCTCAACGCAAAGGCTCGAAACAGGCATGTTACAACCTTAACACTGCAACTTTCCTTTCAAAACAAACTCCTACTGAAATCAACTCATTTCCCTAAAAACTGTGGTTCTTAACAGATCAGTTCTCTTTCAAGAGCAAAGGATTTCACCGGGAATTGAAGTACTTTTGTACCACTGACTTTGCTGAGTGTGCCTTTGCTGTGAGGCCCACAGTTTAGCCTCTGCTCCCGAAAAAAAAAAAAAAAAATCAGACAAAACGTTTTATCTGGACTCCCCTTTTCTCTCCCTCCATCCTATTCAACCTGTGACCACAAGCCTGCTGCATGTGAGCTGCTCGTCCAGGAGCTCTTTCACCCAGTCCTGTGCTTGTGGAGCAGTCCTGGCTGCAAATAAGGCATTCTTAGGGGCATCCATGTGCAGTTTATCCCTGCTAGAATTCCATTTTGTCCTTCTTGCTACCTGCTACAGAAATCTCAATGGTAAATTTCTGTGGCTCATTTGGATTCCTTCTGAGCTTTCTAGGAGATAAAATAAAAGAGAATAAAATATTCAAAATACCCCCTGTTACTGAGACCTATTTATTTTTACAGGAATTAAGAATAACAATAATCAAATATAAGAGAGGTCAGGTGAAAAGATGGATTTCCAACCTCAGTTGATCTCAAGACCCCTAAATTTCTATCTTGTTTTCACTCTAGAAGCCAGATATTACACTGATGGTCAGTCACTTCCCATCCCTTGTCTCTTTTGCATGCTCTATCACTAACACATAAGGCACCCACCCTACACCACCACAGCACACTGGGCTGTGTTCCAAACCAGTGTTCAGCACAACAATGCTATTCCGACCTGGTCTACTGAGCAAAGGTCCAGTTCTGGGCAGGAATTTGCCAGCATTTGGGAGTAGCTGGATGGAGGAGGTTGCTGGATCATAGTCAACTGCAAACTGTGAACCCCAACTCCCAATAACACAGGGTCATTAAGCTTTCCATCCAAATCTCCATCCATGAACAAACTCAGGGAACCAGCCTCAAATTTAGCGCATTACCATTGTTAGATGCCTGCTGCATTTGTGGCCAGGGTGAATTTTACCCCTGCCTGCCCCATCTTGCTCCGTGCACCAGCACCTAAGCACACACTGCTCCCGGGACTGGGACTTCATGGATAATTTGGGTCAGACACGTCCCACTTCCAGGACAAATCCAGGCGCTGGCTTAAATCTCTCCGTGCTCAAGGTCAGCCTCCGCGGGACGCTTAACGCTCAGCATCTTTGATGGGATCTAAACGCTCGCTTACATCTCGGCGCACACTTAAACACAGCCTTCAATAGAGATGCTTTGCTGAATAGGGCAGACGGAAAAGCTTTACACCCACAGAGGATCCGGCCCACAGGCTAGCAGGCACAGAGCTAATCACAACAATGCCGAATTAAGCTATTTAAATTACCCACGGCGCGCCAGTGGGTCCACGTGCTTTTTTTTTTTTTTTCCCCTTGGTAAAAGTCCTCTTTGTTATTATTCCGATGACCAACTTGGGCTGCTTTGCTTTGTCATTTTTAGTCAGTCCACAAATTCCCTGAGCTATACAATTTATGGTTTTATCACCACTTCCTAAGCTTCACTACCCCGTCTCTCCTGCATCTCAAATACTTCTCCCCTTTAAATAAACCTGCTTCATTTTTTTTCATAACTTTCACAAGCAGATAAAAAAATTCTTGAATTTCTGAAACATGCAAACTGATCACTGTGGCATTAAGAAATCTTAAGAAGACTTATTTTAAGGGGTTTTATTAGGGAAATTCCTGCTCTTTAAGATATCTGTACGGTTGTCAAAAGCAGTCACTTTTGCAGATGTTGGGGCTTTTCTTACACTAATCTCCGAGGAAAGCCTGAGCCTCAGAGATCACTTAGCAATTTTTAGATTTAAGGAGATGAGAAGAAAAAGCCAGGGAGCTGGTCCCTCTTCGGGTCAAGTCTTATTTGAATTCACAGATCTCTTCGTCTAACGTGCAACAGTGTCGTTAAGATGACGGCTAATTAATGCAAGATGGCTTCAAGAGATTGGATTGAAAAAAAAAAAAAAAAAAAAGGGAAAAAAAAAAAAAAAAAAAAAAGAAAAAAAAAAAAAAAAAAAAAAGAAAGAAAAAAGCCTTGTCCCTCCCCTAGGCAAAACAACCCCACAAAAGTCTGTCTCCACGGGGTCACCAGCAACAAACGACCACCAAAGCCAAGAGCCTGCAAATGCTACCCCGTGCCCTGATATAGGGAGGGCTGGGCATAAAATGTTTTTAAATGTTCACCAGTGCTTAGAGATTTCTCACTGACCAAGCTGCTATCTGCCTATCAGTCATGGTAATGCAACCCTTCATTTTGTCTCTAGATGTAAAGGAATTAGGCAACCCTCCTCATTTCAGATCTCTATTAGTTCTGTATTTCTAATTCGGCAAGTCTATAACACCTTTTTAAGCCTGAAGAGCACTAAGCCAGATCTGTTTTCCTCTAATCACGTCAGCTTATTTCTGATTTCCAGAAATTACAAGGAACACGGCCAGGGAAGGGCCAGGGAGACGCTCAGCCATGCACAGCAGGGCTGTCCCTGTCCTGTGTGCCACCAGGTCCCCGTCTTTGCTCCACCAGGAGCTACCCTGGGGAAGCCAAGGCAATACCTTGCCACGCTCACCATAAGCCATATCCAATGCACTTGATGCCCAATGCGCTTGGGACTATCTGCTCCTGGCCCAGTCCCTGCCAGAATAGGAGCTGCTCAGACTGACAGAGAGCTCACTCCTCCCAGCCTCCTCCTCCCTTTTTCCTTTCTTTTTTATTTCCTTTTTTTTTTTTCCTTCTCCTTTTAAAGCAAAACAGATTAAAGGAAGCTCACTTCCATTTGGTATCCATTTGCAAATTAGCCCCAGCTCTCTAACATTACTGTCATTAGGTGTTTTTCTCCTGCCTCTTCTTTTCTTTTTTTCTTACCTTATCCAATCCAGTTGTGTAAAACTGAATAATAATGCATACACATAAGTAGTAATTGTATATACATATACATAGGTAACACTTAAAATCAGCCCCAAACTACACCCAAATGTGTATTTCTCCTTGTCTTGTAAGTCCTTTAATATCTGATTAATGTCTATTTTACCCCTTCCCCCAGAGTATTTAGCATGTGCCTCACTGCATAAATCTGCATATATTTTGCAGATCTAGTGGAAGAACTGAATAAAGCCTATTGGTTTGGCTAAGAAAACTCACTCAAAAGAGCTATTTTCCAGGTCAGATGATGGGAGGAGTTTTACAGTAGAAGGCAGTGACTTGTCTACATCAGGGGTGCAAGCAATGAAAATTAATTATAATTAGTAAGTGTATGAATTTACTGGAGTTACACTGACATATGTATTTTTCTTTCTCTTGGACCAGGATAGAAATAACACCTCCCAGCATGAGTATAGGGATGATACAATTTGGCAGCAGTGATTTCTTAGGTCAATTCTGATACAGCGTGATAGAATTCATGTGGACAGCGATATCTTTCTACATGATACAGCAATTTCATAGAGGAGGAAGAAGCACTCAGATGGGAGTTCTGCCATATAAAGTAACATATGTTTGTGTATGTAGAATAAACTACCCACAGGAGGGAATTGGATTTTCTCTGGTGGTTGCCATTTGCAGAAGAGATCTCAAAAAGAGAAACCCTAGCCTTTGTGCCATTGATATTTTCAGTGTCAGCCTTTCATTAAATAATTTGAATATTCAATATTCTTGGCTTGATTCTCTTCTGTCTCAGTCTGAAAGGGCCTGATCCAGTGTTCTTGGATCAAGGGGGAGAGAGAGGCTGTTCCTAACCCTTCTGGGCCAACTCTGGACATTAGTATTACTGGTAATAATTAAAGGTCATTCTGTGACAGATCAGCATGTAGTGGTGAAATACCTCCAAAATAGCAAAGATTACTCATTGTTATTGTGATGAGCATACAGTCATATAGCTACTTCTTCAGAGATGGGAGCTCTTGGAGTGTCCTGAAATGTGGATGCTCCCATTGATGGTGACACAGGGATCACACATGAGCTCTTTAGTGTTGCTGCACTGAAAAATAGTTTCACGTCCCTTGGGTCATAACAACAGGCATCCATGGGCTTTGTGCTATGCCTGTAGAAAGTAGGTGTTTTGTAGTTTTCTAAACCAGATGTTAAAGGAACATAAATACTGAATCCATATGAAAGAAGGAAAAATCCTAGGTATTCTTGATGATGTGTTTTGGGTTAACCCTTTCATTAGTAAGCCTCTGATGTCATCCTTGTCAAAGTTCCCATAACACTTCCAAGGACTTCCATCTCTTTCTTCGTTGTCACTAACAATGAAAGAAGAATCAAAGCAAGCTGAAATTATGTTACTTGCAGCTCCCTGCGGGGAAATACGAGTCTGCAAGAGACCCGATATCAGTCTCCCAGTATAAGAGAAAATCTGGAAGGTTCCACAGTGAGCTTTTCCAAAATGAGCTTGAATCTGGATGGAGTAGATGTGATAAAGAAAAACTTTCATGCCTAAAAGAAATATAATGTGTTTTCATGTTTTTCCTGTACTTTACACAAACTGGTGCTCCATCTGTTCAATGCAATTTCACAGCTTGCAAAATCTAACCATGTAGTAATAAATTAGAGACAATACCTCTGAAATCTTCTTCAACAGAAAATTCCTATCTGTGCTCACATCTGAAAATTGTCTACTGCAATAATTTCCTGCATTAATAGAAATTTGAGGTGAATTCATTTACTTTGAGGATCTACTAAAATTGCAAGCATTTTCTCATGGGTGGCTTCAACGACCTTCCTCACTTCCACATCATCCTAATGCTCTTATCACAGTGGATCCTAGACACACTATAGGTCACTGAGAAAGTACAGCCAACTGCAAACGTGCCTGTTTGTGAGTCAGGGACTTAATAACTATTGAAAGATTATTTTAATTATTATGTATTTTTGAGCCAATTTAGGTTTCTCTTTATTCCTTTCTTAGCTGTACTTCTCATACAAGAGGACTCTGAATTGATTTTTATACAAACATAAAACAAGATTCTTCCAGAATCATCTGAATTCAAGACAGAATGCCTTAAAATAAATACAGATGTTCAAAAAACTCACAAAAAAAAAAAAAAAAAATCACAAGCTTTGGCAGGTATTAATTCCATACAAAGAAGCTCCGATGCTGCTTTTTTCCACTTGCTTATGCTACCGCCTAGAGTGGAAAATTATGATTGTCTCCATGACAAATTATGTCTGGCTGTTGTTATTCTGGAGGCAACTTTCTGAAGGGTAACACATAATGTGATGGGCTTTTCACTGACCTGTATGCTTAGGCTCAAGAGCACTCTGACCAACACCACCAACAGAAGATAACTCCACAGCTTGATGGGTTCTTTTTTCAAAGGACAAAACTCTTAACAAATATCTCTCTTACAGTCCCCACAATCCTTTCAAACAGTTACAGTCAACTGTGAGTTATGTATTTTTCATAAATAGCAAGGAATAGTCGAGTAATTCTCAGGCAGCCCACATCCAGCTGCTTCTAGCATTACTTAAAATCTGTACCCCTTTAACAAATAAGGTAATAAAAACAAAGAAATAAAATATTGGAGCTGAAAGAGGTGACAAGAACATCGTGGCAGCTGGTTTTACCTGTCACTGTCCTAGGTCGGGTGTTAATGAAGTTAAAGCCATACAGAACATCTAATAGATGTAAAGAGATAAAATGAAAGAGAACACAGTGCTGTCAGTTCATCTCTGAGCCAGGATAAATATTAACATTATCAGACTACTGTGAAAAATCCCAGAGAGGGATTACAACCCAAGATTCCTTAGAAGAAGCAGGAAAAAAAAAGGGGGGAAAAAAAGAGAGAGATAAATGGATGCCTTTCTGAATGCTCTGAAGCCAGTGAGTAACACTTTCTCTCAACACATTGTCAAGAGCTTTCACAGAGCAAATAGGGCTTTCATTTCACAGCCTCTTCGCCCTCCTCAAGGGCCATGGGTAGATCCTGGAAAGAAAGAGGATTTTGGAAACTTGTCAAGTGGCAGGAGGGGTTTTCAATTGGTGTTTGAAAAAGAACTCAGTGAAATCTGATCTTGTGTTATCACAAAAACCACTTTCCTTTCCAGCCTCTGCACCTTCTCTCTTTCTTGTCTTCCCCCAGGTTGTCTGTCAGAGAGAATTCAGAAGTATGTAGGGTGAAGGTGTCAGGTTCTGGCACCACCTTCATGGGGTAAACACAATGCTAACAGGCTTAAGTCCAGGGTGAGGTACATGAGAAACCCTCCAAAGGCTTTCACAGTTGTGTAGGAAGGTCTTTGCCCTACCATTCTGCAACACGCTATACTGGGAAATGCTGGTAACACATCAACTGGAAACCTGCACTCCAGGTAGTCAGCTTTTGAAGACCCAGAAACAACTAAAAAGCTGAGTTTTCATGGTTTCTGCAGCAAAACCTACCTCCTCACCTTGCTATAGGTCACTGTCAGCTCCACTGGTGCATTCTCCTGATACCAGACTGGAAACCAGAGAATCAAGTGGATTCAGGTTAAAAAATAGCCTTCTCCTAACTTGGATTGTTATTAACCTTGAAATCATGTCAGAATGGGAAGGAAGAAACAAGATGATGAGGAAATTTTCTTAGATCATCCACCCATGTAGCGCCATGATAATGTAACCAAAACTCCAGAATAACTTGCCAAACTAGCAACTGTGGAACTCCTTGCCTTTGGATGTTGTGAATGATCAAAGGCAACTGAAGAAATTCATGAAGAAAAAATTCATTCTGGCTCCATGAAGAGTGGAGTGTGTGGCTCCTTCAGCCACACATCTGGAGCTGGGGGAGAGTATGTTCACGAAGGATTGCTACAGGTTTATTAAGCTATAATCACTCAACATCATTAGCCATGCTTAGAGATAGGATGCTGGGCTTTGAATAGGTATGGCTACATATCTATGTACCTTTGAATAGGTATGGCTACATTTATTAGTGTTTGTAATGGCTCGTGGAAGTGGCACTCTCATCAAACACAGTAGTGAGAGAAAAGAGGTTTGTTTGCACAGACCCCACGATATCCATATTCCAGCAATTACTCTGATGCTAAAACTTTCAGGTCAAAGTTTTCAGCTCAGTAGTAAAAATAGGAATGAAGCACTGGGGTCCTGACTGCTGCGTCCTCTGAATCCTTGCCAGGCAATGCACCCCGCTCTGATAAAGGAAGATCTGGGCTTTCTAAGAGCCGCTCTTCTTACACTGATGGCTAATCTGAGCAAAGACCTAGGGCCTGATTTTCATAAGTGCTGAGCACAGTCAGCCCCTGCTTAAGTCGAACGGGGCTGCGAGCATTCATCGACCAAGAGAGCTGGGCTGAACTATCAAAATCTCTGCTCTCAAACTCCCTGGTACCTCAGAGTCAGCTGTCACTGGTTTGCTGTGATGTTGCAACGGGGGAACCAGGCTATGAATCCTATGAAATCTATGAATCCAGGTTGGGAGGGCAGCAATGCAAGGCTGTTAATTCCTATTCAGTTGAGCCTGTCTTGGAAAAAAAAAAGTCTTTTTAGCAAAGGAAGGCTTGATAGAGGACCTGGATTGTGCACATCCTCCCAGGTGGGGAGGGCTGCCTTTATGGCACATAACAAGGGAAAACAGTTCTCCACCAGATGCAAAAGGAAAATACTTGCCCCCACCCAGTTAGTTTAGTGCTGCACTGGGCTAACCTTAGCCTAGGCTGACATTAACCACCCAAACTGATTTCTCTGCCACCTCCAAGCTACTCTCTTGCTCCTCCCAGGGAGGAGGGGCTGAGGGGCTTTTTCCAAAAATCCCCTCCTTCTGTATTTACTTCCTAACCCAAATGCCAGGAGACAGTCGACAGCTGGCTTAAATCTCGGCAGCTCAGGAGATGAGCCCCCTCCCCGCCTTTTCTAATAAAAATTAATTTATTATGATCCAGAGAGTTGAAATTAATCTGCCTCCGGAGAGGCTGTGTCTGGCGAGGCCTGGGGAGGAGGGAGGCAGAGGGCTCCGGAGGGCACATTAACAGTATTGTTGTGCTTAATGTTGTGTGGCCGCAACATCTGCTAATTTATTGCACGAGCAGCCAGCTGCCTCCGACAGCTCCTAACAAGAAGGGAGCAGTGGGGCAAGGGGGGAGCGAGGAGAGCAGGGTGAGAGGACAGAGCCGGCTGGGGACACCCTCCAAGCTCCTCTCCCCGTATCCCTGGTAGAAGCAATGTTTGCCCATGCGCCAATGGATAAATCCCTGGGGGACCATCCCAGCATGGAGCCACCCGCCATTCCCACCGTTGAGATGTGGATTCCCACCACTGAGATGTGGAAACTTGTGGGTTGAGCCGCCCGAATTTGCCTCCGTGTAATAACTGCAGTGAGGAGCAAAGGACAGGCTCTGCTCTGGCCTGAGCAAATGGAGCTGGGGATGGACAACAGGCTGAAGCTGCATGGGGAAATCCCACCTGCACAGGGCCAGGCTCTGGTGTTATTCCCAAATGATTTGTCTGAGGAGCGGGTCTTTGTGAGCTATTTTTGCAAAATTGTTACTTCCCCTGACAAATGAACGAAGCTTAAAGAGCAAAAAAATTCTAGCCCGGTGGTGACAGGAAAGGTTTCTCACTTACAGGATGGTAATCAATGTAAAGTTGTTGGGGAGTATCATGAAAGCAGTGTCATCGTTTAAGATTCACGCAGCTGGCAGATCTCAGAGCCGGTGGCAATGAGCCTACGTAAATAGGAATGAGAATTTGTTCAGCTTGATTTTCACCTATTACTGCCGTGGTGGATGACTGCAAAATTCGGATGCAGATCTCATGGAAGGTGGAAAAGGCAGAGGGTCGCATCCTCCCATGAGATGAGCAGCACCAAGAGCGAGCCTGACCCTCCTTCCTAATCCCTCACCCATGTCAGGCCTCCGTTCTCAAGGAAGAGACTCCCATGGCTAGAGGATCCAATGCAAACCAGCTTACAGTAGCCTGAGAAGAAGTCAAGGTTGGGCAGCAAATCTGTTTTTTCATGAGAAGTGGAGAAGGCCTCAGGGGGCTGAAAACAAGGAGCTAAGAAGCCCACGCAGGTCACCCAACCTCCTGAGATGGCTTCCCGTGCACTGACTGCTCTGCTGAAACTGCCTGTAAATGGATTCCCAGCCTCAGAAAATGGGTGATATTTCAAGTTGTTCGCTACGTTGTGGAGGGGGAATCGGCTCCCTAGTATCTGTCATAGGAAAGAGCCTCCTATGGAATTCCATAGGCAATACGAGTAGGAGAAATCGGGGCTGTGATGCCTCAAGTGTGGAGGCTGCTCCTGCCCATATGGTGAATCCCGATAGGAAAATGAGATTCGTGTTCCTGAAAAGTACTGGGACACCCCCACATCCCCTGAGCAGAGAAAGTTCAGGGCCTCAGCAAATCCTGCCTCTAGGCGCATCAGCAGCGTTGCAAACAGAGTGGGGAGAGATACTTGAACTGCATTGGGCTAAAAGAATATGGTAAACCTCTTAGGGAAGGGAATGAAATGATTTTTCTCAAATAACCAACATAAGGATTTGAAAATGAACATCTCTCAGAATTAATTTAATTAAAGCAGCATGCTGCCGTTACTTATAAAGCTAGAAGAATCAGTCTGTTTAATGGGTTCTCAGCTAATCAAAAATTAATTAAGCGTTTAGTGGGGATTCCAAATCCCTGAATTGGATTTAAAGAAGCCTGTTTCCATGTCTTTTTCAAGTGTTGCTTGTTTTACTATAACGGGAGACGTGTTTGATTGTGCAGACCTCTCATTATCCCTCGCTTGCAGGTGATCAGCCTTGAAATTCATTCTTGTTAGTTGATAGCTGCTCCATTGCCTGAAATGACTGTGACAGAGCATCACTAAGTCTCTGCCAGCCCTAGAAGAGGGCTCAGAGCTTCCCTTTGAGCATCATCTACGTCTCCTTGCTCGCTCGCAGGTGATCAAGAGAGAATGGCAAAACGGGGCTGAGAACCAGGAAATCTCCCCAATATCTCCAAGGTTTTGGGTTACGGAGCGGAGTGGTGGCAGTGCATTAGATGGGCCCTCTGCCTCCATAACTGCCCACCCTCCTGCTCATGCATGTTCCGCTTCCTTTGATTCCAGTTAATATTCCCTATTGCACCTTTTTTTTCAGTTAATATTCCCTATTGCACCTTTTTTTTTCTGTTAATATTCCCAATTGCACCTTTATTCTCTTCTCCCAGCCCTTTCTCATCATTCTGTAAAGAGGACAACATCCAGAGGGAAAGAAGAACGTGCCTTGAAAGAGGGAAAAAGCAGTACCTTGTCTCCAATGGGTCTTCCAGCCCCTTTCCTGGCAGGAACAGTGGGGAAGGAGCAAGGCACTCGACAGAGAACTACAGCACTGCTTGACTGGCCAGCTGCAATACGTATCCTCTGATGGAAACCACAGCTCCATGGCTCCATTTGCCTTGCATCACCAGAGATCTCTCTTATAGCGATTCATCATGCTGACAATGTAAATAATAGCAATAATAATAATAATAATGCATCAAGTGTCACGTAGGAAGTGAAATTTTCCTCTCTCTTTTTTTGGTGGGGGGTAAGAGGTGGAAACTTAATAATACTCTACCTGAACCCCTTAAAGCACAACATCTTTGAAGTAGCAAACTGGCAAATACACTCAATCAATTATAAATGAAATAATCTTCTTAAAATATTAGAGATTTGGGTGCTAAGCAATACTGGAAGATTACGGAGAGAAAATCAGTTTTAGAGCTTCCTAAAGTGACAGAAAGAGAATAATCGGAAGAAATGGTGAGAAGTTTAAAACGATTATGTAGATTTGTGTCAGTGAAAATGTCCCAGCAATCCTTAGCTGATCTCTCGTACGCTGGAAATAGATTACGTTCAATCCTTTCTTAAAGGGGCAGGTTTCTTTCAAGCATGGAGGTGGTTTTATTTTTATTTTTCAGAGTTTTTCTAAGATCCTTTGTGGTTTTTTTAACCTCCAGGTCAGGCTGGAACTGAGGACAGGTCCAAATGGGTCTTTGCTTTGCTGTCCCAGCCTTGAGCACTCCGAAGCGGGGTTTAGGACGCATTGAGGAGCTCACATCATCTCCACCTCACTGCATGGCACCCAGTGCAGAGGAGACACCAACTGGGAATAGGTCTTATCCTGCCTGAGAATTCCGTTGTGGCAGGACACTTGATCCCACTCCTGCTTGTGCCAGGCAGGAGGCATCTTACTGCAAGCAGTTGGTTTTCATCACTGCAAAAGCAAGATTAGATCCGTCATCGCAGGGAATAAACACTGCTTAGAGGGCACTGGAAAAACTGAGTTTGGGCAAGAGCCATTTGTAGCCTTTTGAGCCTGGCTTTCTGTAGCTCCCCAGAGCACAGGCAGGTCCAGAAGGAAAAGCAGAAATGCAGGACTGGGGGTGATTTGCCCCTAGTTTGAGATACTAATATTTGTCATTGTTGTAATTTAGATCCTGCCTTATCCTTTACCACCCCCGTATTTAGTATTCACAGCCTCACAGCATATTGTCAGAATGATTTGGGCCTTACTCTTTTCACACACTATTTTTAAAATGCTTTTTAACATGACGTCCATCTATACCCAGGGCACAAAGTGCTGCCCAACCTGGAAAGCAGCTATTCCACACTGTGATCACCTCCTTGGGTTTGGTGGCACCACCTGGAGATGAGATACAAGGAACGGTCGTGGCACAAGACACCTCACTCTTGGGCTGCAGTGCTGGCACAGGATAGGGAAGGAGCTGCTGAACTCTGGAGGAGAGACCTTAGCACCGGGGCTTGAACTGACAAGTAACAGAATAAGTCACCGCAGAAAACCAAAATAGGAAAAAGACCTATTTTAAACCAAGGGTCTGGTGAAAGCTTTCATTAATTGATAGAGTTAATTTATAGGGGAGTGGAGGCTGTCTCCAGGGAGAAGTAGGTAATGCAGGTAATCTTCAGAGAGGATTTAGCTAAAGCGAGGGAGGTTTGGGAACAGGAATTCCTGGAGTCAAGTAGGGGCAGAAGAGGAAGCTGAAATCTGGTTTGTTGATAGCCGCCAAGTGCATGTGGACCCACCCCAGATCACCTAGGCTCTAGTAGAAGATCACCTCCTTATATCGACATATCCCTTTAGCACTGAAATCATGAATATTTTCATAAAGAAAAAGAAAAGCCTGTTTTCTAAGCCAGGTACATTCAAACTCACAAAACAGAATAGTGATCTTTTTGACAGAGTATGTTTTTCACTTAAAGAAGTCTTTCATTCTCATGTTTGGGCTTTTCTTTCTCATCTGCTTATTGCTTTTCCTGCTTTATTTTGCCCTTACTTCGCTTTTTCCTAAATGTCAAAGTGAAGGGGAAAAAAAAAAAAGAAAATTCCCAAATGAAGATCTTTCCTAAAAACACTTGCAATAAAAGTGAGAGCACAAAATGCAGAGAATTTTGAAAGCTGTTTTTTTTTTTTTTTTTTTTTTTTTTTTTTTTTTTTTTTTTTTTAAGCAGTTCTGAGCACAGGGCACTTTTCAGATTGGAGGGAGTCATTCCAGGTTACAGTCGCTCTCCTGCCCTTTTCGCCCTCCAGACACCCACAACCTCTCTGGTCCCTCATTCCGTAGCAGGTTCCCCAGAACAGCTTTGTCTCATCCCGGCTCCCCTCGGGATTCAGGCAGCCAGAAATAGCAGCCCTTACCTGTCGCCGATGGAGAGGATAGGTAGAATTAGCTCACGTTTGTAAAGCTCTTAGCAGCTGACAGTGCTGCTGTGTAGTGCTACTCCCACCTTACAGCTGGGTGCTGCTTGATAGTCAGGCATGGAATCAATTTTTGAATAATGGATATTAAAAATGTCAACTATGACACCCAGCCATAATGCCTGATGCACACTGAGTGCCTATATATTGTTTCACACACTTAATATACAGTGGAGGCACTGTAATTACTCCTTGCTAATCCCCACACTTCATAATCTGCCCATCCGTACAAAACAGGGCTGCCTCTTCCCACCTCCCTGAAAAGGCTTCAGAGCCCAAGCTGCACCGAGCTGTCACAGGGATGAGACACCACTCTTTTATTTTCCAAAATATTGTGAATTGCCAAGCAAGGATTTACTAATTGCACTTATCCTAGACCTGTGTGCAGCCTGCACCTACCATTGGCAGTCACCAAGTGCCAATGGGGCAAAGCAATTTGTCTGCCCCGGGAGAGAGAGCAGAGCTTTGTTTGCAGAGGCCTTCAAATAAACGGCCTCAGAAATGATGCACAAAGGAAATAGGTTTATTTGCAATGTAAGCCCAGCAAAAAGCAGGCACAGAGGGCTTGGACTCAGGCTTAGCTGAAAATTTGGAGACTGAGTCTCTAGGTGATTTGTGCTGACTTCATTGATAGACTCTAGGGAGAGACCCTGCAGAGCCAAATTCTGGAGCTGCTCTTTCCTGTGGGTCCTAAGAAATACCATGTCTCATTAAACCCCTATTTCGTGAGGGGATGGCTTCTCCTGACTCTATCCACTGAACCTACAGAGACACAAGGAGGGTGCTGGGAGGTGTTGGTTGGGGTATGGCACTATCCCCCTAGCTCTCTTTCCACCCACGCTCCAAGCTCACATCACTAGGCTGACACTTTCAATCCCTGGCGTGCAGCAGCTCCATCCTGCCCCATTTTACACCCAGGAGCCCTGGGGAAGCCTGTCGGCCCCAGCCTGCTCAAGAGGAACGATTCCCATGTCACTGTGCCCCACACACTCGCTGCGGCTGCTGCCAGCGCTGCACAGAGCCGCGGGATGCCCGGCTCCCGTGCACGGACCAGGAGCCCTCGGAAGGGCTGCTGAGCGGGACAGGCAGCACGCTGGCCTCAGACGGCTCGAGCCCACAGCCTCGATTATTGCTTAACTTTCATGCCAAGCCTCCGGGTCCCTCCGTGCTAAATCATTCCCCATCGATCCCTTCCCATTATAAAGCTCCCGTCTCCCCAGTGAGCACGCGACTCCATATGACTCGACTTCCAGTGCAATTGAGCCCGGACCCTAGAAATCAATACTGCAGCAACCCAAGGATCAGAGGCCAATGAGGTCTTTAACAAACGTGTCTGCTGCTCTTGACTTGAGTAGGCTTCAGCCTACTTTGAGGTCCTTTATGATCCATCATGGGTTTGTTCAAGTTGTCATAAAGCAAATTTGCAGGCATTGATCCAGGCGGAATGAAGCTGTGAATATCAGATGGGGGAGAGAGGGAGGGAATAACCCTAGAGAAAGAGTTTTAATAGCTTATAGGCAACACATGTCTGAGCCAGAGGAAAGCAAATGAGGAAAATGCAAACGAAATAAGCTTTTTCTATTTTTTTCTACCTATTCTTTCCTCTAGAGAGGGGAGGAGCACTGGCGTTCAAGAAAAGCAAAAGGAAGAAATAAATATTATTAACCATAACATAGGGCTCTGTTTCTTTGTAATGGATGAGGGCTGCAGATATTTATACAAGAGATCTTACCTGTAGAGCAGGCTATTTAAGGATAACTTATAAACAGGTAGAAAATAACAGGCCAGGTCCTTCTCTAAAATCAAACTATGTGGCTCTATTGAAGCCAGCTCAGTTCCTGCTGGCATGGAGGACCCAAGGAAACTCATTTTAGTGCCAAATAACTGAAGAGAGGGGAAAGTTGCTTTCCATAAAGTGTGATTCTGATGACAAATGACCCAACCGTCTGCAAAATGTATTAACGAGGCTTCGCTATGCAACAAATTGCACAAAAGCCAATTGAATTTAATATAAAGGTCATTCATCTCCCTGGCTTTTTGTTACTTTTAATTCAGCTCCAAATCTTTTCAAAACTCATTAAATGAAACATAATCAAAATTCACACATCTGCGCTCTTAAGTCCAAAGCAGGACTCCAGAACCCAGCTCTCCCAGTTCATGCTCAGCTCTCCTTTCAGAACCATTACCCAATCCTTTTCAAGGATAAAAATATGCCAGGATTTGAGAATCGTTTCCAAACTGGGACCCAGACTCAGATGGGTCCTATGCAGGGTCTGCTTCCACTTTTATGTGAACCATTTCTCTAAGACCGTATTTAGACCAAATATGAGATGCTCACTGAGGCTTCGGTGGCAGGTCTGGAGAAGGCGAGGGAGTAGCTACGACCCAGAGCATGTGTGGGATGCTTTCTTTTCCCCCTCTTTTTGGAGAATCAATGAAGATGCTTCTCACTGCATCTGGGATTGCCCTAAAACTGGTAGGAGTCCATGAGCACAGGGATGTGGAGAAGGGAGATTACAGCCTGGAAAGAACACTAAGGGAATCCCTAAACAATTCAGCAACGCCACATGATGCTCCACAGATAGTCTTGTTCCCAGGGAGCACAGCAGTCTGAAACTCTCAGTTATTTATAGATGTTATGAACTACTTCTCTTGCCTGGTCTCCAGTGAGCAGCCTTTGCCCACTAGCAGGTCTCCTTTGTGCTCAAGATTTGTCCCTTGGGAAGTCCCTCAGGTTGGGTGGTCACTGGTTAGGCCTAGGAATCCTAGTCCAAGAAAGCCTTTCCTGCTCTTGCATCACTCCCTCCACCACCCAGGAACGGAATTGGCTCCTTTACAGAAAACTCCATGATTTCATTTTTACTCCATAAAGAAAAAAAAAAAAGTGATGAAATTTCTCATGATGCTCTTCTTTTCAGGATATAAGGAAGCTGCATTGCATGGAATTAAGTTTCCGTTCCTGTTTTGTTCATTTTTTTGCAGTGTATTTTGCAGCTTGATATTTATTTCAAGCAAAAGCATCAAAACAAACTGCCATCTGTGTGTCTAACAGACCAAAACCTTTCTGATCAGTTCTTTGCCTCTAAAACCTTTTTTTTTTTGCTCATAACTATATTAGCATTACCCTTCAAAAACAGATCAAGAGAGAAATACCCATTTGAGTGCATTTACACCTTCACACACTCAGCCATTCTAGGGAAGTCAATAGGGCACCCCAATGCCTTAAGCACTCTTAAACTACGCTGGCCACAGCCCTGCTTTACATTGCTGTGATGAGGGGTGAGCAAGACCTCTGTTCCTCATGAATAAAGAGAATCAAGGTTCACTTCACCGCCCTTGATCCATTTGCCTGAAAACACCCTTCCCTTGAACGCATCCCCCTACAGAGCCACCTTTCCTCAATTCAAGTGGCTCCTTAATTCCGAGCGTGCCCGACTACAAGCTTTTCCGCACATCCATGAGCCGCGCGCTCCTCGTTACGGCCTCGGCGAGTGCTCGCTGCTGTAGCCGCCGCGTCCGGGCTGCGCCGCCTCCATCTGCGAGCCGCTGCACGCTTCTGCAAAGCCTTGCCTCATTATTCCCATTCTATCGGCTAAAGCGTTTGGAGAGACCGTGTGTTAAAGACGCTATATAAAAATAAATTGAATCGAGGCAAAATCTATATACCTGCAGTTGTGAAAAGGAATAGTCTCCAGTGATGGCTCCATTTCCAGCAAGAGCGCTCTAACAAGCTGCAGCCCATCTGCGGGCTGAATTTTAAATAGATCTGCTCAAAATGAGCCAAGCTGGCCAGGCTCGCCTTGCAGGGTGGAGCACTTCAGAGCAGGGGCTGGTGGAGGTCTGGGAGAAAAGGGCATCAGGTTGGGATGCCCCTAAGAGAGGGGCATGATGTCTTGGTGCCCGCAGTGGCAGAGGACATTGAGACAGCACTTTGGTGCAAAAAAAAAAAGGAGAAGAATTGGACAGAGGGTTTGGATTTCTCTGCAACCTCAGTGCACTAGAAGGGGTTTGGTGCTCAGCTGAATGACCACACATTGAGAGTTTGGGCTAGAGTCAAATGGGGACCCTGGCCATGCAGCCAACTTGGAGCCCAAAGAAACTGATGCAATTTCTGAATCCCAAGCAAGCAGATAAGGAAGGATCCTGCCTTTACCCTGCAGAGCAGCTGTGGTTTCAAAAGAGCTCTGTTGGGTTAAGGAGCAAGAAGGATCAGAGATCTAAGTAAGGGAAGTTAGGGGAAAAACAACATTACCTGTGAGATCTATGACCAGGCACACAAATCCATCCCAGAAATTTGGGGAGGAGTGGAGGCAAGTAAAATAAACCTTAAATGCAGTCATCACACTGAGCTGTGGTCTATGAGGAAGCTTTAGGTTCCATTTACAGCAATTCTGAACTGTCTTTTCATCCACATATGTCCTGGACTTTGCTAGGACTCTTTAGGATAGAGAAATAGGAAGGCTTTACCCTGATGGGTTGCACTTGCCCAAGTTTTCACTGATACATAACAAGGAAGGAGAAGCCATGCCATGAATTTGTATGCGGCAAGGACTGGCCAAGTCATGGTCTAGATGGTTCACAGAAAGGAGAGGGAGTCCATTGGGAACTTACTCTGTCAGCGAGTCCCACAGTCCCCTCCCCCTAATTAATCCATCATTTTTCTATTTGGAGCATCAGTTCAGCTGAGATGACATCTTTTTCAAGTTAAAAAAAGAAAAGAAAGAGAGTAATTAGAATTTTGTCATGAGTTCCTTCTCCCTTCTTGATTCAAATGCTCTCAATTTTCTGTTTCTCACTTTACAACTTCTAATGTCAGCACTTGGCCTGGTGGGGGGAGACACATGCCTCCCAGTTATTCCACTTGGCCTGGTGGGGGGAGACACATGCCTCCCAGTTATTCAAAATCAAAATGCTAAGAAATGAAGTAGAATTTTTCAGTACACCTGAATCAAGATAATAGCCTCACTGTTCATGTTTTCCTTTCTGTTGGCTCAAACTAGAGTCATATTTCAACAGAAATATTCCCATCTTGATGTAACATTTCCCCATGCTCACACTGTAACCACCAGCACCTCACATAACACTTCCCATAAGGGGGATGCATCTATAGTAAATCCAAGAATACTTCCAGCAGTCGCTTCTCATTCTCAGGGCACCTGCAGAGAAGCCTTGACCTTACAAGATCTCCCCAGAGTCATTTACTCCCTCTGTCTTCCAAGAAACTGCAGCTTGGTAACAAAAATGAGTTTGCAGTATTTAGACTTCCTTGGAAACCAGCTGGTTGTTACTTATATCCCAGGAGCAGCATTGTTGGGTGGCTTTGGTGACAAGCTGCATCAGTTCAAGGGACTGGTCCAACTAAACCGGTCAAAAAAAAAAAAAAAAAAAAAAAAAAAAAAAAAAAAAAAAAAANAAAAAAAAAAAAAAAAAAAAAAAAAAAAAAAAAAAAAAAAAAAAAAAAAAAAAAAAAAAAAAAAAAAAAAAAAAAAAAAAAAAAAAGGAGAAAACCAAGAGAAAACCTAGGTTTTGTCAAAAATAAATAAAACACACATTCACTTGGTAATGTCACTATGTTTAACCACTTTGCTTGTCACTTGCTGTTGCCTCTTTACCATGAGCCATTGCCCCCGCTTAGCCTTGGTCTCCCTGGTTGTATCTTCTTCCTCGGGACAAGGAATAAGTCCCATTAAAGAAGTTCACAGTCACCATGCTTCATGGGAAATGGTGACTGTTTGAATTCATAGTCATGTAAGAACTGAAACAATTCTCACTCTAGTTTTGACATCATTGCCCAATATTTTCCCTGGAGTTTCCAACTCTTTCTCCAATTTCCCTGTATTTTTCTAGCTGAATTTCTACCTTACAATATGCCATCCCAGCCTTCTTCAATCTATGATGTCAGTTCTCTTTGCAGTGGAGGTTGCATCCGCATTTGTGCATTTAATTGTGTGCCCCCACACTTCTTGCACTTAAATTTTGATTTTGCTCTCAAGAGAGGGCCAATGCTTGGCTGAGTTTGCAGCTGAGTAAGTCCTTACACTGTGATCTCTTGGGAGAGAATATTATCTTCCAGTTGCGTGTGAAATGCCTTGGAGAAGAGACCACAGCAGGTTTCTGGAAAAAACGCTGTAATAAATAATACGCCTTATGGTCAGAGTAGACAAGTGAGGACATATGACATAATCAGGGGATAATAAAAAATCTCACCATGTTTTCAGGAACACGGGGCTCGGAGAGACACAGAGCAACAAGGCAACACCTCTGCCGGGCTCATTCCTCGCTGCCAGGAGTGAGACAGGTTCATCACATCCACTGAGAGGTGGTTTGCAAAAGCCTTGGATGTATTCACTGGGGAGAAAATTACCTGTCAAAAGAATGATAAAGCCATGGTGCACTTTGCTACTGGAATCCATTTGTTCCGACTGGTGATGGGGAAGGGTTCAAACACATTCCTCTGCTAAGTCTTTTGCTGCTGAAAGATGCAGAGCCAAGTGTTAAAGGGCTCTGTCCACAATTACAAGTGAGAAGGTGTTACTAAATAGCTCTTTGTTTTTTTTTAGTATGCAGTCTTCTTCATATTTTTGTACTTAAGATGAAATCTATCCATTAAACTGCAAGTCTGAACTTGCAAGTAGGGTGCATCTTGTAGGGATTGCCATGGTGTCTTGGCATGGCTATGCCAGAGAAAATGTCATGTATGCAAGGCAACCAACCACCAGACATTTTTTTTTTTTACTAGAAAATGTATAATAAATAAGGGCAAATCATGCTTATTCACCCTGCCCAAGAGCAACTCTCTTTGCACTTGCAGATATTTCTGTAGGTAGCTGGACCAGTTTCCTAGTGTGGGTCCCAGCCTCACGGAAGATGGGGAGAAAGGCGCTTTAAGAAGTTCTGTGTTCCCACCTTTCTCCTCTGCTTTATCCAGTGATGCAGAGCTGATTTTGTTCATTTTTGATGTAGACACTGTTGAATTAGGAGTGCAGCAGGAGGATCAAGGGACATTACAGTCCTTCCTCTCTGGTCAGCGTCAGTGAGGCCCCAGCTGGAATAAAGTCGAGTCTGGGACCTCTAGCTCAAGAGGGACAAGGGGGGCTGGTGCATGACCTATAAGGAGAAAAGAGGGGAGTTAGGCTTGTTTAGTCCAGCAAAGAGGACTAAGGGAGATCTGCCTGCAACTAATTGAAGGAGATTGCAAAAAATAAAGTCCACCTTTTTTTTTTTTTTTTTCTCCTCAGAAATGCCAATTTATAGAAACAAGGAGAAGTGGACACAAATTGTAGCTTGAGAGGTTCATGTTAGATGGTAGGACACTTCCCCATCCTGCAGGTGGTACAGACCGGGGAATGGGCACTAGGGAGGTAGGGGATTTTTGGGTGGGGATAGAGGGAAAAGGGCTTGCGTCACACACTTAAACCTGTTTATAAATCCTCACTGGCCAGGCTTATCTCCAAAACTATGCAATCCCCTCTTTGCTAGTAAAGGTCATGAGGTTTCTCTGCAGATCCAATGGTGGCTTATATATATATATATATATAAAAAATATATATATATGTATGTATATATTTGTGTGTGTGTATATATAGAGAGAGCTATATATATGCACACCTTTGTCAGCCTAAAGCTGCAAGCTCCCCTGGATCCCACATGTAGCAATTGGAGAATAGCCATGGGAAAAAAATAGCAAAACTCTATAGAGCAGATAGTAGGAAAGAAACGAAAATGCTATTATCATTCTTCCACATGAGAAAAGTGACAAAGGAAGACCTCGCTCCCCATCCTTCTGGGTGCTGTCTAGATTTTCCAGCAAGGTCATGGTAATAAGCAATCAGTTGATTGAAATGCTGCATTTCAGCCAACCAGGAGAATAAGCGGACTTTCTATCAGGATTCTCCACAACAGAGCACTCATTGTGATAAATGGACTGGAGAACAAGACAAATGAATATAACCTACTACTGTGCATGGATTCATGAGCTGAGAGAAAGCTTCTGGCAGAGAGAGGGGGAAAGAAAAGATGTGCACAGAGGGCTTTGCTAAGAGGAGGCACAAAGGAAGGTTGCACTGAGCTCCTATGAAGCACATGGGCCAAAAAGACCAAGAGGTTGAGTGGCAAATCAGGAATCCCCCGGGTTGTGACCTTTTGTGACTTGGGTGGGCAGAAAGGAGCAGACACCACTTATGTGACAGCTCCTTGGGGCCTAATCTTGATTCCCCACTGTGTGAAAGTTGACCAGTCCAGCCAACATGGGGCTCAATATACTCATCAGGTATGAGGTTCAATTTGAACTTCAGCATGTTCAAATAAGAAAAAATCCCACTCACTTTCCTACATGATCCTGCCCTTATCCAAGGGGAGTTCTGTGCAGGCAGGTCCTTCATCCACAGGTATACCTTTATACCTATCCTATCTTACTTCCTATATACAACAGATAGGACCACAGCCTGTGGATCATTGGTCTGATTATAAAGGAGATTTTAATCCACAAGACAAAAGCATAACAACAGCCAGGGGTTCACCACTGAAGCCAGCAAGGGTCAAATTAGAAAGTGCATACAAATTATTATCAGTGAGGGTAATTAGCCATTGAAATGGGTTACTAAGAGCTGGAAGGAGTTCTCCATCACTCACCTTCATTGCTCACAGACAGCAAATCACAACTAGAGACTTCTTAAAGGACACAGCCAAGCTCAGCCAACAAATGTTGGGAGAGATGCACAGAGGAGGGGACCTTCATGAGGTCACCCTAGAGTATTGCAGTAGACCTTGATAGCTCTTTAGATGCAATCTTGGTGATTATCATTATGCTATTTTGCAACAATCAGGTAACAACAGAATTAGCAAGAAGTCAAATTCAACAGAAGAGTTGAAGTGTTTGACTTTTATCTGCCTCAAGGATTAAATTTTTGCCCAACGTCTGCATTTTACAAAGAAATTTGAATTCATACCATTGTAGTTCGTAGGGTGATTTTTCTCCTCCTCAGGATGTAAAAATAGCCTGCAACGAGTCTTTGTTTAAGGACATGGAGTTAATTTTCTGTAATAATTGTTAACAGTTGGAGTTTTTCTTTCTTCAAGCTCAAGGGAGAAGTATGGACAGATTTATTAATGGTGTCCCCCAATGTGATTGATGGTCTGTCAAACAGGGAAACTTCACACCTGAAAAAACTTGAAACAAGAACACTTATACCTAAAAAAGTCTGTGAGTGGTGCTTCTGCAAGTCTCTCTGTAGCAATTTGTGGCCTTCTCAGATACCTCTATACCTCAGCAGCAGCTTCTCCTCATGAAGAGAGGCTGAGAACCACCTCAGGATACAAGAGACATGGGGAAGGGCCCAGGCCTCAGCCACTGCCCACAGCTTCTGCTCTTGATGGCAAAAATAATCTGTTTTAATAATCTTAATTTTTTTTTTCCAGGATCCTTTGTCCATATGGCTGGTAATTTGTCTGTTGAGGAAAGAATTAGAAAAATCCTCAAATAGGGATCTGATGGCTTAGCTCAGAGAATCAAAGATATTGGAGACAGAGAAGCCAAATTAGGTCATTTCATCTTCCTCACCCTCCAGGCCTCCTTCCCACCATATCCTGCTTTGCCAAAGCACGAGCCAAGAGCCCTGACTGGGAGAGAATGCTCTGCCCAGCTCTGCCCTAGCTGCCTGTGTCACTGTGGACACATCTCTTGCTGCCTCAGTTTCCCCACCTGCCTATTGAGACTATTTTCTTTGGGACAGTGTCCGTCCCTTGCAACACGTCTAACCCCTGCCCAGCACACAGAGAGCACAATCCCTTCCCACGCTATGCCATAAGCAACAACAAAGTACAAAACCCTCCTGACGGTTCTTCCAGGGTTTGCAAAGGCCTTTGAGGGGATCTTAAAAATGGTTTTTCTTCTATTTGTCCTGAGCATCGGATGTGGAGCGGGAAGGAGCGGTTCCAGCTACTCTCTAGTGCAAATGGGCACAGCCTGCAGACCTCAGACCAGAGTGAGTCTGACCTGGCCAGAGGATCTGCTCAAGCCAGATGGTGCTGCTGGGAGGAGCAAGCTCTTATCTTTCTTATGTTCAATTTCGAAGATCCATCTGGATCAAGCCAGAGTTGCCCTGGTCCCAGTGACTCCCAGAAAGCAGCACCAAAGTGCAAGCGGGAGCGTGTGCCGAAAGCAGAGCTGTGGCACCTTGCCTGCTGGTGGTCTGCAATGGGTTTTTAATTTATTTAACCATTGGTAAACAGATGTAATCAACATAACCTTCCCCATCTCCTCTGGCACCGTATCAGAGTCACAGGCGAGCCCCGCTGGGGACCCGCCGGCACGTTGGGATGAGGCTGCGAAGCCTTGAGGTTATGAGACCACTGCTGTGAGTTTTGCCCAAATCTTTACATGCCCAGTTGGTCTCAGCAAGACACCATTAACTTACAGAGGAAGAAGAAAGGAGCCCCATCTGGAGCTTAGAAAGCACAAATCTGCCATTCTCACGTCGCAGGCTGGGGCCCTCGGAGCAGAAGGTAAAGGTTGCAGGGAGATGCTTTCAGAGGGAATAATGCATGGGAAATACAGGGAAAAAATGCTTTTCTCCTTCCCTCCCTCTAAACTAGAGCTCTATAAGAGCAGGTACCAAAAATGGAGGGCAAAGGAAACTGCAAGGTAGGAACATCAATTCTGCTTTCAGCACTGCTTCCCGCACTGCTCTCTCAGCTAATAAATATTTTGCAATATTGCACCAGTGCAGCATTACCAAGCCCTATGAGCAAAGAAAATAAAATCTACCCACGCACTGATTTTATATCACAGTGACCAGAACTACAAAACACCTGCCAGTAGCAGTCACTGTAGGTACTGAATTACACAGTCTTGCTCTTAGAGGAGCTCCTGGTGCAGGATTTTAAAGGATTTTTAAAAAGCAGGCTGTTGGTGATATTGAAATCTGAGTGTTTTCTTCACCTTACAGAAGCTCTCCAAATTGCCAACAGAGCTGTTTGTCTGCACTGCTCTGAATAAACCATCAAATGAAGTCATATACTCTACTCCTCCTTTTTTTAACCTCTTTTTTTTTTGGCTTATTTTTAACTCTCTGAATTCTGCAGGTAATTTCTAAACATAAAAAATCACCAGACACTACAGGAAACAAGTCAAGTCCTTTTTCTCCTGCTCAGTAGGTCTGGGGAATGGTTGCCCAGAATGTGCAAAGCTGTTTTGATTCCTAATAGAAGAGTAAAATTCCTTGGCGAAGAAAAGAAGAAAAGAAGAAAAGAAGAAAAGAAGAAAAGAAGAAAAGAAGAAAAGAAGAAAAGAAGAAA
>VZSG01000006.1:3756463-3771043 GCA_013398315.1 Nothoprocta pentlandii
AAAGTATTTAAAGTCCTCATTCTTTTTCTGGGTCTTGAGCTGACATCTTTTCTTCACAGGGCACTTAGCTAGAAACCTCCTTGTCCCCTTAAGTCTGAGAGCTGTATACATTTGCATGGCTGCAGGGTTTAGGGTATGAATAAAGCCTGCACATCGTATGCACATCCTAAGGAACAGCCACGGGAACATGTACAGCTTAGGAGAATCAGGAGATGTCCCCACATCTCCAAAATCTGGAGGAATGTAGGTCTCCGTGGGCTCCTCTGAGTCTTTCTTTTACCCATTCTCAGATGGAAAGAGTAGCATAAAACAGGTGGAGGTATTTGTATTTTGATCCCCATATATGTTTTTTTTTTTGTAGAATCCCCATATATATTTTTTGTAGAAGTGCTGGTTTACCCCACTCAAAGGAAAACATGCAGGCCAGTGAAGTGTACACATAATGGAAGCGACTTGCAGCATTATTTCTTCACAAGCCATGAAGCAACATGAGCACAATGCAATATCGCATGCAAATGCTGATCCAGCCCAAGGAAAGCTGCACTGCACTCACGCTCCTGCTCTTTATGTCCCTTGTCCTGTTTCCCTGCTCCCTCCTCTGGCTGCAGCTCCCCCCACTTCAGCCCCTCCAGACATGTCCAGAGAGATCTTTAAAACTCCATAAAAAACATAAGAAGCTGTTTTCAACTATTAAGAGAGACTGTTGATAACACAGTTCCAATAAAAAAAAGTCTATATATGTGCTTTCTGCAGCTTCTCTTGGAAAATAATTCATTTCTCCCTGCATTATATTTCATGGTAACCTAGAGACTCAATATGTTCTGGATTACTGCATCCATTTCTGTTTCTGTTCTAATGGCCCACCAGAGTATGAACCTTCCAACCAGAGTCCCCTAAATCTGGTGACTGGGGAGCTAGTTGTATTTTCTTGTTTTCCACTTGATAACTAGCCCCTTCCAGCATTGCTTTTATGGCAGTAATCTTCCTAGGCTGGCTGCAGATTGCTTGTCCTGTTTTTTTTTCTTGCTTGCCTTTTTTTTTTCAGCTTGTCCTCCAGCCACCAGAGCCAATGGCCACCGTGGACTATCCATCATGTTGTTTTTTATGTCAAGCTGGAGTTTCCCTGGTCTGTTTACTCCTTTTTTTTTTTTTTTTCTCTCTCTCTTTCCAAATGTCACTGAAGTTTAGCAATTGCTTGCATCCGTGAACTGCCTCTTCCATTTAGGGGGATGAGATCTGAGGCTGCCAATGTCTATCAATAGGCTGGAGATATCCAGGCTTTAATTTTATGACTTTATATTACAAATGATGGGGCAAATGGAGGGGGCTAAGCAAATACCTCTCCTCTTACTGCTTGGGAAACCAAAGGCCTTAAAAACAGCATGAAAGGTAAGGAGGAAATAAATCAGGTCAGGTCCCCACTGTGCAGCAGCATGGAGTTGTGCAGGAGCGGGAAGCCAGCCCCTTGCACAAGCTTGGTCATGGAGGCTGCGTGTTACTGCTGGGACACCTTCCGTCCCACCTCGCTGACATTCATGGATTGACATTCTGAGATCCAAGAATATCTGTAGCCCTATACATACATAACCATATACATAATTAATTCATCTTATGTTTCTTCATTGCGGTTCAAAACAGTATGGATGGAAAACTATAATACCGTGGAGGGGAGTAAATTAGAGTTCAGGAAAGTGGCCTGAGTGAAAGTAAGGTCCAAATCTTCATTTATTGCTTGAAACTCAAATCTAAGTCCATAATTAGATTTAAAATTTTACCAGAGAAACACTTCGATTAATCCTAAAATGTGGGATTAAAGAGTATTTGCACCTTCTATGACATCAGCCCAAAACGATGGGATTTATGATGTTTTTCAAAGACATTTCTAAAAGAACCATTTCTTCTACAGCTATTTTTAATCAGCAGATCTCAAAACACTTTGTGGGCCGCTCTCATCCATGTTTGCTTCATCCTATTTTTCCACTTTAGTCTAGAAGTTGCTTCGGGAGTTTAATACCTCCAGTCTCTTGCAGACCTCAAGAGAAGCTGGTGATCTTGCTCTTTCGCACTCTCATGCTAGAAATGTTTTTTCTGTCTGGTTGCCATTTAATTGTGCTTTCGAGAATCAGCTAAACTTTTCATAGCCCTGCTCATCTGTTAGTGTCATAGTCGTCAAGCCCTGTCGAGTTAAAGGTGTGACAAAGGCCATTGTTCAGCCCTTCCTTAGGCCAGTTCCTGAGGTTAGGCTTATCTTCGCATCCGTACCATGTTTACAACTCAAATTTTCTAGAACATGTAGCATTCATTGGCATTAAAAACTCTTTATAGAGCCTCAATCTTAATCCAATTTCAAAAGGCAAGGCCAGCAACTGTGTTAAAGGGATTAACTCTTATTAAATATAGTGTATTTGAGTAAGCCCTAAGGGAAGGGCTCCAGTTGCTCCTGTTTGCATGGATGGAAATGGTGGTACTAAGTTACATCACAGAGATCCAGCAATAAGCTCAAGCAGTTAATTATATCCTATTACAGGAAACTCATTTTAAAGTGTAAAGGTAATTGGAAAGCAGTGTCCTGACCAGATTGTATAAACTCTGAAATTCAAACGCTTCATCTACCATAAATCAGCTTGGAGGAGGAGAAGGGGTAAATAAAGGTGGGGAAGTTAACCTGTCATAGCAGAGAATGCTGCTCACCAGGTCTCACAGCAGAATATATGAAGAAGCAATAACATGAGACTATTAAAGGCAAAAGAAAGGGATGAACTGTCTTCCAATCTTTGGATGTAACCAGGTAATAACCAAAATAAAGTATTATCCAAAGCAGCCAAAGCAAGGATCAAAGCATTGAAGACCCCAAGATTTCCTGCTTAGCTCCCCAGAAAGGTATTATTCCCTTAGCTCAGGGAAACTGAGGCACAGGACTGTCACATCACCTCACCAGCAAACCATCAGCAAGCAAATCATGAGGAAGAGAAAAAGCCAGCAGCCCTAACGTCTCTGTGAGTTCTTCATGGACTGTTTGCCATCTCCTGCAGGGCCCCTGCAAGAAAGGGATATTCCTTGAACTGTTTGGCCAAGGCCCAAGCCAACCACCTGATGTATCTGCCAGTGTCTTTAAGGAAGCAAGGCAGACATCAGTCTGCACAGAGGCTGTTTCCAATTTACAATCTGTATGTTCATCTGGTTATGTCACCCTGGGAAGTTATGTTTCATTGCTCCTACAGGTCAGATTGGCACTTCCCTCTGCTCTCCTGCTCTGACCAAGCCTAGGGATGGGAAACACATTATGTGGATTTGAAGGCAGTCTAGCACTGTTGGAGTGAAAATGACTTAGCAAGGTTGAAAGTCTGAAAGTCTCTTCTCCACAGTACATGGTAACAATGTGTAGTACCTCTAAAACAATGGTAAATTTGAGTAACTAACAAATCTCTGCTTATTCATTCCCATTGGGAGCAACAGGAGACAGAGGGATTTGTAAATATTCAACCAAGCTAAAACTGCTAGCAGGGAATTTACAAAATCAAGTTATTTGAGAATGACCTTAATTCTAATAATAGTAATAATAAAAAAGATCGCAGATTAAAGAGGAATTTGTCATCATCTATTCCCTGTAATTAGTTTAATATGATCAGTTCTCCATGATAATGAAATACAGCATTAGAGCTACAAAAAGAGAAACCTTCCAGTGGATAATAAGTACTGACAGATTTCAACCAGATGGCTTCACCAGACTGCAACTTTACAAGCAATTTTGAAGCTCAAACATTAGTGCTTATTACTTAGGATCAGCTCAGAGATATCTATGAATGGTTCCAACTGGGGTTTAAAGGCAAATAAAGCATATGGATAATGACTTTGATTAAGGGTTAAAAGAACATTTTTTGCATATGCCTTTCACTGAGCACCCAAAGCCTGAAGAGACATAGAGAGACAGGAGAGATATGAAGAGAAGCCAGACCGTCTCCACAGCAGTCTCCCTTTACCCTTTGTCCCTGTGAGGCTGGACACTCATAGGGATGATGTTACACCACCTTAGATTTGTCTCAAAGATAGGATCATCATCAGAAAGAGCTTGTAGATTTGAGTCCTCAGTAGCAGCTTAAGCACCTAACTCCAAAATCTGGGATAGGATATCAGCCACAGTTGCCAGACATAATCACTGAGGGCTTACCAAGGCTAAGAGATCCCACGAGCATGGGGCAGAAGACACATCCCTCTAGACTTGTGGGAATCTGAAGGATCTGGAAGGTCCACAGTGGAGAAGAAAGCAGATTCCTCACTATTAGCTCAACTTAATGCAAACATAGACCTTTAAAACCATAATATTCTACAGTCTGCTGAGATAGACCCATGGTGACACCCAGAATCAGTTACCAATGTAGGAAAGTCCAGCTGTTTCTCTTCCACTGGGTTGCCAATGGCTACCCAAAGGTTTGCAGTAGTGGGTGATTCTCACATAAAATAGGATCAAAAAGGCCCCAGACCTCTCCCACTGTATCCTACCAGCACACCTCCAAGCTTAGGAAATACTTTACAAAGAGGGTCCTCAGCTAGCACCAGGCCTCCATTCCTAAACCTCTCACTGGGAATAGCCCTGAGCTATGGAGCACATGTACCAGGAGCACCCACCATGTCAATAAAGCGAGACATATGGGGAAGAGGAGGAGGAAGGCTGCAACAAACCCTTTTTTCCCCTGCCTGAGTTCAAAGATGCATTTCAGTTGTCTACTTACTGCTCCAGTCGGGTGAAAGCTCTGGGTTTCTGAAGGGGCTTTCTTGCTTCTCTTGGCATTATGGCCAAAATATCATTAAGACTCCTGTAGCTGGAACTGAGCTGTCACTAAGAGAGAGAACTTGACTGAAGGCATTTTTGCAACCAGGGGATTTTACTTTTTTTCGCCTTTCTTGTGCTTTATCCAAGAGAAAGAAATATAACAAAGAAATAAGACAGAGATTTTTCAGCTAAATTTATTTCTCCCAGTATTTGCTGCAAGGGGATATTTGGGCTTGCTGCTTGCTTGCTTTTTGCAATGTTTTTTATGAAATATTCACATCAGATGTTAAGGAATGCCATAGAGTATAAAACTCTGAACACAGCACTGAATACTCTGGGCTCTGGACTCAGTGCCTGGGTACCCTCATTCCAAGGACAGAAAGGAGAATGGGACTTTTCAATGTTTTCCCGTGGCGAAAGACAGCCTTTCTCCTACACACACAGTGATGCACAGAATAGATCTGTAGTTTTCAGCCAGGTTAATCTAGGCAGCAAGGGAATGGACATTAAAATCTTACTAAGCATCTCAGTGCATGAAAAACTGCATGAAGCCTTTGAATGTTCCTGTCAGACTGCTCAGTGTCCATACTTAAAAGCCCAAACTTTTAAGTCGAGAGTTAAAGAAGAATAAAGCAAGAGATCATACATATCATTCCAGGTTTTCAAGATTTATCAATCATACCTGGGTACCTTTCTCCACCTTGATTAGTCTGGCTCCATGATTAGTCTGACTCCAAGACGTGGAGATTTAAGGATGAAAGCCAAATGGGATCACCAGCACGGCTGCTGCCTTCTGCTGCTTGCTTTTCAGAGAGCAGTTTGATTAGCAGAAAAGAGCACAAATCAAAAACTCCTGTGTCAAATTCCTTCTGCTTGGGAGGGGAAAAATACATTGAAATTTGAATCTAGAGACAAAATGTCCCTACTTCCAATCATTATGCTACTTTTGAAAACAAAGGCAATGTTACCAGGCCATTAGCTGATTTTTGGGATAAGTTTTACCTAAAGAAACATTTTTAATACAGATTGAACCCCTAGGATGGAGCCCCGGTGCGAATTCCCTGATGCTTGTTTGACTTCATTAGGCCAAAGGCAAATGAAGGCACTTGCCCTGTTCTGATGGAAGAACACCAAAAAGGCCCAAAGAACACCAATGACCTGAGGAAAATCTCCCACATCGCTCCATTAGAGGGAAAGAAAACACCTAATTTCCCCCTAGTTCTGCAATGAGCCACCAGAAGCCACTGGTGACGGAGCCTGTGTGGGAACGGGGCCAGCCAGGAGCCCGGGTACCGGCTTCACTGAACGTCTGCCATGGCCCATGGCCACCACTCGCCCTCAGCCGCGCGGAAAGGCCTCATGAAAAGATGCCACCTCGCTTTGGGGGGAAGAAAAGAAAAAGGCTCAGCCGTGGAGGGAGAGACGGCTGCTGTTTGCTATTCAAATCAGGAGTCGCTTCTGGGAGCAGGTCAATGAGAGAGGGAAACTCGGCGTCTAAAGGGATATGGACTTTGGCGCTTTTCCGCCAGGAACGGTGTTTACTGGTTTCCTATGCTGCCCGCGCGCAAACAGAGCCCGCGCCACCGGGCCGCCTTCAAAAGGCTCCTTTCAGCTTGGCTAAGCCAAGGGAAAGCTGGGTGTCTTAGGGGAGCTTAGCCAAAGATTAGGCACGTCTCTGTGGCCAGGAACAAAGCGGGCCGGGCCCCGGCCCTTCTGGCAGCCCGGCGGCCGCCGCAGCGGCCTGGCGTGCAGCAGCTCCATGTACACCAGTACACGAGCAGGGGACACCAGGTAGAGCATCCTGGAGGTTCACTATGGTCTTCATCATGGAGGCATCCAGGTTTTCGTGGTGATCCCTCATGGAGGGATCTAGGTTTGCTTCGTGATCCGCAGGCTCCTGCAAGATGGGCCTGTGGGCCTTCCCATCCGGCAGCCATTGGTCAACACATGGGGTTAAAAAAGTCGAGCTTTGCAGCTTTTTGCAGCAAATCCCAGTGTCCTGGCATTTGGAGCACTGCCTTTCATCAAGTTTCCACATGCTGGAAGGGAGTTTCCCCACTTTAACTTCGGCTTTTATGCAATGCCAAGATATTCCAATAGCTTTGGTTTTGGTGCATGCTCCATCCATGCTGTGCTTGCTATTTACTCCTAGCCTTTGACATCAAGGCAACAAAATTACCCACAGATAGTTTTGCATCAAATGGCATTCCAAAGTGCTGGAATCCTGGAGGAAAAAAAAAATCTATATATATATATTTCAATTTACATACTTCATATGTGTGTATATATATATATTTCTTTTTTCCATTCATCCAACCAGCTAGAAGGAAGGAGCTGTGATGAGAAGAAACCCCGTGGCAGCTCCAGGCCAGGGTGACAGCACACAGTAGGCAGGTGGCATCTCCGCACATGCTTCCCTCAGGTGCACGGTGAGGCAGAATCCTGGCAGTGCTCCCCACACTGGCAACGTATTGAGGCTAAAGCTGACATGATGGAAAAATGCTGTGGCTGATTTTTCCTGCCCCTGAAGAGCAAAACATGAGCAAGAACTGAGCCCCAGGGCTGTCGTGACCTCCTTCTTGATCCTCCCCCCAGGCTGGTTGCTGCAGTCCAAGCTGGGCACCAAAGGAAATCCAAAAATTCCCAAGTGCAGAAATGTACCACTGGGAAAGAAATGAACATAAACCAGTGGGATTAACTGGGAAGCCAAGGACAGGTGAAATGGGCAGTCTGCTCACTGCTGAAACCAAAACCCCAGGATGCTTCTAAGGCCGCTTTTTACTCCTCCACCCATCACATTTTCCCGTGTTTGAGGACAAGTAGAGCTAAATTTCACACACACACCTAAGTCCCCAAGCTAAACTTTAACACTTTTCCTATGTCCTACAAAGAAAAAAAAAAAAAAAGACTCAAGGCTTGGTTTGGTTTTGGAGCGGAAGTCCCAAAGCTTGCGGTGACTGTTTAAAAGCTCAATTACTCCTCACTGCCTAACTTTAGATTAATAAAGAACTATCTTTAATGCAATCAAAGTAGCTTCAAATGCAAACCACTTGAGCAGCCTATTATCAGCATTGTGTTTGTTTTTCAATATTGACCGTGTGTATAATATAATCCTTGTTTATGATAATTGATTTTCCTTGGACTGCCTTCCTGGGAATAATATGCACACTTTTTAACTCTCTTTTTAAAGATCAAATGGCATTTACGCCTGGTGATTTGAATCTGAGTTGGTCAGAGCATTTAATACAATAAGAGTGAGCTTAAAGGAAAGCAGTTAAACCCTGGATATTTTTCGTATTGCATAGCCTGAAAACCCTTGAATCGAGAGAGAAGTTTGCATCTATTTTCTTGTCGTCTATTTTAAAAGCTGTCAGAGTTGGTTAGTCTCTCTTAAAATTAGTCCTTTGGATCATCTTCTTACTAAAAACAAAATCTGAGCTTTTTTTTTTTTTTTTAAGCAATAGCGGATTAGGGCAAGAAGCTTTGTTTAGCTAAAGCGAGGGATTAGAGGAGATTTGCCCCCATAAAGTTGTGGTTTGATGGTGCTTTTATCCCTGGATGTTGCTAAAGCTGTGTTGCTTCAGGATTAGGAGCATACAAAGAGTCTCCTTGTGCTGTTTCACAGCCAAGAGAAAGACGGGGGGAGAGGGGGAGACAGGGGAACACATGCAACAGAATTGGGAATTCCTTGGTCACACAACTCTAAAGTTTAAATCCACTGACACAAACTTTGTGGGACATGCCGTGAATGCGAGATCGACGGGCTTCTAGTGGGAACGGGGCACAGAGGCACAGAGGAGGTTTCATTTACAAGGCGGTGTGAACCACCACATCCCCACCTCCCTCCGATGCCTTTCTTTCCCCAAATGAGTAAAATTCAGCTTGGGCTGGCAAGTAAAGACCAAGGGCAGGTAAAGATCCATCATGGCTAGGGTGATATTTCTCCAGATGATGCAGAAGACCATGGCCCAAATGGGACTCTGGGTCACCTAATCACAGTGGTTGACGTAGGATAGCGAATAGGGATGAGAAAGAAGCCACAAGGTTGCTGCAAACTTGCCCCATCCCACCTCACCTCATAGCCTCAGACCATAGTTGGTTTGAACACTGGTCAGCCATGTATAGCGGCTGATTCTCCTCTGCCTTCCCATCCTTGGAAGATGCTTAGATCTTGACATGTGCTCATGGGATGTCCCCACAGGGCAGCACTGTGCTACGTCTTGGGCTGGCTCAGTGGTAAGTCCAGGCTTCTCAGAGATAACAAGGAAAGAGAAGAAAAAGCACTATGAAACAATGCTGTCAAAAAACTTCAGGAAGAAAACGAGAGGTGATGAAGAAACTGAGAACAGGTGACACGTGGCCACAGCACATCACTTCTGGCAGCCAGAGGCAATAGCAGAGGATCTGGGTTATTTGGCAGGAGGTAGAGTTAGGTTCCCAGCACCCTTCTTCCCCATGGCTGTGCCAAGTTTCTTGCTGTGATTACCTGCCCGAAGTCCAGTATCTACAGAAGAGCATAAGAAGAAGGGATGAGTATATGAGGATAAGTATGTAAACTCTGCCCAAGGCCAAGCATTGTCAGCAGGATGATCTTCTGCCCTAGACGTGTTTTCTATGCATTCATAATTCCTAGTTAACTTCTTTGCATGAATTTGTCCACTTAAACATCCACTGCATCCTGCTGCAAAAAGACTCGTGCAAGAAGAGCAAATATCTTCTGCCTGTTCTGAACCAGCTCTGTGCCCTGTGGCTTGTTGAGAAGGTGGGTAGTCTTTCCCCTCCTTGCAGCTCGGTATCTGCCCTCCATGGGTGTCTTTTCACCCCCAAGAGCCCAATCTACTCAGTCATTCATTTTTACGAAAGTTTTGCCAAAAAGAAAAAAAAGCTCCTTAGCCCAACTTGGTCTGAAAGCTTCACCTGATGGGGCATGAATACTGAGCAAAATTCTTACCCCAGCTGGTTTGCTACAGACACACTTACCCCTGCCATAAGCCTGACAGATCACAAAGCAGAATTTTTATTTTCCTAGGCATTCAGATGGACCTATTGCCATTTTCTCCCGCAGGCTCGAAATCAGAATTAGTGACAGCAGCTTGAGTCAAGTGAAATTCTGAACACCCATTCTGTGGGTTTTCACTTGTTCTCAATCCAAAATATATTTAAAAAAATAAAATGAAATAAAATATAAAATAATAAAGAGGTTTCATGTTTTCTGCAGAAGTGAAAGCAGAAATCTGCTTGGAAAGTGTCAAACATTTTGGAAAAAAAGAAAAGTTAATAAATAAAAAGATGCTCTGAAAACCTGCTCTTACCTGAGGACTTTGCATGTCTTAATGATACATTAGGGGGTTACAGACTCCTCCATGTCCTGCTTTTGAGCCAGGCATCTTTTGGGATGATGGACACACGTCAGGCAATTGCCCCTGACCCACCTACCACAAGTGCCATCAGGAACAGGCAAGTTCCTTGCAGGAGCTGTTGTCTCTCCGTATCTCCAAGCACCTTGGAGTCTGCAAGCACAGCTACAGCTCTCCTACGGCAATGATCCATCGGGAGATGCAATTTCATTTTCTTTTTTCTTGACATGAAAATGCATGTTTGTCAACAGCTAAAAAAGAAAGATCCAAAATATTCAAATTCATGACGGGCATCCCCCCAAGATGGACACACATTACTTATTTTTTCCTGCAGAATTTTTTTAATCCACTCTTTCCCTGCAGCAAGGTTTTATGCTTGGGAATGAAGGAAAAAAAGAAAACAAACAGCAGATGTTTTGTCAGCAAATTGTGCCATCCCAGTTCCCTCCAGTACATGGAGAAATAGCAGTTTTTCCACAGCAAGCTCTGCTGTTCCCTTTCCTTTCCTTCACACATGCAAGGTGCACAAGGAGAGACTTCCCTTCCTTGCGTCCAGATGAAGCAGAGGCATGAAGTCCGTGCAAGGACAGCTCACAAACTGGGAGGTGAAGGATATACCCTATATATAGGATATATAGGATATACCCCCATACAGCAGCATGGTGCCGTATAGGGACAAACCTCCTTAAAAAAGCAAGCGTTTCCTCTCAAGTATCTTTGCATCATATGACCTTCAAAACAAATCAGAAGGTAAAATAAACACATAAAAGCAGCCAGGGTATTTGGCCTGATTGAACTCCATCAGGGCTGCGTAGCTTTAGGAATGCATTATCAGTTCCCAGCAATTTTTGATTTTCCCCAGTGTGGGACTGTAGAAGTGGCCTTATTGAAAGGCCAGAATCTGCTTCTATTTCAAACAGTGACAGGTACATTTATATTAAGTTGATTCCCCCTTGAAATTACTCAAGTTTAAAGAATTATCTTTCTGCAAGGAAAAAAAAATAGAAAGAAAAAAAGAAAAGCATGTGCCAGCAGTGGCTGCTCAGAATGGTGTTCTGGGTTTGGAAATTACCTATTTAAGTCAAGAAATGGGTTAGGAGGGGGAGAGGGGAAAGAAGGTAGAGTTTGTGGTTCTTAATCATAGCTTCACCGGGCTTAGCTGCTCTCCCACTGTTGAAAAATGTTTCAAAAAGCAAAATAAATGATCTTCTAGTTACAGAAGTATTGATTTTGCCTACATCCAGTAATAAAGAGCAAGTCACCTGTAGGTAAAACTCTTGTAAAATATATTTGATACTATAATAGTCTGGAGATAGAGTTATATGCAGCTGAGAGAGGGATGACAAATCATTTCTAATAAGGTGTTTGCCTAACATATTTCATGTCGTGCACTATGTAAACCCGCACAGAGCTCACTTTGCAGTCCCCAGCCTCGGAGAAATGGGCCCTGGTGCTGGGGACAGCCCAGGGACAGTGTCACAGCATGAGGGCTGCAAAGTCGGGGCAGAAATTCTCCTGCAGAGCAGGATTGGAGTGAAGTGGGTTGAAATACCTCAATTCGATGCTCCAAGCACAAGGCGAAGACCCAGCCCGTTATCCCATCCTGGTAGGATCAGGCAATGGACCTAGAGGGTGATTCCGGGCCAGAAGGGAGAGCTGGATTTCCCCAGCTCACTCATGTCCTTGAAATTTCTCCTGCTCGGAGTGTGACTACCCGGGCTTTGTGCCTGCGAGATGGATTTTATCCCCCAGGAAACGTATCTATCATTTTGCTCAGAGGTAGATACGAAATAAATGCAGCCGTGCATTTGAGCATCTGTTACTGAAGGACCAAACTTAGTGCTGAACGGTGTAAATCTAGATAAATATTGTCGCTTTTGAATAAATTACTTTGAATTTACAAGCACGGAACGGAGCTGAGCTGCATCCAGGAGCAGCAGGACCTGTGTGGAGAGATGAGAACCCTGCTCGGCCTGGGGAGGGAGCCCTGGGATGGAAGGGGAAGACTTGAGGATCCAGGAAAACCAGGGTGAGAAAATCCTCAGGTGGGCATTTCATCTAAATCCCATGGAAAGCAAGTCCTCTCCAAGCTAGACCATATTCATGTATTGAATTTAAGCAGCTTTCTAAAGTTTCCATTCCAATCCTAATGATTTCCAGAGGATTTTTCTCCCGGGCTGTGCATTACAGTAGCAGCCCGAGACTCCATGTGTGGTCGGTGCCACAGGCTCATGGGAATCACGCTGGCTAAATGCAGAATTCCCTGGGACAGAAAGGAGAGGGAAGCACTCACAGCTCCCAGGCTTGGAAAGGGAAGAGCAAGGAAGCTCAGGAAGCACTGGAGCAATCCCCAAACCCTTGTGCTCTTTGCATCAAGCTTTATAAATCCGCACCGGGGGCCAAAAATTATTGCATGGCAAGAGGAATTGGGTTGTTTTCTTTTTCCTTTTTAACCCTCAGCACTTGGATAACACAAAGCAGCACCGCCAACGTTTCTGCCACTCCAGGAGCTGGCAAACAGGCTCCAGGAGCTGCAGTATTCCTGACACAGCCTCCCTGCACACCTACAATTCTTTCCCTTCAGGGTGTGAATAATAAAGCGGAGCGCCGTGGCCACTTGGAGCTCCCCAAGCAGCGAGGAAAGGCTTTTTTGGCGAGGAAATGCCTTCCAGAGGGGAGGCAGCATCCCACAGTGCCCCAGCGAGTGCGCGGAATATTAAAATCACCGGACAGACCCCATCCGTGAAGGAAGTCGACAGAGCCAGGGAGATGGATTTGTTTGTGCTGGGCTTCAGGATGAGCGTTGTAAAGCCCCAGGGGCTCATTTCCCCCAAAATTAATCCATGGGAGAGGCAGGTACAAAAAAAAAAAAAAAAAAAAAAAAAAAAAAAAAAAAAAAAAAAAAAAAAAAAAAAAAAAAGTTTTCCCCTTTTTTCTCCTTTTCACGAGGAGATTGGGCAGGCAAAAAAGTGCTGAACCTCCTATCTCCATTCAATATATCAGGTGTTTTCCCTAGGAAAGGTTCTGGGCGTAAGGCAGGGATAAAGGATCTGCAGTGATCATGAATTCATATTGGTCAAGTCCTATGCGGGGGGCAGAATCTCTTTCTCAGAAGATTTTAAAAGGCGGGTGCTGAAATAGGCCTTTTTTTTTTTTTTTATTCCCCCACATTTTGGGGTTATTTTGAGGGTGACTTCCAATTCCCAACCAAAACCAAAATGTTGTGCAAGAGGGATGTCTTCTAAACCAACTTCTCTCCAGTAGATTTAAGGAAAATCTTAATGTAAGAAGGGACATTTTCCCTGATTTTAGACTGATGGATAAGATCTTTATAAGGATGAGGAGCAGCTCAGTCCCTGGAGGGTCCTAGAGGCTCTGGATCAAGGTGTTGGCGCCCAGCATGTCCTTGGTGCATCCAGTAGGGAAGAAAAAAAAATATAAAAGAAATAAAATAAAAGAAAGAAGAACCTTTTAAAGTGGAGAAGAAGATTTCTAGTGTTCTGCATGTTTTCCGTATCAGCCAGGGGGGCTGCAGAAACTTTGTGGCAGACTGAAAAGGAGGATGCAAGAAACCCCCTTGTCTCTGGGCTCCTGCAACTCACGTCCATGGGGAGGGCTGAGCGAGGCCTCTCCGTCTCGTCACACTTTTCCTACGGCTTTTCCTACAGAAAAGGCTCCGGATTCGGCAGGAGTCTCCGAGCACAGCCAGGATCCAGCGAATAAGTAAATAAGAAGATCTGCCCATCATAACTGTACTTTAAATTCTCCGCATGCGAGAGACTTCCCCTTTACATTCTCACAGCTAACACTTTTACCAGGAACCAGAGGCTGAAAAAATCGATCTCTTTGGCTGTTTTCACCTAATACTCTGGGTATATTTGATTCCTTACAGGTATTTAAAAAAATAAATAAATAAATAAAATAAAGGCTAAACCAACAATTGGTTTATTGCTGTTACAAACTGCAGTTAACAGCACAGGGAACTTTCCTTGGCTGCCTAGGAGAGAAGGATGAGGCCCAGGAGGGAGAGCAGGGCATTTTGTGTCAGGAATGTACAAGTAGCTGTTCTTGCAATTAAAAAAGAGTGGAAAGAGGGAAAACCACACTTGCTCCGGGTGTCATGATATTCAGCTTGCCTTCTCCTTAAGGAGCAAAATTATAAAGCCATGTGCAGCTGCGAAAAAGGCACAACTTTCTGCACAGGGGTTTAAGATGGGAGATGTCTCTTACTGTAGTCCCAGGGATGAAAGGGCAGAGGAAGATCCAAAGGAGGCGTAAGAAAGCAAGGGAGCGAGCAGGTGTTGAGTTCCCTTTAAAGCAGGTACCTAAATCTGAGGATTTTTTTTAAAACCCTCTTTAAGATGAAGGCTCTGCTAATAACACGTCCAGGAGATGGCTCCTGGCAAATTGCTTTGTTATTCTTGTCAAAAAAAAAAAAAAAAAAAAAAAAAA